>JAVBJF010000293.1:0-470235 GCA_033439095.1 Pseudococcus viburni | reverse complement strand
CAGAAAAAGGGGGCTTGCAATTAACTTTCGTGGAGAGCTGCAGTACGCAGCTGCCCAACAGAAATAATTTTCTTGGAGAGCTGCAGTACGCAGCTGCCCAACAGAAATAATTTTCTTGGAGAGCTGCAGTACGCAGCTGCCCAATAGAAATAATTTACATGGAGAGCTGCAGTACGCAGCTGCCCAAAAGAAATAATCTACATGGAGAGCTGCAGTACGCAGCTGCCCTTGCAATTAATTTTCGTGGAGAGCTGCAGTACGCAGCTGCCCAACAGAAATAATTTTTGTGGAGAGCTGCGGTATGCAGCTGCCCTCCTCTCACACAAATAATTTACTGGAGAGCTGCAGTACACAGCTGCCCAATAGAAATAATTTTCGTGGAGAGCTGCGGTATGCAGCTGCCCGCCCCACACACAAATAATTTACTGGAGAGCTGCAGTACTCAGCTGCCCAACATAAATAATTTATGTGGAGAGCTGCAGTACGCAGCTGCCCAACAGAAATAATTTAAATGGTGAGCTGCAGTACGCAGCTGCCCAATAGAAATAATTTTCGTGGAGAGCTGCGGTATGCAGCTGCCCAACTCAAATATTTTTTGTGGAGAGCTGCGGTATTCAGCTGCCCTCCCCCTAACACGAATAATTTTCTTGTGGAGCTGCAGAACGCAGCTGCCCAATAGAAATAATTTACGTGGAGAGCTGCAGTACGCAGCTGCCCAACAGAAATAATTTTCTTGGAGAGCTGCAGTACGCAGCTGCCCAATAGAAATAATTTACATGGAGAGCTGCAGTACGCAGCTGCACGTGCAATTAATTTTCGTGGAGAGCTGCGGTATGCAGCTGCCCTTCTCTCACACAAATAATTTACTGGAGAGCTGCAGTACGCAGCTGCCCAATAGAAATAATTTTAATGGAGAGCTGCAGTACGCAGCTGCCCAACAGAAATAATTTACATGGAGAGCTGCAGTACGCAGCTGCCCAACAGAAATACTTTACATGGAGAGCTGCAGTACGCAGCTGCCTTCCCCCCTCACACGAATAATTTTCTTGGAGAGCTGCGGTATGCAGCTGCCCTCCCTCCCCCCACATAGTTATTTTTCGTGGAGAGCTGCTGTATGCAGCTGCACAACAGAAATAATTTTCGTGGAGAGCTGCGGTATGCAGCTGCCCTCCCCCCCACACGAATAATTTTCTTGGAGAGCTGCGGTATGCAGCTGCCCTCCCCCCTCCCACATAGTTAATTTTCGTGGAGAGCTGCTGTATGCAGCTGCCCAACAGAAATAATTTTCGTGGAGAGCTGCGGTATGCAGCTGCCCTCCTCTCACACAAATAATTTACTGGAGAGCTGCAGTACACAGCTGCCCAATAGAAATAATTTACATGGAGAGCTGCAGTACGCAGCTGCCCAACAGAAATAATTTTCGTGGAGAGCTGCGGTATGCAGCTGCCCTCCCCACACACAAATAATTTACTAACCAACTAAATAAATTAATGTAAATACATATTTGGAACTAGATTTACGATTAAAATGAATACTCTAAAAAGACTAGAAAATGAAAGAGAACGATACGAATTAGAAAATCAAAATTATAGGGAATAAAATCAAAGATCAAATAATGTAAAAAATCCACAAAAATATAAAAAATAACTTTATCAGGTGAAAAATTAATTTAAACATAAACTATTTTTGACAAATTCTCTTCCTCCTTACAAATCTCAAAAAAAAAGCCTGAGAGAATTCGAGGCATCCTCAGAAAACATTTCAAACTTTTGATCTCGTCTTCTAATGGTTCGTGATATTCTCAAAGGCCTCCATTCAAAGAAACTTTTCGTACACTTTTTGAAATTTTTCTTGAAAAAAAATAATACAGTATCCACAGCATCTTTGCAGGGGGAAGTCACCTCGGTAATAAATTAACTGCTGAAAAAATAATTATTCGCGAAAACTCGACTCGAGAATCCTATTAGCACAAACTACTCGTATTACCGCAGAAAGCATCGTACCGATGAAAGCCACCTCACAGCTCAGGGTGACAATGACGACGCTGTAACTTCGTTCTGCTAAAATATTAACATTTCACCGTCCAAAACTTTTTGTAAAAATGCTCAAAAGACTCGACTGGCCCGCGCAGATAAATAACGTCGGTAAATCTGTGCGAGAAAAAAAACTGGTAAAGAATTTCATCCTCATTACACCCATTAAACGCAGACTCTGGTTCAGCAGCCCCGTAATCGTACTATTAAAAACCTCATAGGCTGACCCATATCGTCAAACTGCAGCGAGGCGATAGTTCGTAACGCATTTAGCATGAACCTTTAGGTAAGTTTAAGACGCCTATTCCTCTGTCATTTCGAACCAACTCGGTGGACGATAAAATCGAAATACAAACAAAACTCTTTCTATAACCATTAAGTGTTTAAGATAGTTGAACGGGCGTCGCTGTCGCATCCCAGTCTTCCGATAATAAATGCCAACATTCAACCCCTTGCTCATATTCTCTATAACGCTTTAATAACAAACGTATATCAAAAAGCGTGAGTTGTTTATAAAGCACTTATGTAATACAAAGATCCTACTGTGCGGCCTTTTGTCCACTTTGGAAGCGCAGTGATTCTCAAAACGTCGCATCTTCATGGTTAATGACCTTAATTTACGCGGCGTAATGCATTTTCAGCCTATTTATACACCGAGGCAGCTGAAAGTTACTTGCAAGTGCATCGTGAACGAGTTTTAATCCATACGTATGTATAGCAAGGAGAAAAATTGCGTTTATTGGCGAAGGAACGAGAGGTCTATTTTTTACGATCTTCGGCTATTCAACCACTTGACCTATTAAGAAGAAATATATTACAAGAAATACTATAAAAATTTCTACATCTTGCCAGCAATCGACAACTCGGAGGGAAAAAAGAAAATCTTTATTACTATCGGTTTACGAGCTATAACCGATCTGACTATTAAAATCATATTTTGTATGAATTGTTTCCGAAGATTAATTAACATATATGCGGTATACGATAAACGTGAATTGAATTATTGTATTTTTTTCCAAATACATCAATATTCTTACAGGTCACGAAATCCGAACGTTTAAAAAATTGAAATTCATCGTGCTAAATAAATTTTCATATCGATATTTCCGACGAAACAAGGAAAAAGGAAACCAGCATCGGGAAGAAAGTTAATAAAGAAATTCTACTCTCGGCGAAAAGGTCAACGTGAATTTTGCAAATTGTTTAAGTTAATTTCGGCAGGGTGACGGTGCTGAGAAGGTTCATCCGCAAAAGCAACTGTTCGCTGCGAACTTTTCTTCCTGTTTTATTGAATTTAACGAATTAAAAATAACGGCCGAAACATCCGTTCAACTTTCTGCGAATATTCAGCAACTCGCCGACTGAGCAAAATGATGCGAAACTTTTCTACAAAGCAAAAGCATATTGGGAGGAAATCATCGAAATACCGTTACGAGGAAATTTCATGGAAACCTCGTTCCAAATTCATAGCTTGGGAAACGCGGGTACGAACGATTTGTCATTTCATTTCGGTATAGTGTGTTTGGAAAGTCCTGCAGGGTGATTTTTAAATTTTACTGGATTGAGATATGTAGTTAATTAAGGGGTTTCAAAAGTAATATTTTGGATAAATCTATAGAATGTTCAAAAAATCACAAACTGTTTTTTTCTCAATTTTCTCTCAGTGTAAATGAGGGGGGGGGGTGTTTGTAAGCATTTTAATTTGGTTAAAAAGCAGTGCAGATGAGAGAAATTTTTACAAAACGTTCGTTCTTAAAATCGATCACGTAATTGCCAACCTGTTACCAAAGAACTTTTTTGAAAAATAAAGTTGATTTTTTGACACCACTGAAACGAAAGTTGTGAGCATTAGAACCCCATAAAATTTTATTCCACAATTCCTTCTGTCCAGCGCTGGAAAAAAGCTTTTCTTTTGAAAAGATCGAAATATATTTCCATTTCCCCTCCCTCTTTCACGAAAAAGGGAAAAAATGATTGTAGGACAAAAATAATGCATTATCAACAATTCATTCATAAATTTTTGTTTCAAAATTTTTTCGCGAAAACGAGACTTTTTCTATCACATTGGTGATTCTTCGATCGTAACAGAGGGTTCAAAATTCATCATGTTTTGTTCACTAATTTTTCTTCATCTAGGATTGAGGGGGGAGGGGGGTTCTCATAAGAGAAACATTCAACTCCTACTTAAATTTAAGAAAACATGTTCCAAAACCAGGGCCGTGCAGAGAAAATCTGGGCCCGGGGGAAAAAATTGAAGAGAAAAAAAGGTCTTTCACAATAGGGAGGGGGGCTCAAAAATCCAAAATTTTTGATTTTTGAGTTCCAATACTACGCAAAAGAAGGAGGCTGTGGATAACAAAAAATTTAAATCGATTAACGCAAGAACCTTCAATTCTTTAAGAATTGTCAAAAATTCGGTAAGTATAGGTAGGTATTTTCGAAAAAATCATTTTTTTTTAATTCCAAGAAAATTCAAAATTGATTAAGTAAATCAATTTCAGAGATTATTCCGTGACTGAGATTGTATGCGGGCCAAAAAGCACAATTTTTTGCTAAAATCAATATTTCATAGCTTTTTGCTTTCTTCTATTACATTTTCACTTCATCTATGAAAAAAAATTGAAAACCGTTATAAAATGGCGATTTTCTCGAAAAATTGTGCTTTTTGATCTACACAGTCGTTAAATAATTGTTGAAATTGATTTTAATAGCTTTTAAATTATTTGAAAAAATGAATTTTCGACAATTTTTAAAGAATCGGCGAAGGCTCTTGCGCGATCGGAACATAAATTAATCGATTTTGAATTTTTCAGATATAATTTTCTACTCGTTCTAGTCCTCGTCTTTTGCGCAGTATTGGAACTCAAATATCAAAATTTTTGGTTTTTCGGCACATTCTATTACACAACTAAAATTATAAAACAATTCAAACCGAACCTACGAGTGTTTTCGTGTGACGTGTATGTGCTAAGCCAAATCTTTGGTTTGAGAGGGCCTCGCGGTAAAGACTGCATGTTTTTTAGTCCTAAGGGACCCGAGGGCCTCTACGGCCCCCAAAAAACTCGAACCCGGGAGAAATGCCCATTCCTCCCCCCTCTGCACAGGCCTATCCAAAACCCGACTTATCAGACTCGTTGGCAGGGTGTCTACCGATTTTTCAAAATTAAATTTCGTTTTTTCTAAGGTATCTAGAACCTACTTCTAAATTTGACGACCCCCCCTCCAAAAAAAAATATATATCAACGAGATCAAATTTATTGCAGAAAAAATTTCATACAGGGAAGGAAATACGTTTTTAATTTTGAAAAAAGACAATTTTTCACAAAAATTTTCTTAAAGTGAATTATTCTGTGTTAAAGAAGGTAAATAGTTACCTACTGCCCGAGCGAAGCGAAGGTCAGAATTTTTACGAAAAATCACCTTAGAATGGATAAAATTGTTAGATGTTTATCGAGCAACCTAATAAGGGTATTTTCAACACAATGGAAAGATGGCATGACACGGGCTGATATAGATTTTGCGAATTTTGACCCTAAAATGGAGAAATAAATTCATGGAAAGTCTGAAACATTAGCAGATTAAAAAAAATTATGACGTGATCATTTGACCCGGAGCAAAGCAACGGGCGAATTTTTTTTTGAAAAATTCTTTAAAAAACAGCAAAAAAGAAACATTTCCAAATGATTTCTCCTTCTGAATTTTTAAAACATCCCACTGAAAATTCCAAAATTCTCCGATTTTTTTAGATTTTCCCGAGAATGGACACGATACTCGCTTTGAAAATCCCAATCGTGATCGCTACTAAGTCTCCCACAAGAACATATTTTTTCCGCTTCAAAATATTTAATTGTCTGAAATACTTCAAGTTTAAAAACGGGCTTTGAAAATTTATGAGCCCGAACGAAGCAAGGACGAAATTTTTTAGAAAAAATGTTCAAAAAGGTGAAATTTCTTTACTTTTTCTGTTTTGTACAAGGAGAAAAAAATTCAAGTAATTACGAAAAAATTCGCGACTGATGAATTTTAGGTCAATTTCGCGACTTTTTCGCGACTTCAGCGACCTAAATCAAAATTCGCGACTTTCGCGACCGGTATTTATTGAGAGATCCAGAATCAAGAAAAATAATAACATTTTTGAGAAATTTTCAATGACTGGTAACTTACTAATCAATTATCAGTAAGTGACGAGAGCACCAGAGCATAGGTAAATAACCTATCATTTTACATCACTAGTCCTCTGGGAAAAATTGAAATCTCGATAACGCTCCGAACAGGTCATCAATTTTATTAGAAAATCATCTACACTGAGAAAAATGGAGAATGAAAAATGAATAGAAAGTGCTTGAGAAGGGTGAGATAAACTTAGGACCCACAGAGTGGACTTCAGCTGCCCTTATCTCTACACTTCACAAGTCACAGGTTCTACCTATACAGTTTCTCGGGCTTAAGGGTCCCGGTCCCTGGCTAGCTCAGCGCAAGCACTCAGTCAATCACATCGGTCGTGATAGCCCGGCAATTCACATTTATGTTAAAACACTAAACACGAACCCAGGCTTTCATTGTATATTTAAATACTAAACATGCACTACACTGATTTCATGGTATGAACTTAACTCGATGAGGTATAAGACAGGGCTTTTGGAACCGAACCGAATGGAACCAAAAGAACCGTTCTGGAACGTTCAGAACGGTTCTTTTGGTTCAGAACCGAACCAAACATGACAAAATTCAAGAACGGTTCTTGGGAACCGAACCTGAGAACCGTTTTTTTGAAGAACGGTTCTTGAGAACCGAACCTGAGAACCGTTTCTTAGAAGAACGGTTCTTGAGAACCGAACCTGAGAACCGTTTCTTAGAAGAACGGTTCTTGAGAACCGAACCTGAGAACCGGGGTTTCAAAGAACGGTTCTTGAGAACCGAACCTGAGAACGGTTTTTCAAAGAACAGTTCTTGAGAACTGAACCTAAGAACCGTTCCTCAAAGAACTGTTCTTGAGAACCGAACCCAAGAACCGTTCTATGAGGAACGGTTCTTTACTGCTCCAAAGAACGTTAAGAACCTTGAAGAACGGTTCTGGAGAACTACAGCTGAAAATTTGAGTTTGGTTCTTTTCATTGTGGAAAATTTTTTTCCAGCTCAACCTGTCGCCTTCTGATCTATCAATTTTTTTTTATTTTTTATTTTTTTAGTTCCGAAGTATTTTTGCTGCAAACAGGGATTCAACTGTGTGAGTCCGATTCTAATTTCTAAGTACAAGATTTTGATAGGTACATACTATGATTCATAGTATTTCGACCCGGTAAATCCGAATTTGGCAATTTTTTTTTCAAAGGCCACGCAAGCCTTCCTGAGGGAGAGAGAAATTTGAATTTCTCAATAAAATCAGGGGTCGAGGAAAGGCACTGAAGTCAAATTCAAAAAATAAGCAAATATTCAAACTCATTTCCCTCAACAACCTAATATGCATGTTACGCCTAATCGATGAAATTGAATAATTCATGAAATAGACATTTTTTTTGCCTAGTGCATGAAATGGACAGCTCATTTCCGATTTCATGCATTAGGCAAAAGAAGACGTAATTTTTGCCTATTTCATGAAATAGCCAATAAATTTGAACAAAATTACATCATTTAGGCAACGTTAAAAAGTTTAATTTTTATCCCTAAAAACTTTTTTGATGCACTTTTCGGGTAAGCAATTTGAATGATGAATCTGAATTTTACAATAATTGTGTGAGTTATAGGTTGGCAGCATTGCTGTGAATATTTTTTGAAAAATTTCATGAAATTTTATTCTTAGTTTGACAAAAAAAATTGGATCGATTTTAAAATGTTCAAATGATCCAATAATCTATTTGACTCTAGTTCTTAAATCATTTTGACGCAAAAAGGAATTTCGACGATCCCAGTCCAAATTTATCCGAAGTTCAAATTTTTTCAATCCTAAATTTTTCAATTTCTTTAATTCCAAATTTGGTCTCCCATATTAAGATTTTTTAAGCAGCCAAAACATCAATTTTCTCTTGATATTTATTTTTTTTTTCAATTCCATATCTTTAAAATTTTCTTTCAATTATAACTTGAGGTTGAAATTTTTTAGGATTTAAAATTGAGGAAAAATTTTGAAATTATGGGTAAAAATTTTTGAGTGAAAGAAATTTAAAAAAATAAGAAATCGGTTAAGACTTTAAAAAATCAAAGTTGAAATGATGCTGAGAAAAATCTAATTTGCCTAAAATTTTACAACAGGTAGGAAAAAATTTAGGTATTGAAAATTTTTCCATTGTCAATTTCCTCATTTTTTCAAACTTATAATATTAAACAAAAGTTTTGCCAACTCCAAAACTGTTTTGAATAATTTTAAAATTATTGTTTTCGATTTTTTTTTCAAACCAAAGGTAGATATGAAATTTTTCATTGTTCCAATAATTGATATACTTGAACATTTTTTCCAACATTGAATTTTTATAGAAATTTTCAACTTCATGTTTTTCAAAATTTCTCCCAACTCAATAAGTAATTGGTGGAAATTTTGAAAAGTAAAAAAATGAAGTTTTAAAAAATTGGAAAAATCAAAGTTGAATAAATTTTAAGAAAATTTAAATTCAAAAAAATTACTAATTGAAAAATGTTATTATTTGTAGCTTTGAAAAAAATTGAAATTAAAAAAATTTAAGAGTTTGAAAAAATTTGAACTCAGCATTTTGAGCTTGGATCGTCGAAATCTCTTTTGCGTCAAAATTATCTAGTATAGCTAATGATTTTAATTTGATAAAAATCAAGGTACAGTAGACTCCCGATTATTCGACATAATTAGGGCGGGGAAGTGTCGGATACATAAAAAAGTCGGATAATCGAAAAGTTCAGTTTATTTCAGAAAAGACTTAGTAAATGAGTTCTTGAAATGCGGGGAAACAATTTGACATGCTTTTATTTTTAAAAATACCTCAAAACTAAAATTAAAACAATAGAACTAAAATCTAAAAAAACGATATTTTTAGATTAAAATTTAAAAACAGAAATACTCGAAAGAAATCACTTTTTCGAAGACAAAATCATTCATTTTTTTAAAAAAAGTACCTAGCACCTTAGAATTAGTAGAAATTGATGAATTAGGTACTTCACTTTTAATGTTTTTTTGAATTTTGGCCAAAATTGAGACTCTTGTGTCCCCCTGGTGTGTCGAGGTCTCGTTTTGAAAATTTGTTGGTCGAAAAAAGAGCAAGAGTGGCTCTTTATTGTGATTTTGTCATATTTTTAGATCGCAGCCTTCATCTTTTAGAATTATCGCGGGAGTTGAACTTTCACTACTAAAGTTCAGCTTTGAACTTCAAAAACTTGTTTATCAATTTTTAATCTCTATCAAGACCCTTTAAAACTGTCCAAACGGATTTACTCCAAAAATAATATACCCAATTTCAAGACATAAACCTTCAATGTTGGGGTTGGATAAGTTGGCAAAAAATCGCAATTGTATGAAAATTATGAGCTCCCCCCCCCCCCTCCTTCAGTGTTAGAAGAGAAATCATGATGGTTTTGTGAATAGATCATTAAAGGGAACTTGTAAAAAAAAATAGAACGAAATCAGGAAACCGAATTTATTTTTGGTTCAAGTTGATGCAGAGTAACCCATTACGCGGACAAAAATGGGTGAAATTTGGCCTGTATGGACGTTTATGGAAAAATTGTTAAAGTACATGTCTGAAGTAGTTTAATGCCGCTAGAAACACCGCGGACATTTTTAGACAAAAAAAGTTGCCAGTCATAAAATATCACTAAGTCAACATAAAATTGCACTTCATTCTTTTCCATTCTGGTAAACTTCACACCACTCTGGTAAACTTCACACCACTCAATTGAAAAAATAAAAAAAATCACTCGGTAGCTGATGAAATTACCTTTCTAACGATATGTTAGAGTTTGGCAATACAACAAAACCATCACACGCTAATATTTGACAAGTACGGAACGGAACCAAAAGAACCGTTCTGAACCGTTCAGAATGGTTCTTTTGGTTCAGAACCGAACCGAACATGACAAAATTTAAGAACGGTTCTTGAGAACCGAACCTGAGAACCGTTTTTTTGAAGAACGGTTCTTGGGAACCGAACCTAAGAACCGTTTTTTGAAGAACGGTTCTTGGGAACCGAACCTGAGAACCGTTTTTTGGAAGAACAGTTCTTGAGAACCGAACCTGAGAACCATTATTTTGAAGAACGGTTCTTGGGAACCGAACCTGAGAACCGCTTTTTTGAAGAACCGTTCTTAGGAACCGAACCCAAGAACCATTTTTTTGAAGAACGGTTCTTGGGAACCGAACCTGAGAACCGTTCTTTTGAAGAACGGTTCTTGGGAACCGAACCAAGAACCATTATTTTGAAGAACAGTTCTTGGGAACCGAACCAAGGAACCGAACAGAACTAAAAAAGGGAACAGAACCGGAACACAACAAAGTTCGGTTTTTGAAGCCCTGGTATAAGATACTACAAAGTTACTTGGTAGGTTCTAGCTACCAAGTAGAATCGAACTCTCAGCGGCCGGCTCAGTGTTACCACCTGAGAGGCCTGGGCATTCCCACCGTGACATGCTGCAAAAAATTAAAAATTTTATTCAAAAAAAATAAATTTTATTCCAAAAAAATAAATTTTATCCAAAAAAAAAATAAATTTTATCCAAAAATAATAAATTTTATCAAAAAAAAAAGTTTATCCAAAAAAAATAATAACGGGCACCATTTACAAAATTAGCAATTTTTATCAAAAAAAATAATAATATCTATCACGAAATTTGGTAAAGTTTATTGCATAGAAAATAAAGTTTGTCAATTTTGCGATAAATATTATCATTTTGTAATAAATATTATTATTTTTTGAATAAATTTTACTAGTTTTGTGAATGGTGCCTTTTTATTATTACGTTTAATAAAATTTATTATTTATTTTTTTGAGTGTATCTATGTTTTTAAAAATATACATAGATATCATCATGAATTTACTAAAACTCAAAAAATCAACTCGGGAAGATGAAACATCGATAACGAAAGTTATGGAACATGTACTTTTCAAAAATCTCTTTTTCGTTTGAATCAGGGATGAAAACCTCAAGTAGCTCCCTTGTCAAAAGAGAAGAACATATCTTCATTTTGCAATAAAATATTAGAGACTGTTTGAGAATCACTGGTCCAATTTCAAAAAATCCTACTTCATAAAAATTGTCTTCATTAATACTGTTTCCACACCAAATTAAAATCTCTTTTTCGATTGGAAAAAACACGTATTGTAATTTTTTGGATACCTTTTATATAACACCAAAAAATTGTACCACATAAAAAAATTCCAAAACTGTTGAAATCACTTCGTTATCTCCATTCAGTACGAGTAAAAATCGACAGAACCGAACACGACTTATCAAACATACTGTATAATTAGCCGAAAAATATTCCCAACAAATGAGCGTCGCGATAAACTACATTATTGAAAATGATGGAAAATCATTACCCATGTTCGTTTCGGAACAGTGGAATATAAATTCGATGTCATTTAACGTGGAGAAATGGCTGAAAACAGACATCGAGACTATAATGTTCGTTTTATAATTCAAATCAAATTCTCGCCATTTCAGCCAGGAAGGTACCTCTATCTATTACCTACCTACGCAATTTCTTATACAATAACTCCCATCGTTCTCTTTATCGGTATTCATCATTAGAATAGTGCTAACTGTAGACTGTATTAAATGCTCGTACATCAGCATCACCGCAACGTTGATATATTAGTCATTAATTTACCAAAATTCACAAACAAAAGCTTCAAGGTACGTATCCGCGCGTATAAGTGACACCGAAACGAAAAAGACGAACCGAATTCAGCGATGCAGACGAGACGAAGTCGAAAATGCGACATCGTAAGGCAATCATGCATTTAATATTATTCATAAGCTTTTTACTTCTCCCTCGTGGCTGTCAAAGAGTTTGATAAATTTTTAACAAATTAGTAACCTCGTAGAGTAAATTATTCCTTTAAAAACAAACCTCCCTTCTCGATTCCCTGCCTGGCATAAACCTCAAAAGATACCAGCTACTTTATATGCGTTGCAACGCGACCTCATAAATGTTAATATCGCAACCTTATCACCATCGATACTCGCACGAAAATCCATCTTTTCAACTTCCACCCTCTCGTCCGACTTTCCTCGCTAAATTAAAACTTCCCCCAGATTTGACAAATTTTTTTTCTCCGGTTCTTTCGAACCACTATGTGTATTTCTTGCTCGTACGTTGTATATCTATGCTAATATTATATAAGAAAACCTTAACCATAAAGGACGGCTCGTGTTTACCTTGTTGGGGGTCCCAAAATATAATACCATCCCGTAGGGATGTCATTCACACCGTGTTATTCTCTTTCTTCCAATTCCGCCTTTTATATACAAAAGACCAAGGTATATAGAATGTTTGCATAACACAAGTGTCATTTCCGGAGTTTTTCAACTTTAACGCGCGAACAGGGAATGTGCAGTGGATGCCGATGGCGAAACGCAACGCAACGGCCACTGAGTACTATAACAAAATTATTTCATTTTTGTAAAACTTTTTTCAAAAAAAAATATTTTGCCCTTTTACCTCATCTTCTATCGCTTAGCCGGGTGAAAAAAAAAACTTTTAAGCGAAATATGACGCTTTCGGTCTTGTTCGTCGGTCATGTCATCGCAAATTTTTCAATTTCTATAAAAATAAAAATTTATTTCGTCGTACCTTTTTACTCTCGGTCGTTTCCTAAGTAAACGAACGAATAGCATACGCGACGGTGAAAAAAATCAATCGAAAATACACAGTACGTACGTAATATACGATGGAACAAAGTGTAAATATTTTGTTACGCTATTTTCCAGACAGAGCTACATTATATATTCAAAATTTCAATACATGTAGCTGTCGGTACATACGAGTACCTTTCGACGCGTTTATTTTATACTAAATAAATAAATACACATAATATTAAAAAGATAAATACATATGAGTTTTCATCCTGTCGCCCATACTCAATGCTATCTAAATCCGCTTCCCGTTTTTGTTATCAATTACAATACAAAATGTGAGGAGACGAGAGATTTCGGTCGTGAAAGTACCGAATCGGTGCTCAAAATTTACCAAACAATGGTTACTCCGGGTGCAGTGGCGGTAGATAAATGAAAATGTACAGGTACTTTGTTGAGTAAATTTTACGTTGCTTTTTTGATGACGTGAACCGACAATAAAGAGATAAAATTTTCAATCAAAATGATACCGCCAGCGCCAGAAGCAAACCTTGGATCAAGTATTTTTCGGATCGATGGGTTTTATTTTGATGAAATAAAGGTAAATATAGAAATAAAATGAAATTCTGCGGGTACATTAATATATTTTGCTGATATGGTTTCATTAATCATTTTCTATGAATCGAGGTTATTTTCCTAATACGTATGTTTATTTTATTCTGAGGCCTCGGTTCACAAATCCTCGTTAGAGAAAGATTAGAATAATTTTGAAAAAAAATAATCGAAAAATTAGGAAACTACTGATAACATTCAATTGTTTCAAAAAAGTATGGAAATGAAATATTACGCATTTAATGATAATAAAAAATGACACAAGGCAAAAAAAAAGTTGAAACTCGTCACAAGAGCAAGAAATTAAAAAAAAAAACAGTTGTAAATAGAGTTGTACTTCAAAAAAAATGATTGCCATAAAAAATAAAAAAATGTCTAAAAAAATAATGACAAAGTGACAGAAATGATGTGGAGCAAAATGATACAGGTTAGTGGTCAGAAAAGAAAATTATGGACCAGAAAAAATGCTTTGTGACCAAATGAACATACAATAAATAATGACATGTTAAAATGAAAACTGATATGATTAAAAAAAAGTGACAAAAAAGTAACACAAAGGACGTCGGAATTAAAAATTGAAAAAATGACAAAAATATTTCAAGAGGATTCACATTGGACAGAGAAAGACAAATGACAGAAATGAACAATTGTAGTTGGGCAAAAAATGGTACGTGCCAGAAAAAAGCAAAATAAAATGAAATGAAATTTAATTTTAAAATATTGACCATTGACAAAATGGTTTGAAAATAAAAAATGACACATGACAACAAAATTACAAAAAATCACGCGTGTGTGATAGAAAAGGATACCGATCTTCAAATCTGAATCAGTGAAATTTGACGGAATTCTGCCTTTTTAAATCATTGAAATCAATTTTCGCTAAAAATCAATGATTCTCCAGTAAAAATTAGGGATTTTTCAGTAAAAAATCATTGATTTTTCGTGAAATTTGCTTTTTTGATTCTCAAAGGCAGAATTTTACAAGAATTGACTAATTCAGATCCAGAGTGCGAGAAATGCCGAAATTGAAAATTGAAAAATGACAAAAAAAATGTCATAAGACAAAAATTTAATAAGAGGATTTACACTTGACAAAAAGTGGCCAGAGATAAGAAAAGCAAGGTCGAAAAATTTGACAATTGACAAAAATAAAAAATCTGACAAAAGTGACAGAAATAAAAAATTTGACAAAAGTGACAGAAATAAAAAATCTGACAAAAGTGACAGAAATGAAAAATTTGACAAAGTGACAGAAATAAAAAATCTGACAAAAGTGACAAAAATAAAAAATCTGACAAAAGTGACAGAAATGAAAAATTTGACAAGTGACAAAAAAATGGCACGAGCCAAGAAAGGGCAAATATGATTAAAAAATTACAAGAGACAGGAAAAATAGTATGACAATTAAAAGATGACAACGTGACTGGAAAAAAACTGGTATATTCATCACAAAAAAACATGAATACCTATGTGATAACTAGTGACATGCGACCAAAAATTTTTGAAGAGAAATCACACTCGACAAAAACAGAAAAACAGATGTGACTAAATTTGAAAATGACAAAAAATGGCATGTGATCAAAAAATGTCAGTAAATAGTAGAAAAATTGATGTGACAAAAAAAACATGAGAAAAAAATAGAAAAATAACATAAAATGGCAGGTTCATAAAAAATGACACGTGATATTAATAAAAGCGTGACTAAAAATAACAAAATAAAAATAAATGTGCAAAAAAACTGGCATAATGAAATGACGACAAAAGACCAAAAATATTTAACCAAAAATTACCTTCGACAAATAGTATCAAATGACAGAAAGGCGTGAAAAATGACTTCTTCGTGATAAAAAAGAAACACTCAAGTTAAAAGTTTTAAAAAACGTACGATTGAAAAATTTTGAATATGAAAAATTCGGAAAAAATTTCACCTTAGGAATGAATTTCAAATTTTTCTACTCCAACAATGCCAACTTCGGTTGGACTTTGAATTTCAATAAGTAAAATTTCAAAACTTTTTCCTTGAGATTTTTATAATCAGAAAATGCATATTTACTGTATTTTTTGTTTCAACTCCGATTTGAACGAAAAATAAAGATTACATGATTTTTTTGGTGAATATTTGAATTTACAATTTTTTCATTGATGTTTTTGAAATGTTTCAATTTGAAACGAAACGATGAAAGGGTAATTTTTTCTTTTAAATTATATATTTTCATTTCTGAAAATATTCACTCAAATAATCAATTCATCAATCGTACAACACAAATTGACATTTGAAAAAATTCATTAAAATGCCTAAACAAATCGAAATTTTAGAAGGACTTCAGCGTTTGAAAATGGTTCGAAATTCAAGACTGAACGATGTACCAATATTAGATTTTTTTCTTAATTCGAACCAGCCGGTCCCGGTATCGACTCCAACATCGTTCGTATTTGAAAAACGAAAAGGATTTCATCTCTTTTAACGACGTCTGTCAGCCGTTCGAAAGATTCTAAATTTAGCTCGATTCGATACGAGCTAAACATCGTATATCTGTAGATTTTGAAACCTAAATGGTGCGTTTCACGTGCATACCGCGAGAATACCTCACCTACACTCGGCTTTAGGCTGCCGAAACAAAAGAAAATGAATCGCGTATAATTGTAATTAGTAAAAGCTGCCGAAACGCGAAGAATGCATAAACGCGTAGGTGACAGTTTTACGGGTTTTTAGCCATGGCATGGTTGGACTAGGATAGGGGGTGGAGGTAGCCTGGAAGAAGACGCTGGAATGTTAATAATATAAAGGGTAATGATCGTTTACAACCCTTAAATTTACGCCTACCCTCTGCCCCGACACTATATACAGGCTATGGCGCTGATCAAACAGAATGATGTAGGAGTTATCGCTTATTCTTCTTTTATTGGATTCTCTCTCCCTTTTGTAAATTCGTCGAGTGTTCTGGTTTTTCTGCGTAGACCCAGCCCCAGCCCTTCGCACCCTGTGTTTCGGTCGATGTATCGTAACGCGCCGCGGCGATGATTCATCGGTCGTCGCTTCGCTGCGACAGCTTCGACGTAGATTTATAATTTGTTGCGAAACGAAGCACTTGTCTGGAGTTTTTTTTTGGGCTAAATCGTTCTATTCTATACTTTCACTTTTGGCAGGATTTCGCATCGCGACATATTCGGTAAAAGTGCACGACACACGTCACGTTTTACCATCGTCGGATTACCGTCTTTTGTTTCGTTGTCGATGTCGCGAGGAGTCGAATTAATAGAAAATTTTCCAAAGACGTGTCTTCGTCTTCTCGTCTTCTCCGATACGCAGCGACGTACCGAAGGTATTTTCTGGGGGGGGGGGGGATTAGTAAAAATCCCAACTCAAATTCTTAAAATTCCCAACTACACACAGCCAATATTATTGAATTCAATTTAAAAAATGAACCGGCGATGATTAACATTTAATCAGAGCGTATCGAAGTCCAAATATTTGGGAAAGGGGGCAAAATCTCGGAATTCCCGACTCGATTTTTGAAAAATTTTGAAAATTAATTTATTCAGGCACGAAACGAATTGACTTTTTGGTGGTTGGGTGGGGGGGGGGCACAAATTTTCCGACCGAATTAATTTTTTGACTTCTCCCTCTCATTCAATCATTCACTTCATTACTTTTCTTTCGGTAATTTCATTGCAGTTGAAACCCCCTGTAAAATCGTCTATTTATGCCGAGCGAAACAAGAGTAGAAAATTTCAAGACGAATTTTTATTTAAATTTTGAAACAATGTCTTGGATTAACAAACTTTTGAATAAAAAATCGGCCACTTTTACTTTAAAACTACCTATTCAAACATCGAAAATAAGTTTTAAGGAGACAAAATAGAAAATATAATGAATAATTGGGGCCAAAGTTTTTGAAAAATTTAAATTTGGGAGAAATTTTACAGTGGGATTGTGATTTCTGAAAGGGGCGTTTTATACCAAAAAACTATTTTGAGAACTTATTTGGTCCACAAGGAATAAGGTTTCTCGACACCTTTGGCTTCAATTTTCAAATTTTAAACTTTTTGATTCATCAAATAGAGAAGTGCCTAACTAATTGTGTAGGGTGCTGGGAGAAGGTACCTAAAGTCGGAAAACATAATTTTGCGCCAGAGCCAAAAATATGAAAAATGGGTGATTTTTTTCAAAAAATTTTTTTTTGCATTTTTAAGTAGTTCAGACCTTTACGTAGCTGCTACCAAAGTTTCATTTCGAATAACCCGCCACAACATGTCTAAATGACGTTCAAACAGTTCAAACCGAATGACAAAAAGATACCTAAAGTCGGAACAATAAAAAAATCTACGTGTGCTGCAAAAAGTGCTCTCTCAATAATAAATCAATGAAAAGCATCGAAAATCACTGAGAAACAGTCAAAATTGCAGCACAGGAGAAAATCAGTAAAAAAAATTTACTGAAAACAAATCAGTGAGAAAAATCGATGAAATTTGCTGAAAAATCCGCGAAAATTCGCTGAAAATCAGTGAATTACGCTGATTTTTCCTGTGCTGCAATTCTGACTATTTATCAGTGACTTCACTGATTCAGAATGAGAGAGTGGTCTGTCAAAGGTAAGGGGAGCTTTGGGAGTCTACGTGACTAGAAAAATAGTATGAAATAAAATTGTTTGTGTGGATTCAACTGACCTGTGACAGGGGCGTAGTCACCGGAGGGGAGGAGGGGGCTCGACCCCCCTCCCTTGCACGTCATGAACTCACGTGAAAAAAAGCCCTCTTGGAGTATTAAAAATCAAATTTTCTCAACGCTTCACTCGGGCATGAACAAAATCACAATCATATGAACTATTTGAATCAACTATGCAAAAAATGGCTCCCTTCTGATATTCCAAGTCTCCATACCCACTTTGCACCCCCTCAAAAAAAGCTTCTGACGCCAATGCTTAGATTTGTTAGGTATTTTTTGGGGGTTTTAAGGTCAAAATAATTAGTATGTAAGTTGTTCGTTCGAAAATTACAGTTTCATCTGTTTTTTTTCCTTAAACATGCTGAGCAAATCGCATGAGAACTTTATAAAGTTTGAATTTAAATAAACTTAGTGGGGGGGAGGGGATTTAAAATTTCTCAAAATTTATGAAATTTCGGACCCCTTCATGAGAAATTTCTGGCTACGCCACTGACCTGAGAAATACATAGTATCTGATACATGAAAAATAGGTGTAAAAACTGTTTAAATATGTTTTTCTCGGAATTTTGTTTTTTTGAAAGTCATGATTTTCTAAATTTCAAATGACTCTATCTCGGCGAAAAATTGACCTAGGATGCTCATCAGGGTCTCAAAATGTTCCCCTTGGTCTCCCCTATCATTTAGGCCAAAAATTCATTTTTGAAAAATCCGACTTTAGGTACCTTTTCGTTGCACCCTACAAAATTACTATAATTTATCGATTTGAAATTTTTGAATCTAAATCATTACAATATTGATTCTAATTACAATGGATCAATTTTCCCAGCTAACAAGTGAAAATTATTCTAAATCCCAAATTTCAAAATAACCATTTTTGATTTTATTACGTAATTTTTTTCTATTAAAAAGTATAAATTACACAATTTAATTTTTCCAGTTGACGAGTAAAATTTTTTTAAATGACCAGGTGATTAATTTTTTTTCAAAAAAAGCATAATTACAACGGTTCAATTTTCCCAACTTCTATTTTTTACTCACCAGTTGGAAAAATGACAAATTTTCCCAACCAACAAGTGGACATTTTTCTGATTTCCAACTTTTATAATAACCATTTTATTTATTTATTTTTCATTAAAAAAATCAATTACAACAATCCAATTTTCCCAACTGATGCGTTAAAACGTTCAATTTTCCCAATTCACAAGTGAAAATTTCCTTTAGGGGGGAAACTCTCCCTTCCTATCTATTGGTACGTTCGCGTCCCTGCCGTAGAATTTTTATACGCGAATTTTCGCCAATAAAAAGTAATAGCTTGCGGTTTTTATTTGCTTTTATTATTCTCCGTTTGTAATCGATTTGTTGTAAAGTGTGAACGTTATGGTTATTGATAACAATTCCCCTCAGAGCTGCAGCCGAAGAAAACATGCCTAATGTTTTGCAAAATGATCCCCCTTATGTTTTACGATGGGCTGGAGAAAAAACACTCTCACTTTTAAAGCAAGGAGCAAAAAAACCAACTTTCCTTTCGTTTAAAAATTATTCGATGTCACGATTTGGAGATGAAGGAATCGCATCGATAAGTACGGTGACATTGTTATATTTCCATTCGACGTAGACTCCCTGTTCCCCATTTGGTAACGAATTAATTCGCGTTGTCGAAGAATTAACGTTGGACCAAAACCGAATTAGAAAATTAGCCGGATAGCAGCATTGATTTTTATAGCCAGCGTATCGTATGGATTTTGTATTGTTCGAAAAATAAGAGCTCGAGGGAATTGCCGGTTATTCTGTATCAGATCATATTGAATGGGTTATTGTATTGTAGGACAGTATATTATAAGTCTATCAGATGATGTCATCGGGAGAACTGATTGACTTCTCTTGTTATAGCCTAAGTAGATGCTATCGTTGGCTGAACACGGATTTACATACTCGTATCGTACCTAACGTGTTACTCAAGTTGTCATTTCGAGCCGAGGTAATTTGAAGGAGAAAAATATGACATTTTGGAAAACCATACGTACTGTGATGTAATTATGGTGGCGTTAATTGGAGACGAACGAAGTTACAACGAATGTAAATATTATCGAATTCGGTCGCGGTGGGCAGGTGTCGTCGTTAATCGCGAGAATGTGATACACGTGCGGAAATGGAACCGAATATGCAGGTAGCAATGACCGAAAAAATTTTCCAGCAATTTTTTTCACGTGTTTTTTGAATCGTACCATCGCGCCGGGTGCACATTGTATTTATTTTATTGGTTTGTAGTTAAGAAGTATATTGATTTGGGTTAATTTATGAAGTCGATTAAAATATGTTCGGCGGATCGGCGTTACTTTGTATATGAAATTTTGTAACTCGTGTGATGAGTTTGATTGGGACATAAATAAAAACGCACGTGATGATTTTACGATTAAAAAACAGTTTGCCAAATCTTCCTTCAGAGTCTAGGCGTTTTTTATATCGAGCTAATTAGGTACCTATCTGATTATCGAGTGCATCTAGATTCTAGATACACCTGCCTTTTTGATACGATTTTTATCACCTTAATAATTGCAAGTGAAGTTGAATGTAGGGTTTTTTTTCTAATCCAGGTGCAGCATCTGCATGAAATGTTTACATTACTAATTAAGTAATTTTGTTGTGGTTGGATTAATGAATTGGGGCGTTTTGCAGCTGGAAAGATGTTTTTCTTGAGTTTGGGTTTGTTGTTATGAAGGTATAACATGGGTTTGGGTGTGAATAATTATTACCAGGGTGTTACGATTAGGGTAATTGTACGGTTTAAAAATTACGCATTTGTAAGTGGTAACTGGCAATTTAGAAAAGAACGAAAACAAGAAATAATCAATTTTTTGATATCAAACTAGGTATTACATACGTCTTTCAGTTCCTGCGGGTCTAGAGTTCAAAAAAAAAATCATCTGAAGAAGGAGGTATCTCAATTCGAAGAAAAATTTTGAGCCGAAACAAAAATAAATCAGAAGTGCATCATACCTACTCTCTCATTTCTAAATCAGTGAAATTTTTCAAAAATCACTGAAAAACAGACAAAATTGCAGCACAGTAATAATCAGTGAAAAATTTTTCTCTGAAAGGAAGTCAGTGAAAGAAAATCGCTGGAAAGTGGAAATCAGTAAAAATTCACTGAAAACTCAGTGATATTTATGAAATTTACTAAAAAAAAAATCTGTGAAATTCTTTGAATAATCAATGAAAAATCGCTTAAAATCAGTGAATTTCACTGATTTTTCCTGTGCTGCAATTCTGACTGTTTATCAGGGATTTTTCACTGATTCGGAATGAAAGTACTACTTATGCCCTCCAAAATATGAAAATTTAATCTAATCAACGAAAACCCCTGAAATTTGGTATACACCCTATTTTTGACCTCCCGAATCGATTGGAAATGGTTTCGATATGTTTCGAAGCTTCCAGAAAATTTTGGAATTTCCCATCGCTGGAGAAAAGCTATACGAGTCTCAAAGTCAAATTAGGCTCCGAAATGAATCGATGAAAAATAGTACATAATAAGTATATGTGACCTCTCAAGCGCAAATGGACCACAAGTCGGAAAACAACTTTTCGAGTTATAGACGAAAATGTGAATTTTGGTCAATAAATCAAAAAATCGTTTTTTAGCGGATTCTGGTGGTTTGATATGTGTACTACAATATCCCGAAGTAACAGATCAAAACTCGGCCCGGAAGTGGTAATTTTTTTTGAAAAAATAAAAAAAAATGATTTTTTTCACTATTTTTGGAACTTTTTCAGCTCATAAAATATTTTTAATTATGTATTTTTGAGGAAAATTTTGTCGATTCCAATTTAAAATGTTCATTTCTAACTGAAATAAGTTTAATTTTATTCATTTTTTATATTTATGTGGAAGAAAAAAATTTTAAAAAAAGAGGATTTTTGTTCTTTCAACTTTAAGCTTGTTTTTTTCGAAATGAACTTTTTTGGTACACAAACTTCAAATGCCTATAAAATCGAGAATTTTAGAGGCTGGGGGCTTTTTGGTCTCATTGTAAAGGGGATGGTCTCTAGTTATCGAAATCGCAAAAAACTCGATTTTCAAAAATCCAACTTGTGGTACCTTTGCGCTTGAGAGGTCACATATTATTAGAAAAATTTAACTCCCAAAAAAAGTAACTAGATGAAAACTTTTCCATAATTCTTTTTTTTTTCATTTCGTAAACTATGAGATAATTTCAGAATAAATTATAAAAATGAAAATTATCAGCTCCCACATATCCGAAGTTGTAAATAAATGAAAATGTCGAATTTCCATAGTATTCTCACGTATGAAAATGCAGCTTTTTGTCGCAGAGAAAATATCAACGTTTTTAAAAAGTAAAACATTTTTGAAATTTTTTAATAATCTATTTCGGGGCTAGATACTTGAAAACTCAAATTCCAAATTTCGTTCCGTGATCCCTCTTAATTTTTCCTTTGTAATTTTTCAAAATGTGACTGTGTTCTTTCATACAATAATTGAATAACTCAAAATACATGTTTTGATTTTTTTCCCCGAAAAGCTAGGATTCTTATATTTTAGGGAAATATTTAAATATTGTGGTCTGATATCGTATTGTCTATATGTTGGAATTTTTTTCCCCTCAAGAGCAACTTTCTCAATTCGAAAATTAAGGAGGCTGAATTTATGAAATTTTCAATTTCCAAAATATAATTTTCTGCAGAGTTGAATTTTTTCAGGGTAATTTTAAATGTGACAGTACATGCATTTTTGCGACCCGAAAATATTTGGATATCATCCGGTAGTTTTCTTTGGGCACCAAAGGGTGAATGTTTTGAAAAATTTTCAAATTCTTATTGAACAATTTTGGCATATAAATGAATAGGGTAACTGCAAGAGGAGAGAGGTAATAGTATGCCATAGCTAATGGATTATAAGATGTCTAATCAGGCTATTTAAAATGAGAATTCTGATTTTTAAAAATAGGCAGGTCTAAAAATCTATGAAATGAAAAATTTTTCAAATTTGAAGATCATGCATATCAATATTGCTAATTTTAGAATTTAATTTGCAATACTGTTCAAATGAGATAGGCGAATATCAAAATTCCCTTATCATTTTATTTTACATTCTTTGAATTGGCGGGGATTTTTTTTTGGGGGGGGGGGTGATTGAATAAGTATCAAAGACGTGGAAAACGTCATTTAATAATGTCCTGAAAAGTTATGAATCTGCAATCTGCAATCTGCTTCAAAAAATTTTGTTGGACATGCTATGATATCTGAAATTTCAATACTTGGTGTCACGAATTTTAGTTTTTTATGCCAGTTTTTATACTTAGGTACTTTTGTTCAGAAATAGAAAAATAAATCGGAATTATTAGAGGAGAAAACATTATTTCATGGAATTCCTTTGAGATGCTGAAACACCATAACCATAAAATTACTTTTAAAAAATGAAAATAAATTAAGCATTTTTTAAATGTTACAAAAAAAATTTATGCATCTATTTCAAACTGCTTCGAAGCAATCTCAACAATTTTTACATAATTTCGCACAATAAATTCCAAACCAACATTTTGACAGTTTTTGCAAGATTTTTTTACAATATTAGCATTATCAATAACTTTGAAAATATTTCAATCATTTCTAATATCAAGTATTGAAAAACATTTCAACAATTCTGACCATTTATGTTATTTTCAAAACTATTTCTGATTTCATTCATGAAATTATACATTTATACGACTCATCATTCCTATAAATGAAATATTATCAAATTCCCGATGAAATCACCGATATCTTCCGAAAAAACAACTTACAAACGATTCTCAGACCCTTCACAATTCCTCGTTATCAAAAACCACAAGTAGCAAACTCGACGATAAAATCCTTCACATGCATATCTGACTACGCTGACCTCATCTCCGGTCGATATCTCAATACCTAAACATTCGCACTTATTAGTACATTATAAATATAAAATCCGCTCTCGCGGGACTGAAATATACAACCTAAGTCCAACCATTCGAGCCTGAATTCGGGCCGGTATCGCAGGCAATTTCCACAAGGCAACAGCCTCGTAAATCGTACAAAATAGCGAAACTTTGGTTAATAATAAGCCCCAGTTCACATTTACCACCCACCGCTGTAACTGCACCCATCACACCCTACTTTGTATCATTTCGCAACTGCGTTCTTCTAATATAATTAAATTTTTTTCCGCTCTAAATTGGCCTTCTAAATAGACAGTAATGATGAAAGCTTTGTAAAAACGTAAACTAATTTAAAACTCTGTAGCGTTTTTTTCCCCCTGCTATACCAAAAACACAACCCCCCTCGGTGTAAATACTCCGCACACGAAAGGAAAAAATTCAACTGTTATGGAAACTGGATAAAAAATTTCCATCTCCGGATACGGAATTAATTACACGCGTGATAACTACGCGATTTCACGCCCTTCGCAACCCTTGCGTAGCTTTGGAGTACACGTAAAAATAATCATCGAAGGAACCAACGACGAGAAGAAAGTAATTAAAGTTACGCCAAAAATTCGCCACACAACGAGTAACAAAAGTTAACACAACCACATCCGTCTTTTTAGTTTTAGCGAAATAAAAAACACGTGAATCGAAATATATGTTCCAAGTTTACATACTAACTACAAGGTTCTTAACCTTAATGCAAAATTAGCAAAACCGACACATTGCATTACGCTTTGATATACAGATAACATCCTGCATACTAATAAAAAAATAAAACAGATTTGTATCTTTTTTCCTGTAAATGATATTCGAACGTGTCCTATTCAATAGTAAATTCACTCAATTGTAAAAGCACATTCATACGATAAGTTGGGTTTTTATTTTAATGTTTTTTTTAAATATACGCCCGCCGCCGTATCATTCATCTGACGATAACAAAGTATCAGATTTTCAAAACGTGTTACATTAGAATTCAAATGAGGTAACAATTGTAAAGCTGATTCTTTCAATGAAGGTAAAAAAAAATCAATTTTAAAAATACGTAAACATTGTTTGAATAGAAATATCGTATTTAAATGAATCGTTGATGTGGAAAATATTCAGGGTTCCTACTGAACTTAAAAACCAAGAATTCGTACTCTTTGTGTAGTACCACTTTTCCGATTCCAATAATTTCTGGATGACCAAGAATAATTATTTTCGTTGATCTTTTCTTAAAATTTCATGTTTTTTTCAATTTTTCTGGAAAATTTGTTCTTCTTTAATACTTGAGTATGGCAATGGTTTTTTTTTTTGGAAAAAATCCCGTTTTAGGTGATTTTACCCTCTCCCTTCCTTCTAAGAATGAAATGCTTAGAAATTCTGTCCCATCCTATGCGACTGATTTTTTTATCTGAAAAATATTTTAATCTCTACTAATAGTTTAAAGAACCAGTTCAAGAATTGTCACCAAATTTGAAAACATTTTGGCACCTTCATGTGAAAATTGAACCAGTCATTCCATTTTCGTTCACATTCAGTTCGAATTGATAAAATTTGAATTTTTCTATCAACTACTGGAGTATAAATTAAAAAAGAAATCAAAACTATTTTCAATTCAATCCCTCGAATTTGATTAAAATCCCCAAAATCGAAAAAACCTGGATGCCATGCCATGATGTTCGTATTATTTTTATAATGTTATTTTTGAAGGGAGCTGGGGGAGGGAATTTGCAATATTTTCAATTTGAATTAAAATTCAGAAAAACTGGAAATTATGTCGCTTTCAATGTTTTTTGAGAGGAAGAGTTCAAAATATCAAATTAACTTTAAGACCTGCCTCCCCCCCCCTCCTCATCCCCTTCAAAACCTCTCGAATTTGGTAAAAAAAAATTGAAAATTCTGAAAACTCAAAATACGAATTGTTTGTTCCGTTATGGAAAACGTCGAGTTCAAAAATCAAGTTATTTTTCAATTTTGGCACTCTACCACTCCCTCATACCTCCATCCGACCAAATTTTTGAATTTTTATATCTACGTAAAAATATCACGAGGCATTAGTTTTTTATAGTTTTTCAGAAACTGAGTTCGAATTGTGGACTTCTTTCTGCTTTCTGGTGCTTATCCAACAATATCTTTTCCCTCTTATTAAAACAGAGAATATATACAGCACTTGTGGGGAGGAAGAGCGAAGAGGAATTAGTCTCATCATAGAGTAAGAATCTTACTCTATGGTCTCATGGAATCAAAAAAGGGATTCCATATTCGAACCTAGCACTCTTGAAAAACCTAATAAGCAATATGCCACACATGTATTTCTATGCAGAAAAAATTCAAAATTGGTAGCGAGGGGGGCGAGAAGGTGATAGAGGGCCGGAATTAGAAAATACTTCGATGCTTGAACTTATTAGCACTATCAAAGCAGAAATGACCAGTGGCTCAAGTTTTTTGATTTTTTTAGTATTTTTTAAAACCAAATTCAAGGGCTTTAAGGTACCTACTGGATTTAAAAAATGAAAATTTTTGCTATTTTTTCTATTTTTTTCGCCATCTTTATACCATTTTTCTTGCTTCGAATTTGCTCCAATAGAGTCTTCCTTTTTTATCCTTTGATTAAAAAATTTAAGGGAGACGAAAATGTCAAAAAATTTTACTTCTCACACTGAAATTGTAACATTTCTAGCCATATTCTGAGCCTTAAGCTGGCGAAGGAGGATAGGAAAAGAGCTAAATCTTAAAACTGAGTTAATATTCGAACTCAGCATCTTAAAACCCATGAAAAACGAAATGCCACACAAAATGTTCAATTTTTTTGAATTTCGACCAAAATGATCAGGAGAGGGGAAAGAAATGCTGGAGCAATCCCTAAGAGTTCAGGGATACGAAAATGTAAATTAATGGCAATATTTGTCCATGGGAAGTACATATATTTTCCACATTCTTCCAAAAATTTTTTAAATGTCTGAAAGTTGAGCTTTTTATGAAAAAATTTCAAAGATAGGCCTCGTTTTTAAAGGGAAACTCCCCTCTGCCCCCTACAAGAACGAGAAAATGGCGATGGATTTTGCAAGTCATATGAACTAACTAAAGACTAAAAAAATTGAGCAAAATCAAAAAACTACTCTCTCGTTGATAAATCAGTGAAAATTATCGAAAATTACTGGAAAACTGTCAGAATTGCAGCACGTAATAAATCAGTAAAAAAAATCACTGAAAGCAAACATTGAGAAAAATTAGTGAAAATCAGTGAAAATCACTGGAAAATCAGTAAAATTTCTGGATTTTGCTGATTTTTCCTGTGTTGCAATTCTGACTATTTATCAGTGATTTTCACTGATTCAAAATGAGAGTAAGGCTGAAAACCTAGTTCAAGACTTCAAGTAAGATATAAGGAACCACCACAAAAAAAATACTAAATTCGGATATTTTCGATTTCAACAAAATATGTTCAATACCTATCGAAAAAATAACAAAATATTCGTACAAAGTATTTTTTTCGTTTAGGTAAAAATATCCCCTATTCTTCAACCCACCTCGACCTCACCCACAGGTATAATTTTTCTACTTGAACTTTTAATACGAACGAAATCACGTGGAAAAAATACAAGAACAGGGAGTTGCACTCAGGAATAATCCAATTTGCTGCGCCACCACATCCTGCGAAGTCCACTCGAGATAACGCACGTAAAAGAGAACATCTTTGTACGAGTATTTATTCGTTTCATAAGCTCCGGAAGGGAAGGTCTACCTTCGACATTCACCTTAGAAAAATTCAACAACCTTGATCTTCAGTTTATATAAAAGTACCTACTTCCTTTATACCACCAAATTAGATACATGTAAGCTTAGGGCGATTCTTACATAAAAGAATGACATTATTATCAAAACACACAACTTCGATAAGAACATTGCGTCATATAATATTTCGAAATCATATTTCTAGTTTCCAATTTCCAATTTTTCTCTATCGATTGGTGGTAGATAAAAATTAGTTAACTCTTTGTAATAATTCCGATCGAGATATCCGCGTCTGGTTCTTTTTCGTCGAATTATCAAAATACTGGTATCCAATATCGATACAGCTATTAAATTGTTACACCGTTTACATTAGGCGATCTGATAAAGTAAAATGAGAAAAAAAAAACGAAAAAACGAAAGAAAAACCAATAGTTTACGATTCGTGAACACGATAATCTTCGGAATGGTGTTTAAACCATACTGTTTCAATTGCTGATTCATTATCTTGCCAAAGCAAAAAGAAATGTTTCCTTGGAATCTATTGTACTATGGTTTTATCCGTTAATCAAATTAAACGGTCGGTAAATTTTCCAAACCGAGGTACGATGAAAATCAAAATAACTAGGCCATAGTTAAGTGCTTTTTGGGCAATTTTTCAAAATACCAATTTCTTTTAGAGTTTTTCAACGTGGATGGAAATACAAACGGTGTAATTGTATTTGATGAGTAATTATAGTATTAATATTTTATTCGTTTCGAAAAAAATTTATGATAAGATTAATCTTACACTGTAGATTTGGGATTCAAAACTTCAAAATGACAGTTTTTAAACGTGTAATTGGATTTTTTCAAAGCTCACTTGATTCTCATCTCAAGTCCTCTAAAATATCAGATACCAAAGACCATAGTGACCCAAATTGCAGAGAAATCCACTAAAGAAACCCCTTTTATTACTTTTTTAATAAAAATAAGGCCATCTCAGAGTGGAAACAGAAAATCACACCGTGAAACCACACAATTCGAAAGTTGAAATGAAGTTTCATCTTGATGAAATTAAATCTACGAAGCAAGGAACAACGACCAAATCCAGCTAAAATGTGAATAGCAAAAACGAAACCCTAAAATTGATAACCTCCTACAACCCAAGTTCATATTTTGTACCAGTTTTACTAAAGCAATAACCTAGACAAAAAGCTACACATATTCAAAGTACCCATATTATGCACATTCGATTTCTTCTCAACATACGAATTTTACGGATCAGTTTGCATTACAGAATACGATACAGAAAAACTATATAAACTTTTCTACAAACGAAGTCGTATATAAATGATAAATTTAAAAAAAAAAACAATTGAACCGCAGAATAGCAGAACGTAATAAGAGATAGCTATCTAAATACAGTACAGACAATGGATTCAAATGTACGGAAATTAAATACCTCCTTGAAGAAAAACACACATCATAAACACCTACACGCCCTGCTACTTCATTAATTAAAAAATACTTTTAGTAGTCAATTTGAATTCATTAACTGTACCGCACCCTCGATGTATTCTGGTCAATGTCCAGACGAGGATATCTTCATGTAAAAAATGCTCAATGATGGGAAACCTATGAAGATGTTTGCACCCAAATGTAGTTCAATCTAAATGTTAATTTCCGTGCAGAACAGCTATAATAATAACTCAAAAACTATCTCGTTTATTTGGCCAACATAAATAAACCCCCATTTTTATTATAAAATTAATTATAAAAGTTAATTAAAAAATTTTGTCAACAGTGTTTAATATTCTAGAGTATTTTAATGGGGAAATATGGGCTATGGTTTTTGGAAAATTCTGAATCGTCTTGTAAAAAGCACCTTCAACACATTTGAGAAATTTTCCATCCAAATAAACCCTTATTCTATTCGGTTCAATCGAAGTGAACCAATTAAACGAGGTTTCGAGATGAATAGAATTTTGAGGGTGTAAAATGATCAGATTAAAATATTAAAGTCTTAGACAGGAATAAATGTCATTTTGGTCGTATTGTTGAAATAATCCCAAGTAATCGTTCAAATTTACTCAGCAGCGTTTTAATTTGCTCACTGGCAACCTTTTTTTTTTCACATCGAATGAAGGGACGAGGTTGTTTCGTTATGAATAAAAATGTCAACAGTTTGATGGTTTTAAATCACTCGGAAGGTCTATAAAAAATTATATTTTCATAATATTATGATACCGCTGTCAATCATATTTGGAAACACGGTTAACGTGCGTCGCGTCGTGGGCTCATTTCAATAATTCAGAAACTAAAACATGCTATGTTGATATTTGACTACCTTGAAAATTAAAACTTTGTTTAGAAATCGGAAATTTAACCTTACGAGTATTAATGGTATTAGGATTTGATTTTCAAGTTATTTTTGTTGGATATCTCAGTACTCGAAACTCTCGGAAAGTCTCCATAGTGCCGGTGATGGAAGATAGAGGAACGAACAGTGAAAATAAACACGTGTTGTTGATATTCATTAGAAGATATTAGAAGATATATTCCTAAGGAAGGAAACTCACCTCAGAACTGTATCGTAGAAAGATTTGTCCTTCTTCAAATCCAATTCACTGTTCAATAATCACAAATTATACACCGAATTAGTATTATATTTTCTGAACTGGTAAATCACAACACGAGAAAAATCACTTTAAAAATTCCAACAGAAATTCAAGTACTTAGTTAGAGAACAATCACTCGCGAATTAATACTCGAAATCGAAGATGCGAAATAAGTATTGTACGTACAATAAACTCACAACAACGACCACGAATTATGAAAACAAAAAAAATGAATAATTCTTACGAAACGAGCACGATAATGCTGGTATTTTACTATTTTCGAAATATTAAACACGCATGTAAACATACACATGCGACACCCGCATCACACATACACTCCTTCGGCGACTACGATTTATAATACACAAGCACAAGTTACGATGAAAACGGAGAGCAACGAAAAGCATGATTAAACGCTTGTTGCTTAGCGGCTTTTTTGTGCCAGTGTTGCCAAGTGAATGAATCGTAAGTTACGAACGTAGTATGAATAACGATCAGCAAGTAGTTTTTCTCTTTTTTAAATTTCTTTAGTTTCCTATTTTTGAAGAACTAAATCTTATTCTTATTCTGAAAGAAAAAATCCAAAAAACTTGAATTATTTTCACTTTTCAGAAGAAAACCAAAAACAAAAAAACAACAAGCTATTTTAAAAAAAGATAATCTTTGAAAAAAAAACAATAATTTTCCAGTAAAAATTCAAAAAATCATGTCATTTTCAAAAAAAAAATCAAAGAAATCAAAAAATTATAAAAGAAAATTGAATAAAAAAATCAAGCTGTTTTCAGAAAAAAAAATCAAAAGCAGAAAACAGGGCATCCCGGGGTAAAACATTTTCAGAAGAAGAAAAAAAAAACAAATATACTCAGGTACCTTATTTTTATAAAAATTGAACCATTTCTAGAAAAAAAAAAAAAAAACGCGAACAATCTAGCTATCTTAAAACTAAAAATGTAAAACTAATAATATTTTCAGAAAAAATAAAAGAAACAGTCTTACCTGTTTTCGAAAAATAAAATAATAGATTTCTGATTTTACGAACGTTTTTATAATTATCAAAAAAAATGTACATACCTGAGATGCAGTGATCCCACAGGTAATGATATTTCTTTGTTATGATTTTGCATAACCACGTTAGGTATTTTAAATTTTTGAAGTAAAGTGAAGTAGAGCCGGAACGAATTGTGACCAGACGGCAGAGTGGACAGATGTGTCACCCCCTCAGCCCCTCCCCTCATAACAGCATATGATTGAATTTTTCGTAAAAAAAAATAAGTCTGAGCCAGAAAATTTTTGGAATGACGACCCATTTTTGAATGAAAATTGGAAGGGGTTTTGAAAATGTAGCATTATCCTTAATAAAAGAAATGACATTGAGAATAAATTTTTATTGCATGCTAAAGCTGACAAAAGCACAGAAAACGATAAATGACGGAGGAAATAAAAAATTCAGGAAAATATCTAGGTACTTACCATTTCGAAACGAAAATTTAAAAAAACAAAAATGTTATTGTAATGTTTGTGTCAATTGTGTCAAAACGTTAAGTTATCCATAACATTATTTTCAATTTGTAGAAATTCATGAGAAATTTCATTTCGTATTCGTTTTATTTACTCGATTCTTAATTTTTTTCCTTTTGTGCATTATTTACGTAGGTAGGTATAATTTAATCATTCTGAAATAAATAACCATTTTGATTCTATTTTGAATTTAAAAAAATAAAAGTTTTAAAATTATCTTCAAGATAAGGATGCTGAAAATATTTTTCCAATATTTTTCCAATTATTTTTTCAGTTTTATAATTAAAATATAAAATAAATTAGACGGATGACTGAATTATTACAGTTAATAAAGCTTTAAATTGGCCTATGACGCCAAATGACACATGACACACGACACACCCAAAGCAAAACCTCAGAATAAAAACGTATCGGTTAAAATGCATTTGAAATTATATGGAAACTTACACTGTTTCTGATTTACAGTGTTGTCAAAGAAAAGTTCACTAAAATCGAGCAGCGGTTGAAAGCTTTAAGAAAAAGTGCATCATTATCCTTTTTTTTTTTTTTTTTAATACATACTCCTGTTACTTTAGTTTAATAACATGTAGTTGTACAACCACATCAGCAAAAAACTGTCTGTGTCTGTACATCCACTGCATATTAATTAATTGAATTTAATTAAATCTATTTCTGAATGGAGTGTAGAAATTAAAAAAACATTGAGGAAGAACAGTCATGCGAAAGGAAAGTAGCGCATTTAACCACCTTTCTTTTTTGCGACAAATCAGCATTATTTTTTCGTAATTTTTACACTTTTACTTTAATCAATCATTCAACTGAGAATCATTGACCTATTCACAGTAAGTAAAGAGAGCATAAACATCTTCTGTCGGTAATTTGTTTTAATTTTGGAAGATAATTTATCATTTATGGCAAAAGCTCATTAAGTACCTATCTATTTGTATAAAAAGCAATACTCTAGTAGGTACCTCTACCTATAGAATTTTTTTTTTTAATTTTTAATTTTGATGATTCATGAAATAAATATGTGTTTGATATTATCGTTTACATACTTCACGATTATTCGCGCATCATCGCTCAATGTCAATTTAGCATAATTATCAGGATTATGTAACAGGATGGGTATTACATTTTGCATATTTTTTCACTTTTTTTTCAACTTTGAATTTACCATCTAATCGAAATTTTTACAAGTAACAAAGCACGTAACTACAGTCCACAATTACACATATCTGTAGCACTTTGTAACTTTTTATCATAAATACCTGCCTGTAATTACGTACATACATATGTAATATGCATAACTTATCATGAAAAATCGTGTTCTATCCTAAAGTACGTGCATTTTTTCTCGGTCATAATTTTCAGTAAGTTCGTCCGATTATTTGAAAAAGAATCTCGAGCTAAAATATTTTTAATATTTCACTCCCAGTTCAAGTTATAATTTCAGTGGGTCCAGGTCCAGACTCAGGTATTTCATATTCTACTAGCGGTCAAAAAAGGTAGACTGATAAGCAGCTGTTTACTAATAATCGAGTTGGAGATGGAATTGTGCCTAAGGTTTCTAGTAACACCTGGCACGCGACTGACAAGTTTTTTAACATTAACTGCTGGCATGGCGCTTCGTCGATCGTATTTCACCTTTATCATCGACAACTAAAATGTGGTTTATATAGGTGAGTATTCACGTTGGTATCTTGCTTGAGTTCGAAAACATTTTATAGCTCGTGATATTTACTGAGATTAAAAATACATTCTACTTAATTGGCTTACGGTACGTTTGCATTTTAGGGTATTTGAATAAAACACGAATAAAAATTGTTCCACCGGTTGGTGATTCGATTCGTAGCCGGATACAATTTTTTTCTGCTAGGGATTAACCAATATCGAAGTGATAAAAATTGTAAAAGTAATTTCTTCAAAATAAATTTACAATTGGTCAGGTACCTAGTTGATTTTCTATAGGTAAGGTACTTGAAAACAATCGTATAGGAGCTAAATTTTGATACTTATAGGTATGTAGTAAAAGAAAAATCAAGCTGAATAATATATGAAGTACCTAAGTAATTAAAACAAAATTTTCATCTCAACTACTTAATTTATAAAAAAATTTTAAAAGAGTTTGCAACTAATACCTACACTGAGAAAAAAAAGTGTGGCGATATTGACCACAAATTGTGGAAAAACTTATCCAGTCCGAGTTTATGATGCTTTTCACCACAACTGTGGTACTTTTTTGCCACAACTGTGGCACTTTTTCAAGTTTTAATCACAACTGTGGTACTTTTTTGCCACACCTGTGGCACTTTTTCAAGTTTTAATCACAACTGTGGTAAAAAGCATCATAAACTCGGACTGGATAAGTTTTTCCACAATTTGTAGTCAATTTTACCACACATTTTTCTCAGTATAGGTACTCAAAAATACTCTCAATGAATTCGATATTTATGAAGCGATTGTCAGGGATAGAAAATGCAATTGCATAAGTAGATGATTTAGTTTCAGTTTAAAGTTCAACTTTCAGGTCAAGTTTTTAGTTCTAGAAATAGAAGTTTAGTTTTCAGTTCGAAGTTTCAAGCTTGAAATTTTAAATTTTGAGTTTTATTTTTTGAACCAATTTTTATTTTGATCTTGACAGCAACTTCAAAGTTGAAAAAGATCTCAAACTTCAAAGCTGGTAAATTTTTTCAACTTCATAGTTGACAAAAATCTTTAAAAAATACAAGTTGGTAAAAAAAATATTGTAAAAATTTTAAATAAAAAAATTTTCAAGTTGAAAGAAATTATGAAAAAATATGAGCTTAAATTTTAAACCAAAGTTAGATAAAAATATAAAGGAAATTTGAACTCGAAAAATTTCAGCGTTGAAATTTTTTTTGAAAAAGGTGATTATAAAGTTGAAAATAAATGCGGAAAAATTTAATTGCTGAATCAAAAAAAAACAATAGCGTCTTGCGCAACCTTTCGCTTTATTCAAGTTCCAAATTTTATGTTTAATTTCATATCTTTCACCCAGTATAAGAAAAGTTGATCTGCCTTGATAGGTATCACGCATATAAGCAAAACAGATAGTATAAGTTTGTAAAATAAGGCGTACATGTTTTTCCAGATGCTTAGAATAAGAATACAGAGAATAAGATGAAATTTGATTTAATCGAGGAAAGTCGAAAAACTCAGAAGGAAACTGACTTGGAGTTTTAAGTATAGAAATAAGTATAGAAAAGGATCTTTGTCAAAAAAAAATTTGGACATTTTCTTTCCAAACGAGGGGAAAGATGCTGTACGTAAAATATGGAAACACTAAACATTAGGACATCACGGAATCGAACGACAGTCAGGCCAAGCCATCATCGATAGGTGAAGGAATTCGGACAAAGAATAACACTAAATATACCTACAATAGGGTGTAACCATAGGTAGGTAAGTATATTAGGTACCTATATGTTTTATGTTTTATTCATCAAGTAATTATCCAGTAATCATTCGTATATTGTATCTTATTCTAATCGTTAGGGTAATTAAACAAATCGTGAAAAATATGTCCGCGTATTAATTTGTTACGAAACGCGTAACAGTTTAAAATATTTTCTTTAAAATTATGAGTTCGAAAAATTTTGAGACAATTTGAACTTGGGAAAATTTTGGACGTAAGGCTACTAAGTACAACTACGATCACACATGCAACTTTTCTAAAAAATAAAAAAACCAAGGGCGCAATCAAGGGGGCTATCGGACTAAAGCCCTCCCAAATTTTTTTCGAAAGTTTTTTAAAGATCAATGAAACGCGCCCATAGCGGAGGGCTCAGGAGACTCGAACATCCCCTTTAAGCTCGGCAAGGAGATTTTTAATTTTGATGCGAAATGCGTAGGTATTTTGTATTATGAAAAGGCATCTGATTAATTATTTGGATTTTTTTTTATATTTTTTATTTTTTATTTCAAAAAATTGAAAAACTAGGAAATTTTATGTACGTACATTAGGGTGACAATGAAAAGCATGGGTAAAATTTTTTTCTAATTTTGAAATTTCTCACCCTCCAAAAATGTTCATTTGTATGAAAAAAAATTATTCCCAAAATTTCACTTCTCTGAGTTGAGGTTAACCCGTGCCGCCCGGCACTCAAAGTCAAAGTTGAGGACGCGACGCCCGCCCGAGCGCGTTCGATGCTACCCCGCCACCATACGCGGTGATAAAGTTTTTTGCGTACGGGCTACGTTAAAAAAAATGTTCTTACGTCGTTATGGGAGTCAGGGGAGGGGTAGGTGTAAAAATTTTACTCAATAAGAAACCATTCTAGGTTATATAGAGTATACCCAGTCTGACCCAGACTGTTTAGAATTTTTTTTGTGATTTTATGACTGTTGAAAAAACTTGTAAGTATAGCGATTTTTTCCCCATTGTTTTCGATGTTTTTAACACAGAAATCGGCTCTCAAGTATGATCTGCAAGTATTTTACACTCAAGTATTGTAAAGAAACGAGAAGGTAGCGAAAATTTTCCAAAAACTTGGGGGTTTCAATTTTTGAGGGCTGATGTAAAGCGAAAAACATCGAAAGCAATTGGGAAAAATCGCTGTATTTACAAGTTTTTTCAACAGTCATAAAATTACAAAAAATTTCTAAACAGACTGGGTCAGGCTGGGTATACTCTATATAACCTAGAACGATTCCTTATTGAGTAATATTTTAACACCTACCCCTTCCCTGACCCCCATAACGACGTAAGAACATTATTTTAACGTAGCCCGTACGCAAAAAACTTCCTCACCGCGTACGGTGGCGGGGTAGCATCGAACGCGCTCGGGCGTCGCGTCCTCAACTTTGAGTGCCGTGCGGCACGGGCAGGGATGGAAAACCTTTATAAAAAAATAAAGGTTTTCGGTTTGGGTAAAGGTTTTCGTGAAAAAATGAAGGTTAAGGGTTCTAAGGTTTTTCAATTTTTAGAATAAAGGTTAGGGGTTCTTGGTTACTGGTTGCCCGGAAAGTAAGGGTTCCGGGTTAAGGTTCCGGTTAGGGTTTTGGGGTTTTTTAAAAAAAAAATTCTCATTTGATTAGGGTCATTCGGGCAAAAAATTTTATTGTTGTGATGTAAAAAACGTCAGAAAATCCAATAAAATTGATCCCAGGTCTTGAAAATCATTTCTTAGGAAGATATGGACGTTTGAAGTTGAATGATCAATATTCAATTGCTCACTGTTCATTATATATTCCTACCTATGTCATAAAACTTACAAAATATTCCTAAAAATCAATTTTTAAAAAAAAAGTTAGTTTCAGTATCGCAAAAATCTGAACTGCTTGCAGAAAAAACCCTAAAAAAACTGAAAAATTGAAACCTCAAAACCCGAAACCCTTAACCCAAAACCCAAACAAATTTTTAGGGTTAAGGGTTTTAGGTTATTCATTTCCAAATTCATTTAGGTTATGGGTTAGGGTTTTTTTCGCTAGTTTTTATAAGGGTTAAGGGTTCTAGTTATTTTTCAAAGCAAAAATAAAGGTTTTTTAGGGGTTAAGGTTCCAGAACCGGTTCCGGTTCCGGTTCCGGTTTCCATCCCTGGGCACGGGTTAACCTCAACTCAGAGAAGTGAAATTTTGGGAATAATTTTTTTCATACAAATGAACATTTTTGGAGGGTGAGCATTTTTGAAAACGAAAATTTCGGTTTCATTGTCACCCTAACGTACATCCTTTACCAAGCGCGTAATGGGATGCGAAATGAGTTTCAGAATGTAGGTAGGTGGCTGCACTGACGCTCTTCCCGTACTTTATTCGTACTACCCCTTGGAGCTCTGATTGAGTTGAGGGAACACTGGAACACTGGAAGAATGGAATGGAACCGTCGGAAGACGGGGGGAGTCCTTAACCTCACTGCACTTCGAAGCGATCCCAACAGTCGGTGAGGGCGAGCGGTGAGCCCACTAGCTTAGATTGCCCAGAATCTCAGATTAACACAAATCGTATCGCAGACTCGCAGTATCCCGTCGAAGGCTTTGAAATAAAAACACTCGAAAAACAGGTTCACTTCGCTTCCTGGAGACAACGTGGGTGGAATATTCCAAGGTAAAAATCTATGTACATTAGAGATACTTAATAATTTGAATTCGAATCTACTAAGTAGAATAATACTTACTTAATAGAATAACCTAACTACCAATATCAGTTGCCCAAAATCTTAGTTTTTTGAAAAAAAATTCATTTCTATTACCTATTATTCTAAGTTTTGACCAGACGATCAGACCAGTGACAATATTAGTCATTGCATCGAGGTATCGAACTATTGAATAAAAACTGGCTGAGATTTGGAAGTAGATACATTTAATATCTTTTCCGAGATCAAGTTGAAAAGATCATGTTGAAATTGTTTCCTTGTAATCGAATCATATAAGTGAGATTCTGTTTTTGTTATTTTATTTCAATTTGGGGTAAAACACTTTAATTTTTTGCTGAATTTTTAAAAATCTCATTTTTCGTGTCGAAATTGTAAACCCGTTACTAAATTCATTTAAATTTATCTCAAATTTGACACTTCTGATTTTTGAAGTACATATTGTTAGTTTCAAAATTATTGCACTTTTGTATGTATTTTTGGGTTTCTTTTTTATAAAAAAAATACTCTTTGTAAATTTTTAAGATAGGTACAGGAAGAAAAAATTTATTAAAATGTCTTCTCTTGCTTTAAACAATGAGATTCGCCCGTCGATTGAGCAAAATTTGTGTGAAACAAACCCACGGCGTTCTCATCAGCCAAACATCTCCACACATCAGAAAATTATTGAGGTATGATGTCTTATTTCAAGCCTAATTTCACTGTTGTATTGTGTCTTGTGATGATAACACATGCTATTTTCCATTCTTTTCAGCCACAGTTTTCACCTGAACGTTCGTCATTTTGCTAAACTATCGATAGGCAAGAAAATCGTAAAGATAGATACAGATGCCCATCGAAATGGGCAAATTACTTTACGTGAAGTGGAAGACGTTCTCGAAAAACTTGTGAAGACAAGTTAGTGTGCTATTCTGCTATTTGGAGTATTGCGTTTGATTCAGTTGTTTGTTTGGTATCACATGTACCTATATGTATTTACTTACTACTATAGTGGTGTCCTTATAGAATATACTTCGATTCCTCATTGGGTTAGGGTTATTGAGTGGTGCGGTGATTTATTATCGGAAGAACTACCCGAAAAAAGAATTCAACTGGTTCACGATATATGGAACACGTTAGAAAAGCGAGGTAATTTATGAGTAGGTACTTTTTTCTAATGAAACGCAGCTCTTAACTTATTCTTACGTATTGTATGTGTTTCTGCAGAGAAAAATTTATGTATTAGTTGCTATAACGCTCTATTGAAGGTTTACCTGGAAAATGAACACGCATTCCTTCCTACCGATATATTAGCCGAATTAGACGAAAAATCCATTTGGCCAGATGATATTACTTATCAACGTTTAGTTGGATATTGTTGTCTAAAAGGTGATATCAAAGGAGCTACTCATATCTTGAAATTGATGCGAGAGCGAGGAGATCCTATCGATGAAGCTGTCTACAACTTATTGGTGTTAGGTCATTCTTTAACGAAGTAAGTTCATAGGTATTGTCTCTCATCGCTCGTTCTTTTTTTTTTGAGTGAATTCGAAACTTAATTCATTACTTCGTACAGTGATATGGCAAGTGCGGAAGGAATATTGAACGTTATGAGACAGGATGGCGTCGATCCAACAGGGCAAACGTATGTTATTTTAATTTGCGCCTATATCGAACAAGGAGACATAAACAAAGTGAAATCCCTTCTGGAAGAATGCAAAACCAATCACATAAACTTGGTTTACGAAGATTATTTTAAAATTATGTACTATTCATCTTGGAAAGATCTTGACATTGACGAGGTACCTACCTAATCTTTTTTTTTTTAAAGATCTTTTATGGCGAAGTATCTACTACCGCATTTGAACACATTTATTGCAGATCTTATCAATACTTGGATGCAACGATGCTTACCATCAAGAAGCCATCATTTTCGTTTACAAGTTAATTAAAATGGGTGAAGCGGAGAATGTTCTGAAAATTTTGAAAAATATGGTGAGATCTACGCCTAGAGAAGACGAGCTCATAGATGAGAACCGACACCTAAAGACAATTTTGTACCATGAATGGGGCGGTAAGTAGTACATTTTATCATGTCAAAATGTGTCAAAATAATGATTGATTTTTTTTCTTTTTTAGAGGATGTCGCCGCGTTCTGGAGGCGTTAGATCGAGAAGATTTAATAAGCCAGCTGATTCGAAGGCATACTTAGTAAGTGTTCGTTGTTCTGACTTCAATCAAACATAAACCTTTTGGGACTTTTTTCGCACTTGTGTTTAGACAATGCTGATTTTATTTTTAACCTACGCATTTCATAATTGGTAATTCATTTTTTAATAACCTAATTATTTTTGCATCAATATTTTATTTTAAATTCTCTGACCAAACTTTGTCTTCATTTATTGTCGTAGTATTTCAAAAGGTTTTTCATATTATGCCTTCTAACTTTTTTTTTTCTTTCAAAATTATTTCAAAATTCGAAATTTTGTCGACTCTTGCATTTGTTACCATTTTACTTTTTTTTCATAAAAAAAGTCTTCGGATGAAATTTTCATGTCATTGATTACCTAATTTTTGAAAAACAACGGAAGGTAAATGGTGTTATTTTGTGAACGTGTGAAGAAATAAATAGCTGGATGGTTAGAACTTAGAAGTATGAAAAGGGAAAAAGATATGTTTTGTTTTTGTGTGATGGTTAGTCGTGTACTTATAGCTTGTATAGTAGTAGTGTATCTATTCTAGTGTCTACGCGAAGAAAATGAACTGAAACAAACTGTCTTTCAAGTGTACCATGATCCCCTGAATGTACAAAATACACGAATACACCGCATTGTTTATTGGTACTGTGTGTCAATTATTAACATGGAAACGCAGAACCTGTTACAAGATATTTTCATGATTTTCTTTTTCCAGACTTTGATAACATGTACGTGGAATGCGAAAAAAAGAAAGTTCATCCCCGAAGAAGAGAAGTTGAGCCCCTACACCAGTCATTAGGGAATTTTCCAAGTATCAGCAGACGGACGTATGTTTTAAGAATCCTCACCCTATAATTATTAGTTTTTTTACGATAAATTTTTCTTTTTTTTTGTTTTTCAATAAATTGACGATACCTTCCAATTTTTTTTCGTCAGTGCGTAATTTAAAAAATTATTGCCAAAAAATAAAATTTGGGGCAAAATTTTCGTTGATTTTAGTAAAGTTGAAATATTTGAAGTACAACAAACCCCACAGTATTACAGTATTTATATACAACACGAAGTTTAAACTTCTTGTGAATTTTTGGTGGATTTGTTTTTTATTTTTTTTTTTTTAGCAAAAATGACCGAAATGTACGTAACGCGGATAAGAATAACTTGATAACACCATTGACAACGCTGAGCTTTGAAAATTTAGAGCCGACTGAAATGAGTATATTTTTACTAGCAACTCAGTGGTAATGCTAACTTAATAAACCTGCCAATCTGATGATCATGAATAATGAACATTTTTGCACGTGTCCGTAGTTCGTACGACTAAGCTCTCATCAATTTGGAAGATTAATCGTCACGAGAAAAAACACACACCGTGTTGAAAAAGTATACCAATACGAAAACCTTCGGTATTTGATGTTCGTACTTTGTAAATCTGAGTCTATCAAATTTGATGTTTTTTTGAATCAGTGAAAATAACTAACTGAAAATCGGTGATTTTGTAGGTATAGATCTTCCAGTCAAAAATCACTCATTTTTCAATCAATTCCCATTTCCCAATTGGTCAAAAAATTGTTATTTTTGCACAGCCCCCCTTTTTCAACGGCACTACTCAAATAAAAACCAACATTCACCTATCATTTCATGACTTTAATAAAAGTCTAAAGAAAATATCAAACTCGCGGTAAAATCATTTTATAAAAATTTACATACCTTGATAATAGGTAGGGCTGAGATTTTTATGATATCGCATATTTGATAGCGTGATAGTAGATACCGCATACCATGGTTTCTTTTGCGATTCATGCATTTCTACGCCGAATTATGCAATTTGATATCGCATATTTTTGCTTATTTCGACATAATTGCTTGAAAATGCTTATTTTAGCCAAAAAAAAGGCCCTTAAACCGCTTATTTAACGCTTATTTCGACCGTTCTCGCATATTTGAAAAAAATCACTAAATAACAGCATAAAAGTTGAAATTTTGAGCTTAAAAAAAATAAACTCTTCAAAATTTAAAAAAAAAAATCAAGATTTTGTCTGTGACTTGTCGAACGAGTTTTCGATTTGTAGTCGCATCGTTTTCACGAAAATTTTAAAATAAAAAGTTCGATGTTTTTTCTTCTCATAATTCATAATTTTATAAAAGTTCGATGATTTTCTCACTATACTTCTTTCTTTATTCTAATTTAGTAATTTTGAAAGCATTTCCGCATTTAGATTAAAAATACCTACATTTTGATATGCTGCATGGTGGGGTTTGATAGCGCATATAAATCAGAGATGGGCCGATTCAGAATCGCCGGTGTGAATCGTAAAGAATTTCTGAATCCGATTCTGAATCGGATTCGCGATTCGATTCTTCAATTTGGTGAATCGCAATTTTGCGATTCGCGATTCTTTTGTGACTGAATCGCGCATTTGCGATTCTTTTGCGATTCTTTTTAAATATGTACAATGTTGAATACTTCTTTTTTTAATAAGGGTATAGCGTATAGCCGGATAAGGGGTGGTTTTGGTGCCAGGTGTACCTTGATAAAAAAAAGTTCTGGAAAAAATTTTGCCCTCCAACCCCCTCCCTTTCGGAGCTATGGCCATTTTATTGCATTATTTTCAAGAATTTTTAATTCCAACGGAAAAGAATGAAATTTTCTGTTATTTGGCATAAAGTAATATCTAATGAAGTTTTATTTACGATAATTTTATTATCAAATTTGGTACATCCCTTCATGAGGTTTTGGCCATTTGAAATTTTCAACTGTAAATAAAAAAGACCTTTACAGCGAAGTTCGACTAATTTTTAAAAATATCCTAAAAACGTGTTTTTTGACGTAGATTCACGTCATTTATTCTGTTTTGGCAATTGAGGTGGCGCAAGGGCTGAAAATTGTGATAAACTGTAAAAAATGTTGTTTTTTGGACTTTGGTAGATTTTTCAAATTTTGAACATTTTATACAAAAATAAATTACCAAATGAAAAAATCAATTCCGAATTCGTGTTCAGCAGGTCAAAATACCCCGATAAACACCCTTTTCACGATAATTTTACTTAAATCTCGAAATTTAGTTTTAGAAAAATCAGTGAAAAAAGTGAATTTTGATATTTAAAGTAAAATGATCGCGAAAAGGGTGTTTATCAGGATATTTTGATCTGCGTAACACAAATCCGATATAAGATTCCAATTCCACTCATACGATCATTTGTACAACATTCAAAAAAAAAGAAAAAAAGAATCGCAAAAGAATCGCAGAAGAATCGCAAATGAATCGCAGAAGAATCCGATTCTGAATCGCGATTCTTTTCAGAAAAGAATCGCATTTTAGGAATCCGATTCTTCAAAATTGATGAATCGGATATTCCTGAATCCGATTCTTTAAATCGCTGAATCGCCCCATCTCTGATATAAATGCTTTTTTAGGCAATTTTAATCGCTTTTTATAAGCGCTTATAATCGATTTGATAGCGCATAAAAATCTCAGCCCTAATAATAGGAAATGTTGAAAAAAAAATTTTCAAAAGTGAAAAACTCAAGAAGTAAAATATTTTCTTCAACTTCCAGAGACTGCACTTATCCAAGATTTAAAGCTTCGATCATGCAGCTTATTATTATAATAAAAGCTGGGAAGGACGTCATCCGTGAAAAATTGTATAAAAATTATACTCAAAATCATAGCAAATACTTACTTGTTATGGCACTTAAATCTAATTCATAGCAACCGGAAGGATTTCCAAGTTCATGAAGTTGCCTATAGCGACCATCACAGGAACAGAATAGTGAAATTCCATCATTTCACTTTTCTATGATAGAAAATTCAACATAATATGATAATAGCAATAGCTCAATAGCTCATTCCTAAGTTCCCTTGATTTTCGAAGAATTTCCCATCTTATCGGTATCACTTAATTAAATGAAAAATACTCATTAATAATAATAAAATAACAATATTAATTTAATTTTAATTTTTTTTTTCAAAAATTAAAAAATTAAAAAACTCAGAGACGTCAACGTTTATTAGCGCTCTACCGACTAAAATATGAACTGAAACAACAAAAAATACCAGGCCGTGCGCGATGATTGATTACCAATTTTGACCAATCCGTTGATTTTTAAAAATCGTTGCAAACATCTTATCAATGACGATTATCTACGAAATCACACGATTCCGGCACACTTGATCGTTTATTTTTAAAATCGAAATTCTAGAAATAGCTCCGTTTGCTATGACTTTTTAAGGTGAAAATAAAAAAAGTCCATAATTATTCGAAGTTCCATTTAATCATCGTTGTTTTCGGAGTATTCAAGGAAAAAGTACACGTCTTCATGTTTTATTGGAACGTGTCGGACTAAGGATACTGAAAATCTCGCTGTAAGTATTAAACTGATGAAATTCTCTTATCATGTTAATACGTTTAATTTTCCTTTCTAGTGTCAATGTAAATATAGATGCTTGTTGTGAGAACAAAATATTGCAGTGTTTGTTTATTTCACTGCTAAATTTCTGAGTAATATCTCACTAGGCCTAAGTATAACTTAATATCTTCTATCAGTATAGTGATACTAAATAAACCATCGCAGTAAATAATAATATTTCTCTGTGTATCATTTCAGATTTGATTCATCTGTGAGAATGGAGTTTTCTCAACGTTCGATTGAAATTACATCATTATTCTCTACTCTACGTTGGTCAATATCTACTTCAAGATGACAATTTTTTCAAGTGAGTTCGATAATCTGGTGTTTTTCAAGTACTTATTACTGATTAATTATGGTGTATTTTTAGGCGAACCTTCGGCATGACGTTACCACTGATATAAAGGTCTATCTCGAATTCATTCTCAAGTCGAGTTATCTAGGCGTGAAAAAGGAATATTTTCTTCTTGAATTATCGTCTAATAGGTAATTATTTATTTTAAAACATTCTTACATAACTTGTATGAATGTGAACTTGGTAAATAACTGCATCGTAGATATTCCAACTCGTTGCATGTTTTATGGTATTTTCAAATCTCCATATGAAATCATACGTAGATAATGATGGACTCGAACGAGAGAACTGATTGATGAACAGCTATTAATGTGTGTAAAGGTTATTTGAATGTGACTGATATGAAAACGTTTCTCTTAGTTACTTTTGAAAAGCTTCAACACACTTCTTAACGTATCAAGTTTTAAAAGATTTATTATAAATACAATTCTAGCAAGGAACAAAAAATTCTTATCGAAATCTAAAAGGTTATTACCATTTCTTCATATTTTTTTTCTTCGACTACGAAATTCTCATTTTTCAAAAAAAAACTGTTATCTGTGGTTATCTGAAGACGAATCATTTGAAATAAAAGTGATCACTCGTTGATTTATAGTAAACAATGAACTAATTATCTAGCTAACTTAATTACCAATTAGTCGTTATCGCATTTCAACGACGAATTTCCCGTGATAAATTAGCATCGGAGATGAAATCGAAAAGCCATTTTTGTGCTCGAGTGTGAATCATCGAGCTACGTAATATGTAAAATTATACAAAATTTATAGATATTCTGATTTTTGAAATCTAACCAATGCACGTGTTGGGTTTTGAAGAACGCTAACAACATTAGCATTCGATAAAAATCATAGGTATAATGGTTATTTGAAAATATTTGTATTACAATGAGATCTCCGTGATGAGTTCCATTGAACGATTTCGATATTTACTCGTTTCCATACATATTGATGAGCATGTGGCTTTTTTTTTTCATTATGATAAATGAATTTTCGAAACAATCCGTTGCTCATCTGAGAAAAGAATATGTTTAGTCGGCTGTTAGATGGAGATTGTGATTAAGGTCGATTTTTTTTTACCATTGTCATCAAAATCAAAACTATTCAATTTTTGAATTTCTTTCGAGTTATGTTAATACGTTTCCTATTTCTATAAAAAATAGTTCGTTATGTAAGTTGATTTTCATAGCTGAACTTTTTCTATGCATTTGGAAAACATTATTCATATTAATGAAATTCTATATGTATCCGGATCCCCTTCGAACAATTCGTAGCTACCATGTTACTAATATTTATACAGTGAAATGCAATCTGCGCTTTTGTACGACTTCTTGTACTTTTACATCTGTCTGTAGAACGAGTGAATTTTAAAATTCACTTTTGCTCGTACGAGTTGAAACGGTAGCTTTGTAGATTTCATAGGCTGAATGAATTAACGCTTAATAAACTAACAACACAGTGGTATTTTATAAAACGAAAACGTCAATAAGATAATCAACTGCCAAGTTCATGGTTAATAGAAAAATTGTGCGACCAGAAGTCTTAATTAAATACTCCCACCATGAAGGAAGTATCTGTTCATCTGTTAGTTTTGGAATTTGGTGCCTTGGAATTGGGATAATGAAACAGAGCTAGAGTAATATTCATAATCTTTCGGTTTACTTATCGGTCTTGTTAATTAGAAAATTCCAATTCCGGCCTATGGGTGGATACCTTTAGGTGGTCTGTAGATCTCGGATAACTTGGCAGTTGTAAAGATAAGCAAAATTTGTAGATTAGCTGTGATGGAGTTTTTAATCTAGTTCTCGTAAATCCATCACATCTGGCTTATCTCGAGAAGAAAGATTAGATTAGCGGTTGCTTTTTTTCTTGAAAATGAGACCTGAGACAATACTCCAGACAAAACGTACGATATTGGTGAATCATGGAAAACGTGATTCATTCGCTTATTCGCGTATTTGTCCAGACATTATTTTAAATTTTAAATGAACGCGAATTCATACGATGAGCGCTGTCGATAGGAATGCGAATATTTATGAGTTTTGTTTATTGTGCATTTTTATCGGTATTGATGAAATGTCGAGAAGATTATATTCCTGTGTCAGCTGTTTAGTCTTATCTCCCTTCGGCTAAAAAGAGCTCAGCCTTGGTTGCTTTTTTGCTTGATGTCTGAAGCGGAAGTACTATTGAAAGGTGTGCTAAAAGAAGCTACCTATTGATGTATGGCACGTCAGTTTTCTTTTCAATGGAATGGCTATTGTTTTCAAGATTTAACAATTAGTCATCTGTTCTACCTTTACAGTTGGTAATTTTTGTAAACTAAGAATTGCCATGGTTTTTTTCGCTTCTAAAAGAAATTGGATATCTATAGATAGTAAGGACTTTCGTAATTTCAAAAAAAAAAAGAAGGGAAAAGTCGTAAAAATTAGATACGTTTTAGAAATATTGAGAACATTTTCCGTTTTAGTCCTTCGATCTATGTAGTAGTCTAATCTGATAATAAATAATCTTGGAAAAGTTTCATCACGAAATGGGAAACAACAGTGTTTCAAATTAACTAAAATTTCAGAGAAGTTGAAAAAAATTGAAAATAGAAAAAATGCCAGAATTTTAAAATTTCCTGTTCTTGATCATTTTTTTTTCGTTTGATAAGAAATAGATAATTGTTCTGAAAAATTGTGGTATTTGTCATAACGAAGTTATGGAATTTTTATCTTTCTCGTGTTTCATCATAGAAAGAAGCAGAAATTTTTCTCAAGTGATTTTCTGTTCAAAGAGAGAATTTAAAAAAGACTATTTTGTAAGGTTATTGTGTAAACGGTTGTTTTATTTCGAAAGTGGCTACGACTCTGGTTGAAAACATGGGAGAAATCTGTAGATCAACATTTATGAGTAGATGAGCGAAGGGCAGGGAGAAATCATAAAATCGCTGATAATTTATTTTCAAAAGATATCAGATGTACGAAAAGTTTAAGTTACTTTTCAATTTTTTAAATCTACTTAATTCTTTCCACATAAATGAGTTCAAAATTGAGCTTTTTTACAAGCTTTGAATTTTTTTCGAAAATTGGCAAATTAAAGAATAGATTATTGTGAAATCGTATCATTTTTCGTAATTTTGTAAATAATTATTTTATTGAATTTTTGCCTGTAATTTTACACGAAATTTGAAAAGTGAATAAAAAATCATTTTCGAGAAAATATCGATTGAAATTGATTTATGCAACTGCTTACGAGATAATCAGAGGTGATTTCTCTTTTCTTTCAAGAGATCCAAAAATTTTCATTCGATGTCGTTTTTTCGAAATTTCAAAATTTCCGATTGAAGTAATTATGGATTCTTTTATTATTTCAAAGTACGTTTTTTTTACTGATGCCTCTTCATGCAAGGTGGGAGGAAGGAATGAGTCATAAAAATTGAATTTCTGTTTGTTATTTCATTTTTTGGAGAAATTTTAATTAAAATTGAGATACATACAATTACTAACTTGAATTCATTGAAGCCAACGAAGGCGAATTTTGCTTATTTTTTAAGGGATTCCACAAATTTTCATTTTTTGAATTTTTTTTAAATTTTGCTATCTTGTGAAAAAGTGAAGAGTAAAAAAATGTCTGAGCTGAAATAAATTCAATTAACATTTTCTCAAAATTACATCAAAATCGTACTTTTTTGGAAGCCTTGAAAAGATGTTCCAAAATTTTCTAAATGAACAACCCAATTTCAATTTTTTTTACTTCATATGACTTTTTTACCGCTGCCTTTTCTTCCGGGCGGAGGGGCAAGGGAGTGAATTTTGTTTGTACATAATTTCATATCAAGTATTTGAATACAAACGTGTAAAAAATCATTTTAAAAAAAATTTTAATCGAAATTGGCTTGAGATAACAGCAAATTTGAACTCATCAATCCACTCGAAGGGGGTTTCAAAAAAATTCAGGGGTTCCAAAAATCTTTGAAGGAATCTGTACTTTTTCATGATTTCGTGCTCCAATAAAAAAATGAATTTGAAAGTGAGGAAATCTAATGGATTGGATGGGTTAAAATACTTAGATGTACTATTCATTCGTTTCAATTGAATTTTTTTCAAAAAAATATGTTTGGTATTTTTTCAAAGTAGAAATAATAATTTTTAATGTCCGCTGGAAAAAATAAAATCAAAATGAAAAACATTCTTTAAGTGGTTTTTTTTTTATTAATTGGATCGTCTACTTCAGCGTTTTCCACCATTTTTTTTTTAATATACTGAAACAGTAAGATCTCATGACAAAATTTTGAGACAAGACTGCCTTGAAGCTACAATTCTTTTACAACGTTTATTTGAGGCCATTTTACAACTATTCAAACCTATTAAAATTCGACTTCAGCAAAAAATTGAAAATAATATCCATTCGGGATATTTTGAGGGGAGGAGAGGGGGAATGTCTCTCACAATATGAATTATGATATTTCAATTCATCGTAAAGAAACATATACCTATTTTCGTTACAATTTCAAACAAATAAAAGGTTCAGTGGTTTGTTTCAAAATGTCATAAAACCAACGTTATGAATTCATAGGAAAGAGAAGGGCGGACAAGGGGGCAAATTTCGTATAGCACGTGATGCCGTTGGCAACACTCTGAAACCAGCTGGCGCCACTGAAAAAAGCTTTTACCACCTAGAAAAATTTTTCCTGAAGGAAGACTTCAGAGATTTGTCCTCTTCTCCAAAGGGATGAAAATGGCTTTTGAAATATTGAAACACATGGCTATTGTTTGCTTTTCAAACGTAATCTTTCAATAAAAATCCGCTTTTGCTTCACTTTGGTGGGGGTTTCTGTACCTTTTCATAAAATATATCTGTATTTTTGAAAACTTCTCTCAAACACCTTTTTTTATATTTTTTATCCCACAAAGCTCGCTTTTTGCTATTTCTTGAGATGTTTGGACTTTCTTCAGAGAAAGTCGAAAAAAAACGAATTTGTTGCAATTCGTATTTTCTCTCGTCTATTTTTTTAAATATTTTTGTAGTTTTTAATTTTACTTGGCCAAAATATGTACAAACAATACTTAATTGAAGAAACCATATCTTTAGATAAACGGAGTAAAATCGTAAAACTTGACCAATTTTTTCGGACGAGGGATGGGGAGACGTCAAATTCACATATATATTTTTTTAGCGTGGTCAAACTATGAAAATTATGCAGCACTGAAAAAATCCAAGTCGCCATCAGCTGAAAATTTGGTTCAGATTAAACGTCCAAGACCTGAAATTAAAGAATGTTAATTTCAAAAATTGATTTTCATAAAAATTTTGATCGAATATTGCAGGCATCATAGCAAGTCACTTTTTTAGGGTGTTTGTCACTTTTTTCGACTTTGGTCACTAAAAGTCACTTCTTTCCTCCCAAAGTCACTTTTTTAAACGATTTTTCAAAAAAAAAAGATCTGTTAGGTACCCTGAAATAGAAGCACTATCGTGATTTTTTTGATAAATTTCATCGCAAATTAGATATTCCATGACCAAAAAAAATTTTTAGCTCGATTTTGAGGCCTTCAGGTGAGTGATTTTAATTATGCAAAAATCACAAAAAACGATCTGGAACTGGAACTGTTCAATCCCCTTTAAGGTCAATGATTCAGGAAGGTGTAGATAGTAGAAACTTGAATCGTACCTTTTAACTTTTTAGGGGAGGGATGGTCAATGGTCGCTCCTTTTTGTGTCTCATCATTGTTGAAAACCCTTCAACTTTACACTTTACTAAATAATCTTAAGAAATCAATACATTTCCAAAAAATTTAACAAATATTCGAAGAATTGAGTACGTAAATGTCAAAAAAATCGAAATCCTTGAATAACAGAATTCTTTTGAAAAATTGGTCAAACGTTTTCAAAATTTGGAAAATTAATCGTCAAACTCAATTTCGAAAGAATTTTACGTATTTCAGTATTTAATTTGAAGAAGAATGAGGAAAAGAGTAAAAAACAGATTTTCGTCGTAATTGCAATTTTTAGTTGAAAATTGATTACAATTTTTGATATTTGAAAACAGTGGAGGGAAGAGGGAGTTGAACTTTTTCATTTTAAATCTTCGAGGGTAAAAAATTTTTGCATTGGGGCCTACCACTCGCTCTTATACCGGTTCTATTTCTCATTTTTACCTTTATTGAAAATTCATTTCAACGTATTCCTCATTTAAAAATAAGTTTTATCCAAATGTTTTGAAAGGACATTCACCCTTTCAATTGTCAATACTTTGTTTCTGAGTAATGATATAAAAAATGAAACACATTAACCCATCTTTTGAAACTTACAGGCATCATAGCAGGTCACTTTTTTAGGATGTTTGTGTTTTTTTTTCGACTTTGGTCACTAAAAGTCACTTTTTTCATCCAAAGTCACTTTTTTCGCATTTTCAAGCCAAAATTGAAATTTTTACGTAAAAATTGATATTTTTCAAAATTCTTCAAGAAAAAAAATTAAAAGTTGATAATGATTTTTCAAAAAAATTTGCCCTCGCTTCGCTCGGGCAGTATTTCAATAATTCTATTTCTAAATTTGAAAAAATTCTGTTTTTTTAAATCAGTAAAGTAATTGATTTTTTAATCAATTTCCCATTTGACAGAATAAATCAATAATTTTGACTAAAATAAATCAATCAAACAATTGAAATATCACAGATTTTCAAATAAATTATTTCACTGATTCAAAAAGGCACAGTTTTACGAAAATTGACTGATTTAGATTTAAAGAGTAGATACCTAATACCTATATAGGTTAATTGTTTGTTCCAAAAATCTGGTCATTTTTCAATTTTTCTTTGCTCAAATCTAAAGTGCCACTAAAAAAAGTTAGATTTTTAGATTACCTAATTTTTTCATTGAATTTTGACCCCTTCCCTCATTTTTTCTTGAATTCTCAGCCCTCTTTTAACTGTAAAAAAATTTCCCCGAAAAAATCAAATTTTTGGTTACTTTTGGTTACTTTTTAGTCATTTTTTGGTCACTTTTCGCTCAAAAAGTCACTAAAAGTCACTTTTTTCTTCGAAATTTCGCTATGATGCCTGAACTTATAATTTTAAATGAATGTAATGAATGAAATTATTCACGTCATTTCAGTTGATTTATCTTCGAAATCTTTGCAGAAAACTATTGAAAAAATCCCCCCAAAAAACTGTAAAATTGTTCCCCTCCCCCCAAAAAAATTGAATTTTTGGTCACTTTTTTCTCAAAAAAGGTCACTAAAAGTCACTTTTTTCTTCGGAATTTCGCTATGATGCCTGAATATTGAGATTTCCTCTTCAAATAACCAATTATTGAAAAAAAATTCCCCCAAATTCGCACCCACTTTCTCCTCATCACCTGTTCTCATCTCTCCACCGCACAGACTCCGACGAAACCCAGCTCCTGTATCGTAACTATGAATGATACACAACTACCGAATATAATTCCTAATTTCCTAGTCACTTTACACTCATCGTAACCGCAATCACGAAAAAAATCCAAGTAATATTGTCGTATAAAGGATGCGTTTATCTAGTGGGTCGCTCTGATAATGAAATCTACGCGTTCGAGCTGTCTGTACGTTCTCGAATGTCGGTTTTAATAAATGAACTTAATTGCAACGTTGCCATATGGTTTAATTGAGATGATAATTTTCTTCGAATGTTTTTCCAATCCGTACTCGGTAGCCGTAGATTTTTCTCAATTCGCCAGCATCATCGATAAGCACTAAGCAGCCTCATACATCGAGAGTCGAGTTTAAAAAGACGCTTCGACGCAAAGTTCAAGGTAGCTCGAGAATTTTTTAATAAAATTTTACTCGCGTAGGTTATCTTAATCTACTGCAGGTTTATTATTAGCGATGAAAAAATGAAAAATTATACATGCAGAATGGCACGCGAAACTACTATAAACTAGAACGATTGATTGTAAATTTCTATCGCTGCCTTGGTCCATTGTGTTCGGCTATTGGTATGAAGTTGCCGAGTAAAACCGCAAAAAGGTAATTTTTCTTCCACCCTGTGGTAAAAATATAACAAAGGAATATATTTAGATTAGATTTCTGTGCTCTTTTTCGATTCCATATCCGGATGGGATTTTTGGTTAATTAGCTAAAGACATTGTTGCTGATTCGCTCAACGATCATTTGACACGATAGTGCTGTCGAAATGTTCGTTGTTGGGGATTTGAAAAAAAAATTCCGAGCTAATAAATATTATCGCCGGCGATATTATCGATTCTTGGTTAAAACGGAGATTTTTTTCAATTTCGTTAAAGGACTTTGTACCCGTATAAGGAATCCGAGTATGGAAAGAGCGCGGTTTTCGGTGTCTCTGGGTTGCCATTATCGCTCTGCTAAGCTACAGATGGTCGAAAGGTCGCTGTTTATCTGGTTTCTTGGGGCATCTTATTGCTTTAAAAATAAACTCGTTAAGTACGCGAACTGAAGAAAAAGCTGATAAATAGGCGATGATAGATCGTACATATTCGACTTTGATATTTCGTATTTCGACGTCTCTCTTTATCTCATCCTCTGGTTTTTTTTCGGGGGTGGGTGAGATAGAGGTGGTCGGGCAATGAAAGCTGTATTTAGTCGACTGTTTTCGTCGGCGAGTTTTCCAAGTGGTCGTGGTGTGCGGATGCGTTATGCGGGTCGTACCATTTAACGAGTATGCCAAAGTCGTTCGTATGGTTTTCAATCGTGACCCTAATGTCGAGATTTAATGTGTTTCGTAATTTTACTTTGTATATACGGTTTCGAGTATAATTTTTATCCAATTCGATCGATTGGGACGAGATGCAAGAATCCGAAATGGAAATCCATTGCAACAGGTTGCATTTTTAATTTCATTTTTTTTCACCTAGTCGTGGATTTTTTTCGTATAATTTTACGTTAAATTTTGGGGAAAAAATCGGCTATATATTTTTCCACTGTCAGTTTTTCGCGAGGCTCGAAACGACTATGTAATTTAAGTAATAAAAAATTGGTAATCGTTTTAAAAGGGCTGTTGGTTGTGTCGAAATTAATTCTAGTCTATTAAATATTCAGCGCCACGATGTCCCACAATATGGAGAAATTTTAAACGACTACGTACGAAAGTTTAGCCGAGAAGCTAAGAATTTGCTGTATTTGCGTTCAGAGAAAATAATTCTCCCGGTCGACGTAAATATGGTTAACCTTTTCGGAGAGAGAATTTGTTAGGTATAGCTACGAATACGCTGCTGCGAATATTATTGGCGAGCTGATAAATTTTTAACGTGTTTCGAATTGATCGTATACGTGTTTGGAGAATTTCGCCCTACGGTGCGGGTACATGTGAAAAAATAATTTAGAAGCCCCGCGCGCTTAATTAACTTAATCAACGATACAAATAGAATACAAAGGGGCGCGTTCATCGTCATTCTCGTTACAAACGGGGTAGTTTATTATTTTTGATTATAAAGAGAGGGATTTGATGTTTAGAATGTAATTGACGTACGGCGACGATTTAATTTGCGTTTCAGGTTGCGTGCTTTGGCCATACAGCTACCCCCGAACTGTGGTAAGGGTAAATGGGGTGTTTTAAAAGTGGGTTTTTGTGGGATGATTTGGGTTTTCAATTCGGTCGACGTGGTATTTTTCTGGGTTAAATATTCCCGGCGAAAGAAATGCAAGATTTGGAAATTATCCTGCAACAAGTGACGAATGATGACGTGTTGGAAAATTTTTTCAAATGGTAGAAAGTGGAGAGGTTTGAAAGTAGGCTCATTTAGGTTATCGACGAACCGAACGTGCGATAAGGATTCTTTTAATGGCGAATTACTTGATAAGATGCGATATCTTTTTATTTAAAGTTCGAAGTCGCGAGATTGGAGATATTACGAAGTTTCTCGATGATTACTTTCGTTTTCTTGTGCAAGGAGAGATGAATATCGAGCGATAGTGTTCGAATTTTTTTCTCAATTTGTTAATGTTATAGGTTTATTGTGTTTTTTGTAGTGTTTTTTGGGTTGGGAAGCTGGAGAGGGAATTGGAAGGGTATATGGATAATGATCGGAATAGGCGACTGTTTTCAATTATTATGGCCCAATATTGGGGGAGTGGGAATTTGATTATGTATGATCAAAGTCAGCATTATATCATTTTAAATCTTGAAAACAATACAGTTTTATCAACTATTACGTTATTTCGAGTCAGTGAAAAATCACATTTAACCAGCTAAATTATAGCACAGGAAAAATCAGTTTGGTACATCAACTGAAAATTCAGTAAAATTTTATGATTTTCGGTGAATTGCTGAATTTTACTGATGATTTGTTTTAGTGATTTTTTTTTTACTGATTTCTATTCAGTGAAAATATTTTATTACTGATTTTTCCCAGTGCTGCAGTTGTGTCTGTGTATTGATGATTTTTACTTATGAATGAATGAGAGTATATCATTTATTTGAATAGTGATTCCAGCCTTTGTAACATTGGTAAAGCTATTGAAATTGTCTCAAATTTTTAAAAAATCCGTGAAAAGATTTTCGTTGTTATTTTTTTGTAAAAAATTTCTTCAAATGTCCACTTTCCTCTAAATTCTACTCGATATATCCCTAGTGAAGATGGCAAGGAAAGAAAATTTATTTTTCATTGATGAAAATTTAGCAAGAGCGAACCTTTGAACGATTTTTTTGAAAAAATATCATTTGAAAAATATTTAGTGCGATTTGTCATTCTTCTGAAGTGTTTGTTCTAAATTTTTCAATTCAATATTTTGATTGGAGGGGGGGGGAGGATTGATTTTCAAATGAACTGACATTCTGAGTTTACTTGGTTCACAGCATGAAAACAATTGTAAATTTGACTTATTTTCAGTCAAGTTCTATTGTCTATTTGCTCTAAAGTAACGCAAAATGAATCGAAAAAATAAATTTGGAGCAGAAATTCTCTATTTCCAGCTTCAAAAAATTCATAGAAGGCAATTGTACGAAATGAGAAATTCAAACTTGAAAAATTCATTTAGACCTTGTAATAAAAACAAATTTATTCCTCTTCTACTTTTTGTTGGTGGAGGAGGGAAGCTTAAAAGCACAGCTTCATCATTGATACTTTTAAAAGCATCCATTTTTATGGAGGTATCATTTTTGAAATCATTAATTATGGTCTGAAAAAGCCATTAAATCAGTGTGAATTGACTTCCAGAAATCAAAATTATATGTCTAAAATTCCAAAGTTGAAAAATATTATGAAAAATGTACGCACTGCTTTATTTTTGAGAATTTTGTGAAATGGCAGCTTAAAAAAACAAATTCTTTCAAAAAGAAACAAAAAACTGAATCAAATTGAGAATAAAATTAAAAAAGCAGTACAACTTCAGAATAACACTGAGAAAAATCAATTTTAAAAAAACAACAACAAAGAGGTAAATTTACCTATTTTTATGAAGAAGCTCCTAAAAAAATTAAGAATAAAATTTGCAAATTGATTTTATTAAAAAATTAAAGTTTTGTATAATAATTCAACTAATTTTATTGAAATACCTTAGTCCCGATTTTTTGTACCTATTTACACAGGAATTTCGAGGTTTTGAAGTAATCAAGCCGAAAATCGACCGTAAAAAATCGAATAAAATTGATCAAAAAACATTGCAATGTTTAAATTGTAAAAAAGTTTGTTTTTTTATAGAAAAATTTCGTCAATTTTGCAAAAAAAAAGTTTTTTGAGTACTTGAGAGAAACAGTTTTAAATTTTTTCTTGTATTTCAGGTAATTTTTGATACTACATATTTTCAAACTTTTTTGTTGGTATTTTTACCAATTTTTGCATCTTTTTGTTTTATAAAAAATTGTAACGGATAACTTCTGACTCGAAAATTTTTAATTTTTGTTTTTTTACTTATTGCTATTACTCCAGCTTCGGACAAATGAGTTCACATTAGGCGGATTCTACTGTTTGTAAAAAACAACAATCAATTTCAGGAAGCAAATAAAAAATCAAATCAATTTTAAAAACAACCTAAAGAATCAGTTCACAGTCCAAATAGACTTGGAAAAGTTTATTTAAAAAAACATAAATCAATTCTTAGAATACCTAATTATAAAAAATGCAAGGAAACATAATTATTCTATTTAAGAGTAAAACTAGAAAAAAAATCCCAGAAAAATTATTTTCGGAAACTCTTTAAAAAATTGAAACTATTTCAGACAGAAACCAAAACGAACGATATCCCTTTCAGAATAAAAAACGAAAATCCGTGTAACCAGCCAGACAGACTTGAAAAATTTCATAGAAAAAAGTCTGTAAAAGTCATGAATTTGTTTCAGAAATTTTTTTAGGCGCAGAATCAAAAATTTAAATTCTAATTTGAAAAAAAATAATGAACCCCATAATTTTTCAAAATGTTAAAAAAGATTTCAAAATTGATAATTTTGTTAAAAAGTCATGAAAAAAATATTCAGATCTATTTTCGAGGTCCAGTAATTGACGAAGTAGTGCTGACTGCTAAATAAATGAAAAAAATTCTGTAAAAGTCGTGTTTTTTTTCATTAAAATGATTTTTTTTGGAATTTTATTACTTCGTTCATTGAAGATGTACTTTCCAAAGTGGCCTAAGTCAATTTTTGAAAAAAATTACTCATCAGGCATCATAGCAGGTCACTTTTTTAGGATGTTTGTCACTTTTTTCGGCTTTGGTCACTAAAAGTCACTTTTTTCATCCAAAGGTCACTAAAAGTCACTTTAAAAACGCGTTTATTTTTTCAATTTTTCTTTGCTCAAATCTGTATAATGAAATTAATTATGTATATCTGCCTCCTGAAGTGCCACTAAAAAAATTAGATTTTTAGATTACCTAATTTTTTCATTGAAATTTGACCACCTCCCCTCATTTTTTCTTGAATTCTCAGCCCTCTTTTAACTGTAAAAAAATCCCCCCGAAAAAATCGAATTTTCGGTCACTTTTGGTTAGTTTTTGGTTAGTTTTTGGTCACTTTTTTCTCAAAAAAGGTCACTAAAAGTCACTTTTTTTCTTCGGAATTTCGCTATGATGCCTGCTTAGTCAATTTTGTAGGGTCATAGCTCGTAAAGATCAAATTTTTGGAAATCGAGTCTTTTGCCACATTTTTGGTGTACCACTGTGCAATACGTTTGGTTTGGTAGCAGAAAAAATGCTTCAAAGGCATATATACGAGTAGTACAAACGTATTTTTCGTTTTCTGAAAAAATTTCTATTGTTTTGACTTAGGCCACTTTGGAAAGCACGTCTTAATTTTCAATTGTGTTGTATCGATGGAATTTCAAAGAAAATTTGGAAAAATTTACACAGCATTGAGATTTTTGCAATTTTTTGCGATGATGAATTTTCAAAAAAAAAATGGAAAGTAAAGAAAAGAGAAGCTTTAAATATTTTGTCAAAGATCCTTCAAAAACACGAAAAAAATCTGCATTTTAATTCGGAAATTTCATCAGAATTTGATACTAGTCTTCAGTTTTTCAATAAATGCGTATTTAGATGTAAAATCAAAAATAAAAAGTCATTGAAATTTTGAAATAACACAATTTGAGAAAGCTGAATAAGCTGAATTATCATTTAAAAATCATATAAAGCTTTTCTTTTGAAAGATGGGCGAAAATTATTGAAATTTAAAAAATGTGTCAAATTTACCATTTCAATGAAAAATAATTGAAGACCCGAATTCCAAAGCGGGCTTAGTCCATGCAAGTGTATATGAGAAAAGGGACTTAGGTGTAATCTATTTTTCAGTACATTTAAGTCCTTTTTCTCATATACTGTCGTATGGACTAAGCCCGTTTTGGAATGCGGATCTTCAATTATAATCCATTTACTTGATTTGTGATATTCTTACAAAAACCCATAATTATAAATACCTTTCTCTTTTCTTAACCCGAAAATATATCAATCTAAAAATATCATGGAAAATATGCATTTTTGAAAAGTGGGGAGAAGGAGCAGAAGGAGTAGGTTCAAATCAAATCCATCAAAAATTTTTCAAAAGGAAAATTTTCTAGAAAAAATTGAAAGACTTGGCATCTGACAATTAAATTTTATACCTTGCGACTTATTCGCCCTCGCTTCGGCCAATTGATCATTTGGACGTGTCAAGTAGCCACTTCGGCTTCGTTAGAAACCGATTTTTGCTCCTAATTTGTAGAACGCGATGACGCGACACTATCAAACTTTCTCGTCTTGGGCTTCTTTATTATCATCATTACGGTATTTATCGAGCCGCTTATTTGTTTTTATTCGTTATAATGAAATCATAAATAGAAACTTTACCGCGCCAACATCTCGGCTTGGTCTGAAAAGGCCAAAAATACGAGCAATTTTTTACGATAATTGTCTCGTGAAAAATAAGCTGTAAATGTTCGCGGCGAAAAATCCCAAAAGGAAACATGTACCGGGCACCAATCGGCTAAATGCCAAAGGCTAAAGATATAAAAAAAGCCTTAAAGTGTAAGGATGAGAGAAAAAGTTATAAATGAAGTTGTAAAGATGAACTGAAAGCTACTCTCGGGTTAATATTTTAGAGTATACGGGGTTTTTTCGACAATCTATATCATTCTTTATGGTATCGAGAGAACCTGTTCCATGGCCATATCCGCTCAGTCTCGGATGGGGTGTTAGAAATCGGATATTTTTTCTATAGAAATTCGTTGGAAAATGATAAAATCGTGGTGCGTGGTTTTTTGTCTATTTGGCCTTTTTTTGTTTTGTTCGCGAATGTTTAAAATGAATAGAGACAAACAGATGTTTTTTGGGATAAATTGTCACGTCGTCGCGTTACCGATGAAAAATTTGTCGGATTTTTCAAACACCCTGTTGTCATTTCGCCGAAACGAAGAGAAGTATATGGTGTATAAAAATAATGTAATTATCGATTTAATAAAATCCCAGTAACAAAGAGCCGGTGCGAAGCAGCGGTACGGTTCCATTATCGTTATTAGGCAATGATAACTCGTAGACACAGGTAATGAAAACCTCGTTCGTGTACTCGTTACCCGATTTTTTTCTCTTTTTCGTTCACGTTACCATTTTTTTCCTTCCTTCGGCTGATACTCTGTACGTATAACTCGGCGTTTAGGTCGATTACGTAATGACGATTAATTAAGGCGATGTATGCGGAATTGCCTTTTACAAGCCGGCTGGCGATGGCGGTATTCTCAGGTCGTAAGGAATTGGTCGACTGGAATCGGTAATACAGTCGCGTATGTCGAGATTCGAGAATCGAGAATACGTCCGAGTAATTTTCAATTATCCCAGTTGTAAATCTTACGCTTGCTTTTTCATTAACTAATAAATCAGTTCGATGTGTCGTCGAAGTTGGCTCTCCACATTTGGTCGTATGTGTATGTGGTATGTGGTAAACTGACGCTGTTTTATCGCCAAATGGTATTGGTAATGTGAATGTCGCTTACACGTGTTTTGATTCTAGTATGTGTTGCGGTGCGGACTGCGGACCAGCGGACGCCCGATGTGCTGGTATGAGTCCGAATGTCACATACTCACATTCGGTAGTGCCATTCAAGTAGAGGTGGCTGGCAGCAGATAGCGAGATGTGATAGTGACGATAATTAATCATAATTGACGATAAAAACCAGGCCCCCGATGATAGCGTATTTTTTTTTCAGGAATTCGTACCTAGAATTTTTTTCGAACTGGGTCGACGTTGGTGGTCAGAGGGCTCTAAATGTGTCTTCGGAGTAATTAACGATTTTTGTGTAAAAATTTCAGTAGGGAGGGTATCACGAGTCGTAAATAAGGTTTGTCGTCGAGCTGGAATGAAGAAGTGGAGGGGTAAGAGGGTCGAAGTGTGTGTTGAAGACGAACAGTTCGAAAATGGCTGAAATTTATTAATTTTCGTGATTATTGGACTGGCCTCTGAAAATTGTTTTAACATATTTATGTGGAACACCTGAAGAGAATTTAAAAAAATCTTTCTCAATAAGGTTTTGAAAGTAATTATTCAATTTTTGTTGACATTGGTGAATTTTACTAGATGCCTAGGAATGAAATAGTGTTTGTATGTAGAAGAGAGAGAAAAACACGTAATTGGCTAATTTCAACTTTCCCAAAGAGAAGTTCATTAAAATTAGCTTTAGAAGTGTTAATATTGAAGTCCCAAAAAAACGATACTGCTTTTCTCATATATTTACCACCATTCACTATGGTTTGTAAGTGTGTATGTACTAACAAGAACTAGGTATCCCAACTGGAAATAGAATTTCCAGTCGAAACAAAAATAAATCGAATTCCAAAGTACGTCATAAAAAAAACATGTCCAAAATTTCAGGTGCTGAAGTTCATTTCTCAAATTTTGACGAATTTTTGAAATTTTTAAATTACCTTATCCTCTGCAAAATATGAAAATTTGATCTATACAGGGTGTTCATTCCTCTGGAAAACCGAGAAAAGTCAGGGAATTTTGGTGGTCTGGAAAAGTCAGGGCATTTTGGAATTTTCTCTGGAATTTTTCGAAAATCCCAAGATAAATCATTTAGAAAAGTGTTTTTTTGTTTATTTTATTATAAATTTTTCAAAATTATTACATCTTTTATCTGATTTTTTTATTCATCATTTTTTGTTGATAGTAATGTACAATAAAATTCTTCGTACATTAAATTATGAATTATTCAAAAAAAAATTACCTCGCTACGCTCGGGGTAATTTACACTCTTTCTACAGAATTTATGTAAAATCTTAAGTTTTTGGAAACTTACTTTTTAATGAGCTGTGATGAAAAAGAAATGCCATGATGACCTTGACCACGATGTTGAAAAAAAAAGGGAAGGGAATGAAAAAGAATTCGAGATTATTAACCAAAAAGTGGTGAATTTTTATCTTTTGAAGATCTTTTTTACAAAAATTTTCGCACGATTTCCATGTTTTTATAAAATGATTTATATTTCACATTTTCATTGATTTTTTTATTTATTGGTACAAACTAAAAAATTGCAGGGGATTATATGGATTTATAAATTTAAAGCATGTGTTTCACTTTTTTTTTGGGGGGGGGAGAAATTTTTGAATTTTCAGTCCGGAAAATCCGAATTTTCATTCGCTTCATTTAGTAGACATTCTGGCATTATTTATTTCATTTTTCAAAAATTTATTTTGCGTTGGAATACTTTGTTTTTTCTTTTTATTTGAAATTTTTTCTGTAGGTAATAAATTCGAATTGTCAAATTTTTGTGGCGGGTTCAAAAATTTTCAGAATTGAATTTTAATCCTTTTTTTTTTGACCCGAAGAGGAGCATTTAAAGATTTTGTAAAAAGTATCTGCAATTTGTATCATTCTTAAGCATGCAAAATTCGAAGAAAAATTACCCCTTCCCCTCCCCCCGTCGGTTTACGGTTATAATATTTAAAAGGTTTGGAAAAATTCGAAAAATTAGTCTGGAAACCCTGGAAAAGTCAGGGAAAATCATTTCTGAAATATAATGGACACCCTGTCTAATCATTGAAAAAAACAACCTGAAATTTGGTTAATATTTTCCTACTTTCGACCTCTCGAATCGATTGGAAACATTTTCAAGACTTTTGGAGTCTCCAGAAAATTTTAGAATTTTCCAGTACTGTAGAAAAGCTCATAAAAATTGTCTATATGAACTTCAGCACCTATAATTGCGGATTACTCATTTATTGGTGTTCTATATTTGATCGATTAATGCACAACCTTCTGAAATTCGTAATTTCGAGTTGAAATTCCTACATATTTTTTGGCAGAATCCTGGAAAAAAATTGAAAATATGGATTGCAACTCGAAGTTACAAATTTCGGAAAATTGTACTTTAATCGATCAAATAGGTCATCAATATGGGTTATCCGCAATTATAGGTGCTGGAGTTGATATGGATAATTTTTATGGGCTATTCTCCAGTACTGGAAAATTCTAAAATTTTCTGGAGACTCCAAAATGTCTTGAAAGCGTTTCCAATCGATTCGAGAGGTCGAAATTAGGGTATATACTAAATTTCAGCTGTTTTCGTTGATTATTGGATTAAATTTGATATTTTAAAAATTCGCCAAAATTTGAGAAATGAACTTTGACACTTGAAATTTTAGATATGGGTTCTTTTATGATGTACTTTTGATTTATTTTTGTTTCGACACAAAATTTTACTGCCGGTTGGGATACCTTAACCTCTCTCGTATGGAATAATATTGGCTGATTTAAAATCCAAAAAACATAGCTCCCTCCTCTTCCTTCCTCGACTTTTTCCAGAAAATTAAAGTTGAAATTGATGAATAATAATTTGAAAGTTGAAATTTTAAAATATTATTACGTCATAGAGGGAATAAACCGCTACTTTATTCCCTCTCGCGAATCGCTCGAGTGCTTAAATTCGCGTTTTATTCCCTCTATGACGTAAAATATCGTATACAACTCGAGAGATAACTGATTTTCGACAATTTTGAGTTATTTCCTTCGCTTCACTCGGGTAATAAACCTCAAAATTCGTCAAAAATCACTTTATCAGTTATCACCATTGTTGCATAATACATAAGTATACTAATTTTTCATTTGATTGATTCGTTATTGACTTTTTTTTCTAAAAAATGGAGAAAAAAATAACTAGAAATAATTATAATAAAAACTAAAACTGAAATATTTTAGTTTCAAAAATCATAAAATTGCAAATTTTTAGAAAAGTTGAAAGGTATAAGAGATAGAATCCTAATTGTTAAATTATGAACTAATAATTAAAAACTGAAGATATTTTATGATAAATTTTCAATTTTTATTTTTATTCTGACGTATTTTTCTTTATCTGCTTAAAAGAGCATCAGAATAATGTGTACTCACTTACAGAAAAAAACGATATTTTGACATGGAAAAATCTCAAAACTGACCAACTAAAGTGTTTCCTGAGTTGAAGTGTGAATTTTTCCAACTGTTTACTCGATAATAAAAATTTGGCTGAGTCCAAGAATAAATTAGACACGTGATGCATGAACGCGATGCATTCGATGAACGATTTATTCGCTCAATTTTTGTAAAAGGGTGGGGGAAAATAGGAGAAGTGAAGTTACCTGCTTGATGCCTGATTTAAATCATTCTGGGTACCTCTTCCTACCATATGCAAATCGAAACCAAAATTCAAAAGTATTAGAAAATTTTATAATTGTAACTGTAACCGTAACCATCATTTTATTTTGATTTACTTAATTTTTCCGTGTGATTTTTTGTTCAATTTCAAGTTTACTATTTTAAAATTCACTCCTAACAACTTAAAAATTGAAAAAAAAACTGAAGAAATTTCAACTTTTTAATGTTTTTTTCCTCGCAAAAATAAATCTGTATTGGTAATCGTATAACAAATTTTGTAATGAACAAAAATCAATAGTGATTAACTGGTGATTCTGTGATTTTTTGTTCAATTTTCGAGTTAATTTTTCCATAATCGCGATGAAATTTATTATAGACATTTGACAACATCAAAAAAATATAAATTTTTGGCTTTTTAATGTCATTTTTTCAAAATTTTGATATTAACTGAAACCGTAACTTTTCCATTTCGGTTCGTTTTCCTGAATTGAAATTCTTTTCAATTTTCAATCGAGGAAAAAAATTGTCGAAGAAAAATGAACAGAACTATTTTTAGAAACCTTGGAGTTTTACACCCACGACTAAATTGCGTCTCTTCGATTGCTATGATGCAATATTGCAATTTGACCTTTTTCCAAGTCCATAAATTGTTTTTAAAAATTTTTCAACTGCAATAAAGTTCCTCTTTTTCCCCAGAATTTTTTTCAATTCTTTTCTTACAGCTCTAAAAATTGTTTCTCAATATATTTTTCAACTCCATTGAAATTTTTTCTCAGCTCTGAAGTTTCTTGCTATTTTTTTTTTCCTAAAAGATTTTCCTACTCCATTGTAAAATTGTATCTCAAAATTATTTTCAACTCTTGAATTTTTTCCTTAAAATTTTTTCAAATTTCAATTTTAATTCCAATATTTTGAAATTTCGAAGCAAATTTTTTAAAACCTATGGTACCTATTTTTTTGGCTTTCTAATTTTTTCTCAAAATATTTTCCAGCATCTCTAAAATTTTTAGGATGAAAACATCTGGATTGGAAAAAATCTTGAGAAACTCAGGATAAAATATTTTGAGAGAATTTAAAATTTTTGAAAAATTTCAAAATCGAAGAATGAAATTTTAGAGTTGAAAATTCAGAAAAAAATTTTAGTAATGAAAATATTTCGAAAACACCTTGGAATTTAAAAATAGAAATTTCGAGAGAAGGGCTTCAGAGATGAAAAAAAATTGAACAAAATTTATCGTCAGTGTTGAAAGATAGATGTATTGAGAAAAAAATTTTAGGAGTTGAAAATATCCTGAAAAAGATATTACCGTTGAAAAATTCTGAGAAAAAAATTATGTATTAGAGTTGTTGAAAAAATAATGAAAATTTTGAAAAATCTAACATTAGTTATAGGTGATATATATACCGGGTGTCCGAAAAATTCTGGCTCCCCCTTGAAATTTTTGTATTCAAAAATCGTAGGTTAGTAGTTCTGACTGTTGCAAAGTGCAAACCAACAAAATAATATTCAGTTGAATAATTATAATTTTCACATTAAAAACAAAAACGAAAGTAACTTCATTTAATTCATATTTTGCATTTTGCATGGTGCCAACCTACGATTTTTGCAAACAAAATTCTCAACAAGTCAGAATTTTTGGGACACCCGGTATGTAGCGAAACATAAGCCAATCAGCAATCATGCCTAAACCATTGGTAATTTCATTCCTATTCATCATAAAAAAATTTCTTAAGTGTCTTTCTTTTCATGAATGTAAAAATTTTGACTTCGACGATACAAAATTTTCTTCGATTCTTGGAGAAAGCAGAAAATTATCCTAATGAAGATGCTTGAGAAAAAAATTATCCTCTTGTAAAAAGCGCTTCCCACTGTAGGGGGTACTTTCCTACTTTCATTCAATTCATACATTAACTCATTGTTGGTAGCTGTTGGAGCGCTGCCGTCTAGTCCGACTCGAACTCCTTTCGTTCATGTGTTTAGTGTGTAATATTTTTGTAATGTTTGTTTAATTTGTTAAATCAGCCCTTTCAAGTTTAGCGTTCGAGTTTTTCAGTGTCGCTGTCTCATCGCATATGTTTGGTGTGCGTGTGTGGGTTCAGTCGGTTCGCGTCGCGTTGTGCCTTGTGCAGTTCAGTTCGGACGAACACGTTGTCGGTGGTATTGTGTTTTTTTGCATCGATGGTGTAATACCTACGTACAACAGTGAATAATAATGAAAAACTTCGCGATTCGAGTAATTCTTTTTCACGTTTCACGTGCGCGTTCGATTCCATTGTATTTTCTTTTCAGTTCGATGAAAAATCTCGTGTAGTCGAATCGTATATCAAGAGTTTTTCCTTCATCGCTTCGCCTTCCGGGTTCGAGTTCTCGTAAAAATTCGTTTGATTGACAAAGCTTAATTGTATTGTTGTTAGAAACGTGAAAGAAAAAAAGAACCCGATAAATTATTTAGAATGGAAATGGTTTAAAAATTCAGCACCCACCACCGCCATCGTGCTACGAAGGTAACAATTTTTATATGAGATTTCGTCGTGTTTTTCGGGAGCTTTTAGCCGAATTAAATCGAGTCTCGTGTTCGCCGGAGTGGACATCGGACACGATATTCCGATGTAAAATTCTTTCTTTTTTTTTGACCGGTATATTAGGTAAATTGGTACTTTGTAGATTTTATAGCTTCCCAGACTTGTTGAAAGCTTTCGACTGTCCTGCGGCCGGATTTTCATGATTTATCGCGCCTACGACCGTCGTTTGGTCGAATTCGTCGAAGATTCTGAATTTCTGATCGTGAATGATCTCGTTTCGATTTCGATGCTCGATGACCTCGTGTTTAATTACCCTTATTGGAAGAATGTTGGTGATCGATTTCCTCTAAGGTGATTTTGTCCCAGGTATATCGATCGAGTTTCCAAAATTGTCCTTTTTTAAGGTTATTGATTCGATGGTGACAATGAAAAATCCACGTACTTGTAAGGTAAACGTGTTTCTGATGGTAAAACAAACGTTTTATGGCTACGATGATGATTCATCGAGGTTGAAATCATACTTTTTAATTTTCTGCTCGACTTGGTTCGTTCATATCCGCACATAAAAGTACAAGTACTTACATGTGTTGATAAGAGAGAAAATGCACTAGCGTTATTAATTTTTGGCATACGAAATGGGAGAAGAAAATTGTGAAAAATATTTCTATGGGTTATACGACCATGTTGTATAATTCCAGCGAGAATGGATTTTAAAAATCTGCTCGCGGTTTTATTTCGAATTCAGACGTGAATGTATAAAAGGCATCCTAAACTAGGAACTTGTCAGCTCGAAGAGATAGCATCGAGATGAGTTTAGAATTGAATTTAACTTTGGGTGGTTTTTTTCTATCTCGGTTTAATTAAAAGTTTTATGAGCTCGCTGAGAGTTTCACTCGAGATGGAATTATGTAGTCGAGGATTTCTTATCAATTAAAATTATTGTTTTGTTGGTGTTGTGTAATGAAGTGTTTAAAGATTAGTTTGTGTTGGAAAGTTGTAGGTGGAATTTTTTTGCTGGAAGGTGCTTTGGAGAGTTTTGAGTGGGAATGAGTGGAGAAAATGATCGTTTATTTAGGGTTAGCATTATTTTTATGGTGTTTTGAGGTCGTGGTTGGGTGTAATGATTCGATCAAAGTGGATTTGTGTGAGATGGAAATTGACAAGTTGTTTTACTCAGATTTGAATTAACTGTCGGAATTTTCTGTAATAAGGATTAAAGATCTACATGAAAAAAAAAACAGCGTTACGAGAATACGAGATGCGGCAGATCATGGTCGATTTAGAAATAATAAATGGTGATTTCATGATTTGTTTTTGTAATGGATTGTCCAAGTGTTAAATTTCATTTTTACCTACTTAGTGAATGAAGACGAAATTCTTTTTTATTTATTTTTATAAAATTCGAAAAAGTATGTTCAGAAGAAATCGATGATGATTGATTCTTGATCGAATTGAAATTGATTTTTTTGGATCGATTCGTTTCATAACCAAAAATCTAAATCAAGTTTGTATTTTTTTGGAATTGGAAATTATCTTCGTTCGTTTTTTCGATAGAAATTGTTTTTTGAAGAATTGCACTACTTCTTCACTTTGAAAAATTGATTCAAAATTAATTTTTTATGAATCAAGTCAGTTGAATCGTCTTATAATCGAACTGAGATTACTCTTTTTCTTTGCCTAATTGAAAACATCGACTTTCATTTTTTTCCACCAACCCGATATCTAAGATTTCTTTCGATCGAAAAAATCTTATCATTTCTTGATAAATCAATATTCAATGCCTAACTAATATTTTTTTCAAGATTGACTAAAAATCGATTTGTGGATTATCGATTCATTCAACCTTTCTACAAAATCCCAATTTTTCTTCAAAATAATTTTTTGCAAATCGATTTGTTTTATTAAAAAAATGAAACTTGTTGTTTTTGCAATTGAAATCATAGAAACCGCTTTTCTTTCTTCGGATATTCGATTCATTTAATTTTTATTCGAAATCGATTCGATGTGTTTTATGACCACAGTGAAGTGTTTTTGTAATTTCTTGATATTACTAATTAGAATCGAATTGAGCTCATTTTTTTCTATCAGGCCATCGATTTTTTTCAATTTTTAATCTAAAATCTGTCGATTTTTTGGTTCTTCCATAAATTATCAATTTTTAGGGCTTTCTAGGCGAAATGATGGGGGTTGTGATTTTCAAGCAAATAATTTTTTCCATTTTCAATCGAATAAATTTTGGATTTTTTCATTTCAATGTAAATTGATTAGTAGCTTTTCTATTCTCGAACAAATTATCGATTTTTAAAAAAATTATTGACTTTTCCATTTGTTGATTAAATAACCAATTTTTCCGATTGATCGGTTTTATGATGTTTAAGCAAATAATAGTTTTTAAAAATCATTTTTTCAATAGCAAATTTCTATAAAAATTATCAATTTTTGGATTTTTAACTAAATGGTCAATTTTTTGATTTTTTTTAAAAATGAAGGTCCTTACAGATTTTTAATATTTTCAAACAAACGATAATTTTTTTTGATTGGGTTTTATAATTTTTAAGCAGATGATCAATTTTTAGTGAAATCGTTTTTTACTTATTTTCAACTAATGATCAATTTTTCAATTTTCAAGATAATCACAAATTTATTTTTATTTTCAACCAAAATTATCAATTTTTTCGATTTTCCAGAACATGATCGATTTTTGGGCAAAGTGATCGATTTTTTAAATTTTAATCAGCGAAGGATTAATTTTCTATTTTTATACCAATTAATTTTTTCAGTTTTCAACGAAATCAATTTTTCTGATTTTTAAGAAAATGGCAAATTTTTCGATTTTCAATCATTTTTTATTGTCTCTTATGGTTTGTAGGGAAATTGAAGATTTTTTGATTTTCAAGCAAATTTCTTAATGAAGTAGCCAAGTAATCCAATGTCAAGAGTTCTGAACTCCTGAACCCCTTTCATATTCGGCCCTAATGAATGAGTTTTAATTTTTTTTTTAGCAAATAATCGATTTTTTTCATTTTCAAGAAAATTATAGATTTTTCCAAATCGAATAATTTTTTTATTTTTAAGCCTCGATCAAATTTTCGAATGAATCTTTTTTTTTTAATTTTATGAAATCAATACGCTGTCGTAGTCGCTAATCCTCCCTCAACGCGCTAGACCAGAATAAGAATTTTTAATCAAATTATGAATTTTTTAATTTTTATAAAAAACGATGGATTTTCCCAATTTTTGACTCAAATGATCAAATTTTAGAGAAATTATGAGATTTTTGTTTTTTAAAAAGTGATTAATTTATTTCTATTTTTTGATGAAATTATATTTTTTATCGACTATGTCTTATTTTAGAATATATTTCGAACTAACGATATTGGTTGATTATAAATGGCAGAAAATTGGCCTCTTAACTAAAAGAAAATGAAATATTAAACAAATGATTTCAAAATCAATTTTCGATTTGCACTTCATTTTAAAAAATTGGGGTCTTCTCTTCACGAAGTGGTATAAATTGATTTTAATTTCCCCTTTCCTCTCCCCAATTCCTCCCCGTTCTCAAAATATTTCTCGTAAATATATTTAAACGAAAGACTAATTTTTCAAATTCACTTCGAGTTTCTTACAGATTTTGTTTGACTTGTAAAATTGAGAACTAAATATTGAATATCTTTTCGTGTATCAATTTTTTCAAACTGAGAAGTCCCATTTTTCAAATTGTAAGATGTGAGGTAATTATTCCCACCTGCCATCCAAATTTATTCTACCATCTTTTAAAATAACATTCCTACCACCTTACCATCATTTTCTAGCCTCGAGTACCACAAAACGCACATCAATCGATACTCGATCATGGCAACAAAAGACCATCCAGCCAAGAAAACATCCTTGCTGTTCAAATTGACAAATGTTACCCAAGCAGACCACAATTGGTCCAAACGAATTCCTCGAAACACATTTCGATTTCATGTTTGGGTTTCGCTTTCCGCGTACATTATGGTAATTTGGCGACTAACCTACGCACAATAGGCGATAATTTTCCATCATTGAAAAGGTCAACGTTTATAATTCAATTGGAATTCGCCCGACGAGCTCGATTGGTCAAGATTTACTCGTAGATATCGTGACTGACGGCTATTCGCGTTTCGCGATTCCACAAATACTCTATGTAGGTACTCTCATTTTCGACGAAAATTTTCCCATTTTTTTGGAATTTGGAAACCCCTGGGCTCGTGTTTGTTGACACGATGCGATGGGATGCGTTCGCGTCCGTTTTTTATGTGGATTATTATTTTTTTTTCAAATGGCGACATTCTTTGTATTAAAAAAACTCGAGAGAAAGAGCGAGAGAGAGGAAAACAAGACGTAATGATATATACGATGGCGTACGTGTGTTTATATATGTGTACACTATACACATACTACACAATATCCTTATCACATGCACACAATTTGTATATATTTTTTACTGTTTACAACAGTCGTTCGTATGAGGAAGAGATTGGTGGGCGTTTTATGTACGTCGCGATGCCCTCGGGCTCTCGCCCCTCGAATAACACCGCAGTGTCATCGGTGTACCTCAATTTCGTGCGGTGGCTTCGCTTCGAGCATTTTTCAAGTGGTAGCGATGTCGCTGTGGTTTGCCAATTTGACGAAAGCCGAAAGGTCTGGCAATGGCCGGCCTATAGCTAAAAGCCCTCGCATTGATTTAACGATGTATTAATCTACATCGCACCTTAACCAATTAAATTACTGACGTGGTAACTCGAAAGCTCGACGTAATGCATCGTCATCGTCATACCCATCACGTTTTGCAACCGACGCAAAAAATTCGTCGGATTACCCACCCGAGACAGGGCCGAGTGCATATGCTCTCAAAATTCAAGGTATATTTCGGTCTTTCGACGTTTCTGGCTGAATTATCGAATTACCAGAATCAGTCGGTCGTTCGGTAATAAACATACGTATATTTTAGACGATTATAATTACGTATCTATGTGTGGATGTATTTGCCAGCAAAAAGAAAGCATCGCGGTTTTCTTTCACTCTGGTCTGGTGCACTCCAGTGTTGCCAACTGTGCGGAAAAATTCGTATTTTAGTAGTCATTTTAGGTTTTTACCCCCAAAAAATTAGCAGAAAGGGGAAGTTTCGTATATAGGCTCTGTAGGGTATGTATTTTAAGATTCTCAAACTTCCCTAAAGCTGGTGCATATTTAGTCTCCCTTTTGGGGGACAAGGGGTTCAAATTTTGGTTTTTCGGCTTCAACTTTCGAAATTACACACTAATGAAAAAAAAAGCTGAGACAAAAGTTGTAGAGCAATAAAACCCGAACAATTTTGTCATTTGCCATTTTTCCCCATGATGTCGTGGGGAGGAGCTAGGGGCTTCAGCAAGAAATCAATTTTGAAAATTTTCCATTAACACAAATAATTATACCAAAAATCGGGTTAATCGACTTTTAGGAGCGGTTCTTTTGCATAGTACGTCCTATTTCGAAGTAGAATAAGAAAAAATGTGCAACCGACCCCTCATCTCAAATTAGGGAGGTGGACCCTCTGTAAGAAAACCCATACCCCCCCCCCCTCCCAAAGAATAGCACAGCTACAGTGAAAAATTTGAAAAATTGGTTTAAAAAAATTTGTAGAGCGTTAAAAGACGAACTTTTTTTTTCACTTTTTTTCTACTTGGTTTTCGGGGCGAGTTATTGATAAAAAAAAAAAAAATCAGCACAGTGTTTGAAAATTTTTCACGATTTTTTAATCCCTTCTTTTGGGGTTTAATTCAGGTCCAGGGGTTGGATGATTATAAAAATCGAGTTCAGTGACCAAAAAAACCCCAGAAAGTGAATAATTGGGCTATAGGTTCGCCAGATTTTATACCAGGCCTTCATAAATCCGTAATTTATTAAGTTGATGAAAAATTTTCGAACACTACGCGCGCCGATTTTTTTTCTTTTGGCAATAACTCGCCCCCAAGACCAAGTAGAAAAAAAGTAAAAAAAAGTAAAATGTTCTTCTTTTAACGCTCTACAAATTTGTTTGAGTCATTTTGTGTTGATGGAAAATTTTCAAAATCGATTTTTTGCTGATGGTCCTAGCTCCTCCCCATGACATCCTGGGGAATGATGGTAAATAACAAAATCATTCGGTTTTTATTGCTCTACAATTTTTGTTTCAACTACTTTTTCGTAAAAGCGTAATATCGAAAGTTATAGTCGAAAACCCAAAATTTCAACCCCCTCACCACCAAAAGGGGGTCAAAATATTATAAATTTTAGGTAAGTTCGAGAATATTAAAATATATACCTTGCTGAGCTTATATACGAAATTTCCCCTTTCTGCTAATTTTTTTTAGGTTAGGGTCTTATTTTAGCTAAAATGACAGTAATACTATTTGGACAGATTGGCTGTTTGAATTTTTGTACGGATTATCCAGAAATACGGAAAAAATATATATTTTGTGGATTTTTGGGTAAAAATTGACAGAAAAGAATAATTTTTTGATTGAAACTTTTAAATTTTTCAAAAAAAAATTGTGTTTTCCCTATTTTTTTAATTTTTTGTTAAAAGTTGTGTTTTTTTTTCTTTTGTTTCAATTTTTAGAAGGATTTACGTTAAAAAGACAAAATTTCATATCACCTCCCTCCCCCCCCCCCACCAAAAAAAAAAGATTTTTGGTCCAAGCCTGAAAATTTGTTAAAATTGGAGGAAAAACTGCAAAATCGATGAAAAATTTTACAAACACTTGCAGATTTTGAAGCAGTCTTGTTCAAAAAAGTAAAGAGTTACGTGATTTTACTAAGTACCTAAACCTATTAAAAAAGGGTCATCATTTTTTTTTCAAAAATACGAATTTTTGATATTTTCGATTGGCAACTCTGGCCCTTACTCTTGGGCGAAAAACAGACCAACGCAACGTTCACGTTCACGTTAATAATTTCGCGTTTTAAAAATTTTTCATCTCGTTCATTGAACGTGTAATAAAAACAATCTAATTTGGCAAGCTTAATTTTGTTTTACGTCTGATACGTACCGTTGAGCTTTTTTTTTACGATTTGAGACTTCCTGCAGTCCGGAGGGGAATTATAAGTGAATTTTTAGTAGGTACTCGGATGATATCAGATGTTGATTGTCTGTTGGGTTTTTGAACGAGATTAATAATTGATTTAGAAGCGTTCTTTGTTCGGCGTGTACAATTTGTACCTGGAATTTTTAAACATCTCGTTCTGCCTTGTAAATTATTTTCACAGAGGAAATTTTTCTACTCGAGAGGAGCTAATGATATGTACAATCGATGTACCCATTTTATACAACTTTTGAAATGGAAATTAGGTGAAGCTGCGAGAGTTACTTCGTTGCATATTTTTAAATGCTGTAAAAGAAAACTGATACGTTATCTTTGTAGAGAAGTACTATTTTCCATTTGGATTTCAAATTTGATAAAGTTGGGTATTTAATTGAATAATTTTGAGTATCGATATGTTATATTAATCAGACTAACGAATTGACGATTTGTATAGTGCTGTACAAATATATAGTTGGCGTTTACAATTTTAGATATTTCGTTTGTATACTATTTAAGAGAAAATCGATTCGACGTTTGAAAATGACAATCGAATCGGATGAATTGAATTGTACTGGAAATGCTACGAATTCGTTAGAATGGGAAATATGTTTGTATTAATATGAAATAGGAAGTACGAATACGACGTTCGTTTCTATCAGATCGAGAAATGATGCCTGTGTCGTGCAGTTGTCAAAAAAATAAAGTCTTGGAAAATTTTTCCTAGGGTTGTGAGTGTGTACTTGCGTGGGGGAGAAAATGAATCGTGGATACATGATGACTTATTGGCATGTGAAGGGAGAGGGAAAGTTCGTGAATTTTTTCGGTTTGAATTGAAACATATTTCACGAGTGATGGATTTCTGAAATTATATTTCGTTTGTAGATAAAGTACATATAGGTTTTTTTGTGATTATCGATTGATTTTGAATGTATGTACAAGTACATAAAAATTGATAAAAAGTTATCATTTAATTGAACATTATGATTTGAAGGAATGTTTAATCAGTGATGAATTTTTAAGATAGTACATTACATTATTAATGAGAATTCATCGCAAAAGAATTTTTTATTTTTTTAAAATTAGGTTTCAGTATTATTTCACTGCACTGAGGAAATGTCCATTAAATTTGTTATTCGTTCAAGTCTAATGATGATAATCATTATCTATTTTCATTTTTTTGATTTTCGAATATTTATCTTGAGACATTTTTATGAATGAAAAAAATATTTTGAATATTTTCATAACTCTGCACGGGTTTTATGAGTTTTAAAACTTGTAAACTAAATGTTCCATAATTTACTTGAAATTTAAAATTTGAGGTGAATTTTAAGGTATATTATGACGAACTTCTGAGGGGTAAATTTGTGAAACATGATAAGCTCGGGAGGGGGGAGTGGGTAGAAAGTCTTATTTTATTGATTTAGTTTTGAACTGGGCATTACTAAAAAAAAATACCTGATTGAATACTTGTGAAATTCATTTTTTTGCTGTTCAATTTCTTTTCCATTTTCTTTGCTTATTATTCTTCCTTTTTTGTAAAAAATTGATAAGTCATGTCCAGATTCTCTTCAAAGTATAAAAAAAGACCGCTAAATTTTGATTTTGAAATTTGTAGCTTTCTGATTTTATGTTTTCAGTTTCAATTTCAAATTCTACATTGCAAATGTTAATTTTTAAAATACTGTGGTTGAAACTAAAATAGAATTTCTCCCCATGTAATGTTTGAAAAGTTTAGAAGAATAGTTCCGCGAAATTTATGTGAAAATTCTGCGTTTTGATTTTGCGATTGTGTTAGACACAATTGTAAAGGATCTGTAAAATTTGAAAACATTGGCCTCAAAAATTGACTACTTCGAAAAGCTAACGTCGTACACAATTTTGATTATTTATATTAATTTTTCAACTGTAAGGTATTCAAATGTAAATCAATATTCTTAAGGAATACGAAAATCACTGATATGAAAATGGTACGAATTTTCGGGGAGGTGGGTGGATGGGGGAGGCGAAATCTCAAAAATCGATCAACGAAAATAATAAACAAATTATTTAACAATGTGTATGTACTTCGTTGATTTTCATAGAGTCAGTTTCCAGGAATCTAGTTGTTTAAAAGCCGGACTAGAAAATGTTGGAATTTTGTTTAGTGGGACTTACGATATTATCAATTGGAGACAGTTTGACGTTTGAAGAGAGGGGAAAACATTTTGAAAAATTTGAGATTTTTAAAAGAAGAGTGCTAAATTCTTTTTGTATCAGGGTTGAAATTGTGTTTTTATTTGGGGGGGGGGGCAGTGAGCTAATCTACCAAAACCTTGTAACCTTCGAAAAAAGACGAATTTTTCACGTAATATTGCTCCAAAAATTATTTTTGTATGCAAGTTGGCAATTTTTTTTGAAAATTGATTAGAGGTGTCGCAAAAGTTGTCCCCGGACTTCAAGAAGGCATGGTAAACATTTTTCACGCCCCTCCCCTCCCTGACACAATCCCATTGTTCTTAAAATCTGAGAATATTTTAAAAAATTGAATTTTTCACAACAAAAAAATTAAAAAAAAATTATACCAGGCATCCCAGTAGGTTACTTTTAAAGTAACTTTGTTACTTTTTTCAAGGAAACCCACTGTTAGTTACTTTTTGTACTCAAAAGTTACTATTGGTTATTTTTCATTCAAAAAAGTTACTTTTTTCAAAAATTTGAGCAAAAAATCAATTTTTTGGTTTTTGCTTTAAAAAAAACTGTTTTAAAAAAATTTTACTTTAAAAAAATCAAAAATTGCTTTAGAAAATGATTTGAAAAAAAGTATACCATGGCATTTTAGTATTACGAACCCTCTAAGTAAAAGTTCGAATGACTTCCTTAAATTTTCTAGTTGAAATCATGATTTAAAATTTTTAAAAAGGTTACTTTTTTGGACTTTTTTGGTTACTTTTCCTACTGTCAGGGGTTCCAGAGTGTCTAACAACTCCTGTTCGTCCTGTTTGTACTGTTTTGGGGCTTTTTCAGTGAAAAGTCCTGTTTTGTAACAATTTTGAAATTCCACCCGCCAAAATAGAAAAAAAATTTCAATAAATTATCGTAATTGAAAAAAAATTTAAAAAAATTAAAAAATAGCTAATTTTTTTGGAACTTTTTTTTTAGTATTACTATCTAATGTTCGTTCTTGTTTTTTATATACAGGATAAGATTTGTTTTTATTCTATCTTCCTTGTCCTTGAATTTTTAAAATACATTTTTTGCTCATTTCTAACAATTATTGAAAAAATTCGTTTCAATTTTTTTTCGGGGGGGGGGGTACAAAATCGATCAGAACCGATTTTTTAAAGGTCCTGTTGAAGGTCCTGTTTGTCCTGTTTTGGGGTTTTGAAATTTTGTTAAACACCCTGGGTTCCTAAAGTTACTTTTTTCAAATTTTGCCTGGGATGTCTGATTATACCGAAAATGGTCTTTAACTGCTTCATTTAAAAATGGTCTAATTACATGTTATCCGAAAAATTATTTTTTGAGGAAAAAATTCGTTAAACACACGTTTACCCTTCCATTTTGAAAATTTTCTAAAATAGTGCTAGGCAATGTTTCCATCATTCATCCCCATTCTCATTTTGGAAAATTCTAAAAAATACATATGTATTTCATAAAAATAGTGATGTTGGTGGAAAATCGTCATCGATGATTTTCTCGGGTGAAAATATCCATATGACAAGGTATTTAACAGGTAATGAAAGTAGTGAATTTAGTCATAATTTCAATAAAAAGTACTTGAAAAAAATAAAAAAAAATATTTTTTCGTAAAATGAGTATCTAATATTGCATTCATTTTTTTATAATTTTGATTCAAAATACAGATTTTACAGATTTTCTTCCAATTTGAAATTTTTTCTGTAGTAGATTTGATCTCGTTGATTTTTGTTCAGGAGGGGGGTGGGCCGGCTGATCGAGTTAAAATTTGGTTAAAAAGCAGTGGAAAATGAGTAATTTTTCGAAAAAAGGCTTGTCAGATACCTTCTGATATGAAATGTAGTTTAATGAAAATTTTCTCTGAAAAAAATTGAAATACTAAAAAAAAACGTTTTTTTCAAGTGTTCTTGAAAAATAGGTCCCAATAAATTTTTTTTTGTTAGAAATATCTGAACTAACTTTATCTTTGGTGTAATTTTAAAAAAACGTAGAATTTTCATTTATTTGAGAGAAAATGGGGATGGGGGTAGTTGGGTAAGTTTTAATTCAGAGAGTATGAGCCAGACACAATTTTTGTGTCAAATTCCCTTCCCTCTTCCTTCCTCTAGCATTTCCTTCTCTTTCAGTCAATTTTCGAAAATAATTGCGAAAAATCCATCCTAATAATTATTTATTTCCCTCTCTTTCAAAATATTGCCTTTTAAATGCTGTAATTTTGAAATACGTCGTCTAGCTCGACTCAATTCACACAATGATTTTAAATTTAGCTCGCTCGAGCTTCTGCATAAAAAAACGATGCACTCAAGCTGAAACCTAAATCTACAAATACGTACGATTATTCAACATTGGGCATATTTCTTACGATAGAAAAACACGCAGATATTAGACGATGGCATATCTCGCCACAACAGTTCACCATGTGCTGAACATTAAGTAATTCATCCAAGCATTCCGTATATAATCATCTTAATAAAACCCTTTTTAAATATATATTTGAAGACGACGTGTAAACGACGTTTGGTCGACAGTGTGAAGTAGCATCATATTAGACCTCAGAGCGCGAGCGAGAGAGAGGCAGCCCATAGATAGAGATAGAGAAACCCATCAATACAGATGAAGCGAGCAGTGGCAGGGATATCGGATAGTTGTGTACCATGTACGTATGAAATGTATAATATTTTTCCATATACGGCGGAGAGCGAGGTATATACGAGGGGATATGGACGTACATAGACATCACGATGATATCTTGTGTACATAGAGTCAGAGATACACATACGTGTGTGATATGATACGGTATTAGAGTCGAAAAACGTCCATCGAGTCGGTTTTATTGTACGTACTATTTACGCGTTCATTAACAACAATGCTGGCGAATATTAACCGCCATAATAGGCTTATTATAGTATCAAAGTCTCTATATAATACCGAAGTTATAAACTAGATTAGCGTAGGGGGAATGATACTGGTTGGCGGTTCGCGATGACACCACATATCGTTCCACGAGTCTATCTCTGTCTTTCTCCAAAGTACTAAATTATGTCCGAAACGTGCCAATCAGATGAACTCGGTCCCAAAAGCACCCAGTACATCGAAAATACATTTTAGCCTCGATCAGCTGTTTTAACCCAGTGTCACTTGGTGGTTTGAAAATACCCTCGGAGGAAACATTTCGCGACGTGTCAACTCGTACAATCCTTAGATTAAATCTTTTTGTCTTAAGGATGACAATTCTATTGTCAAATGTTTACCTATTTGTTTGTTTGTTTGTGTTGCAGAACGAAACCATCGTATTTGGAGGAATTCCAACCCCAATTTTCAACAATAGAAGACATCGATGATACAGTACAGGACCACTCTTTTGGAGAGTATAAACTGGTTTTATAATAGAGTTAATACTGTTCAAAAGGTGGAACTTGTTGCGTGTCTTACAACGTATGCGGACTGATTTTTCAATTTTAGACATAAGTCACATAGTTTACGTGTGTTAGAAAGTTAGAATATTTATCTTAGACGATTAGATCAATTTGTCAGATGATAAGATATTTTATTAGATTTTAATTATTTTTGCTGAAAATGGGATTTCGAGGATCTAAGTTCGAAATTTTTTCATTTTTATTATTTTTCAAAATTTATTCTGATTATTTATTGAGTTAGAAGAAATTTTTAATAAGATTTATTTGAAAAATTCATAGTTGGAAAGAGTTTTGAGAAATTTAATGAATTGGATGAATTTTCAAGTTGAAAAAAAATTGAGGAAAAATTATCAAATTTTTAAAAATATTAATTTGAAAAATCCATAGTTGGAAAAAGTTTTGAGAAATTTTCAATTGGATAAATTTTCAAGTTGAAAAAAAATAGAGGAAAAATTATCAAATTATTGAACAAATTTTGAGTCGAAAGAAATTTTTAAATCTGAATTTAAAAAAATTTTAATACTAAAATTTTTCCAGATGTAAATTTTTTTATATTTCAATGTTCTCAAAAAAATTTCAACTTCAATTGTTTAAAAGAAATTCAACTTCATCTTTTTAAAAATTTCTTTCAACTCAAAAAATTTTTCCTTAATTTGTTTTCAGTTTTGATTTTTTTTAATTTCCTCCTCATATTTAAAAAAAATTTCTATCTCAATATTTGAAAAAAATTTTAAAAGTATGAAATTGAAAAAATCGGAAAAATTTTGAGAAAATTTAAATTGAAAAATATTTTACGTTCGGAAAAATGAAAAAAATAAGAATCAATTGTAGAAGTCTTTCTACTTTGATTTTTTTAATTTTTTTTCAACTTTGTATTTTTTGAATAGTTCTAATTCGAAAATTTTTCCAATTAACAGGGTGTCTAACAGGTCAAGCTGTCCTGAAATGTCAAGCTTTTTGACCAATTTACCCTGATTTACTCAAAAGATCAAGCTTTTTTCAAAAATATAACTATTAAAAATTACGTTTTTTTGAATTTAATATGCGTTTGTTAAAATTTTAATTTTCTACAAATAGCTACAAGCACGCAAATGTATAGATTTTTTTTTTTTGGGTGGGGGGGTGTACTGGCGTACAGGCTCGTAACTTTTTTGTTGTGGGGGGGGGGGGTAAGTCATTCCAAAAGACCAGGCTAAGTCAAGCTTTTTGCTCAACAAATTTTGTTAGACATCCTGAATAATAATTTTTTTTTCAATTTTGAATTTAAAAAAATTCAACTTGGTTTTAAAAATTTCTTCCAACTCAATGATCGAACGAAATTTCGAATAATAATAAGCTGAAAAAAATTGAGAAAATCGAGAAAATTTCAATTGAAAAAGATTTTACATTTAGAAAGATTTTAAAATAAGTAAAATTTGAAAAAAAATCAGACTTGAAGAATTGGAAAAAATCAAGAGTTGAAAAAATTTGAACTATGAATAAATGTGAATTTAGATCGTCGAAATCTCATTTTTGGCAAAAATACTAATTACAGGCTAGGGATATTTATTAAGATGTTTAAACAGCCTTTTTGCAGATTTCCAATCGATTTGGATACTCAAAGGTAACGTTTGCATAATTTTTTACCTCACGTAGAGTATTTTTTTTTCACCAGCACGCTCGTGTATTTTTTTTCCTAGCGATAAAATATTTACCTAGTCGATTATATTAGAGGTACCCCTACCTTGTACCTTCGTTTGTAAAATTAGGCAATTTTATTAACGCCTAAATTAACCCTAGGACAGGTTTCCTTTTCTGTATTTTTTTTTTCACCTATATTTTGTTGTAAACTCATTAATTTTTCTGTTTATATTTTTACGTTAACGCTTGGTTTGTTTTCGAATTACCTACCTATGTTCCGAGTAGTGCATGCGAATTGATCATCACGTAACACTATTGAGAATTGGAGTCGCGAAAGCGAAAGGCATTTAAAAAGTCGATCCCGACGCCACCCTTCTGAGTGGTATGAACTTATTTTAGATGTTAATACTGTTCAGAAGGCAGTAGTCGAGATTGACCGGAATCTTTCGAGTCATCGGTGTTTTCTTTTTAGGTATTCTGTCAAAGGTGCCAACTGCCAATGCTGTGTTTAGCTCTTTAGTGGTGGGAGTTTTTTTTATTCTGCTCGACATTCGACTACCGGCGTATTTGCATTTCAAAGAGACTTGCGAGTAATTTACATATTGATCGGGTGTCGGAGTCTTATACTAATCGTAGCGAATTGCTTTGAAGTGAATTGAACGCTTTGAATAATTGAGAATTTAATCGAAATTTGTAAATATACGTAATTAATATTTATACGCGGTTGTAGTTTTTTTTGTGTAGCGGAAGTTGTAAATGTAGATCGCTTTTTGATATGATGTAAAGTACGGAATGAGTAGTACAATTTTGTGCCTGTGTTGATGGTTGATGTTAAGTAAAGAATTATTTTCATGTGGTGTTGTGTTGATTTGGATGTTATGGGGAGGGAAGGTCGAGTACGTTTTCCTCCCATTTGTATTTATCTGTAGTGCCAGACTGAAGGGACAGAGGGACCACCCCTCCCCTCATAGGTGGAAGAATTCTAGGTATGTTTATGTGGTCAGAAAAATCATATTTGGCTAGCAAATTTTTGAAAGTGATCACTTTTTTTGGGGGGGGGATCATTTTGAGTCGGAAAATGGAAAACATATCGTACTCAGAGTCAAAAAAGTCGAAAACAATCAAATTTCAATTGAAATTTTTTCGATTTTTGCCCCTTCTGTTGATATTTAACTTCGGTATGTCATGTCCCTGTGTAAATCTGATGGATTCAATATTAAGATAATTGGGCTTGAAAAATCAATAGTCTTGTCCTATTGAACGACTTGAAAAGTGCAGTTATATCAATTTTTTTCTCACCACGATTGAAAAACAGATTTTTTCAGTTTCAATTTGCAGATTTTACTTTTAAATTCAGGTTTTAAATTTTAATTTGGCTTTGTTTTTTTCTCTCAAATTATCTAATAAATGGAAAATTAGGAATAGAGATTACTCACTTGACAAAATTTGTACCTTTTTGATCCAAAAAAAAATCTAATTGGAATTTTTGTGAACGTATTTCTGCAGCATTTTTTTCAAAATCTAGAATAAATTTTCACTTTTGATACAGGTGAACTTGTTGGAAATTATTTGAAATTGGAATATAACTTTAAAATCTATCCTTTAAATAAATTTTTTTTCAGTTTCTAGCCCCCCCCCCCCCCCCTCCGAATAATACTGGCCTTGCTCTTTTCAAATAAATCGACTCTCTTCCTTTTAGTGGAAACATTCTTTTTCTTTTGCAGTACAAAATAATAATATGGAAACAGTAGTCAGATACTTGATAATCTCCTCTCCTCCTCCCCTCCCCTCTCCCTAGAAAAGATTAGAAAATGAAACTTAAATTGAAATATTTTAAATTTTTTAACGATACGATTTTTTTAATTTTTTTTATTTCTGACATAACTTGAACAAAATCTCAACCAAAACTTCAAAAATTTTGACAACTTTGATTTTTTTATTTAATTTTATCAATTTTGAAATTTGAACCCATGAAAAGCAAAAATGAAACTACATTATTAAAAGTTCAAAAAATTCTGGAAAAATTTTGAAAATTGAAACTCAATGCTGAAAACCAGGGCTGAATCGGACAAGGAGAGGGCAGTAAAAAAGGACACATTATTCTCCCCCTCGTAGTAAAATAGGATTATTGATAGGAAAAATTGGGTTTGAATTGAAAATATTTTGAAAGTGATCAATTTTTTTGAAGAATTTTCTCATTTTCAGTTGATTTTTTAAATTCTTGTTTTAAATAAGAAAAAAATTCTTTTCAGGATGAAAAATCTTTTCATTTTCCAGAAATTTATATGTGACCCTGCAAGAAAAAGGTACCTGAAGTCGGAATTTTCAAAAATGAGTTTTTGAGCTAAAATGATGAAGGAGACCAAGGGGAACATTTTAGACCTTGATGAGCATCCAAGGTCCATGTTTCGCCGAGATAGAGACATTTGAAGTTAAGAAAATAAGAATTCAATAAAAACAAAATTCTGAGAAAAACGCGTTTTAAGTTTTTACTCTTGTTTCTCATGTATCAATCATCAAAAAAGCTACCAAAACTACTTTCCGATACTGAAATTTCGCGAGGAATTCGTTTGTGATGTCAAAATTACTTTAAGAGGAGAGAAAAATGAAAAATTCACTATTATGATGAGTTTAATTTTGAAAAAAGCTGCATTAAAAAGAGAAATCCTTTTTTTCATACTGTATAAATTATCAAAAAAGCTCTCAGTACTTCTTTTTTGTACTGAAATTTTACGAGGAATTCGTTTTTAACGTCGAAAATCACCTTAAGAGAATAGGAAATCGTTTATATCCATTTTCGATCATTTATATCTTAATATTCTCCAACAAAGCAATATTTCAGAAATTATGTATTTCTCAGTAGGTAGCTAGGTACAGTTGAATTTGCACACACAAATCTATGGGTATTTTACTTTATTTTTCTAGTCTGGAAGAATCCCGAGGCTCCCCTTACCTTCAACAGACCGCATTTTGCAGCACATGCATATTTTTTAAACGTTCTGACTTTAGGTACCTTTTCCTCAGTCGGTTTGAACGTCATTTAGACGTGTTGTAGTAGGTTTTCCGAAGTGAAATTTTGGTAACAACTGCGTAAAGGTCTGAACCACTTGAAAACGCAAAAAAAAATTGCCCATTTTTTGTTTTTTGGCTCTAGTGCAAAATTCCGTTTTCCGACTTTAGGTACCCTGTCCCTGCACGGGTCACAATTATGGTTTTCTCCTACCAGGGAAATCCATCTAATCTGATTGAAAAAGTGAAAATTTTCGATGATTTTTTAATTTCAATTTTTTGTGAAAAATAACGTTCTGATGCTTATCTCACTTCTTAATGTTAACAATTTATTTAGACTTGAATAACGTGATATATACTCAGAAATATTCGTAAATTTTGGTTCAAAAGTTATCCCCCCCCCCCTAATTTTTTTAAGCTCATTGTGCATTTATAGTTCTTTTCCAAAACACACATTTGATCTATGTTTTCGAGAACCTTCGTAATGTAAACTCATCATCGTTTAATTCTCTACAAATTTCACTAGGATTTTTTTTTGTATTTTCACTTTTCTGTATCAATTTTCAACATGGTAAAATTAAAATAGTTCTCTGTATCATTTCCAAAAATGACACTCAAATTTTTTTCTGATTAGCTGTACAAAGAAAGTTGTGTACACTATTAAGGTCAAGTTTGAATATTTTGACACCACCCTCTTCTCCTCCCGTACCCCCTCCCCGTTCGATCTGTCCCTAAACGTGAAATGGTCTCCAAATAAAATTTTGTTTATTTTCTGTAAAATTTTCGAATTTTACAGAAAATGACAAATCAATTTCGATATTCACGAGTGAAAATACCTAAACATCTTCTGACTGTTGGTAGGTTGGTAGAAATTGGTAAATTTTTGACAATTTTAACGATTTTGAATAAATGGAAATAAAATTTGAAAAATTTCATCAATTTTCACAATTCGAACCGATTTGCGAACATAATTGTTTATTTTCTTAGGATAAAATATCCGACATGGAATTTCTCTTCCAAGAGTTCACCTTTCATTCGATTTTAAAATTGCGAAACTGCAATCGCTTGAAATTTTTCATTTTCCCGCGGTTGCTGATCATCAAGTACATCCGAAACCACAACTTTACGTAAAAAGTAGAAATAGTAGGAAATCAGTGCTTTTCATCCTTTCGTAACATTCCTAATTTAATTGTGAAATACCTGTAATTTTATACGAATTCGTGTGGGTGAGATTTTGAAGGTACGTAATTAAATTTTCAACGAAAGCAGCACGTGTTTCATTCATGTTCTGCTGGGCATTTCGTTATGGAAAATTCCTTACTTTCGAATGTAAGTAAAATGTCGATATTAGTTAATATCTGTCTGTAGCACAAGCGCCCCCGGGGGGCGGGGGCTAAGGAAGCTCGAGCCGCCCCATCCCCAACGAATTTTTTTCCTCTTGAAACATGATTTTTCAAAAAAAATTCTCCCTCGCTTCGCTCGGGCAGTATTTTAACCCTTCTATTTTGAAATTGATGAATTTTCACTGATCTTTCGACCAAAAATCACTGATTTCTCAATCAATTCCCAGTTTGTTGGAAAAAATGAATAATCTTGACTGAAAAATCAGTGAAAAATATAGTCAGCAGTCCAGACGCAGAAAGGTGCTCAGGAAAGTGAATATGCTATGCTTTTTTGGGGAACAAAAAAATCAGTTGGTTTTTTGTTGGTATGGATGGGGTATTCACGAAAATGAGCATTTTCGATTTTTGCCGGGTCACTATAGGGGACTAAACCTCCATTTTTTCAAGTTGGCCGGGAACAAAATTTTTTTTGCCATTTTGTAGCACATGCTCCCCCGAGTCCCAATATGTGTTTCATTTCCTTGGGCATGGTCACAATGGTCCCCTAGGGCCCCCAAAGTGCGATTTTTGGTGAAATTTGACCATTTTTGAAAGTAAAATGATTGTGTAGACGTCATAAAGCTCGTGGAACAAGAAAAAACCACCTTCCTGGGGACATGAACTCATTCTGAACCGATTGAGCCGAAATTTTTGGAAAACAGCTGGCACAATGAGCCGCAGGCGAATTTTAAAGATGCGCCCCTCGGCGATTTCTCAAAAAAATAAACAGCTACAAAATTTTTACAAAATGGCTATGCACGCGTGTAACATATCAAAATGAGGTAAAATTTCGCTAGAAATCCGAAAATGCCAATGAATTTTGATTTTGACCCCTTCCAAAAATTTTAAGGGGTGAAATTTGGTCAATTTTTGACCGATTTTGAGAAATTGTCGTGTTACCTATCAAAATGAGGTGAAATTTCACGAGAAATCCGAAAATGACAATGAATTTTGATTTTGACCCTTCCAAAAATTTTTAAGGGGTGAAATTTGGTCAATTTTTGACCCCGATTTCGAAAAATTGTCGTGTTACCTATCAAAATGGGATAAAATTTTCCGAGAAAACCAAAAATACCAATAAATTTGTAATTCGACCTCTTCTAAAAATTTTAAGGGGTGAAATTTGGTCGATTTTTCAGTTATTTTGCAATCATCACTATTACGTGACGTATGAAAAAAAAAATAGAGAGTAAAACAGAAGGTACTTTTTTGCAGGTAAATTTAAAAAAAAAATGCTCGAGTGATTTTCAGGTGTATGAAACTTCGATGAGAATCGGCTGCTATCGTACATTGTTGGTACAGATGTGTGTGATTCTTTTGAACGTCGTTACCTTTGTTTACATTCGTAGCTGTTATAAGACCTATCCTTGAAACTATATTTTTTATGTTCTTTTAAAATTTCAAAATGTTTTAAAAAGTAACAATGATTTTTCACAATTGTTCAAACATTGACTAGATTTTATCTATAAACCTTTTGAAAAAAGTCAAAATCAAAATTTATCAACATTTTTAGTTTTTTCGCGAAATTTTACCCCATTTTGATTGGTAACACGACAATTTTTCAAAATCGGTCAAAAATTGGCCAAATTTCACCACTTTAAATTTTCGGAAGGGTCAAAATCAAAATTCATTGTCATTTTCGGATTTTTCGCGAAATTTTACCCCATTTTGATAGGTAACACGACAATTTTTCAAAAAAGGTCAAAAATTGACCAAATTTCACCCCTTAAAATTTTTGGAAGGGGTCAAAATCAAAATTCATTGTCATTTTCGGATTTCTCGTGAAATTTCACCTCATTTTGATAGGTAACACGACAATTTTTCAAAATCGGTCAAAAATTGACCAAATTTCACCCCTTAAAATTTTTGGAAGGGGTCAAAATCAAAATTCATTGGCATTTTCGGATTTCTCGCGAAATTTTACCTCATTTTGATATGTTACACGCGTGCATAGCCATTTTGTAAAAATTTTGTAGCTGTTTATTTTTTTGAGAAATCGCCGAGGGGCGCATCTTTAAAATTCGCCTGCGGCTCATTGTGCCAGCTGTTTTCCAAAAATTTCGGCTCAATCGGTTCAGAATGAGTTCATGTCCCCAGGAAGGTGGTTTTTTCTTGTTCCACGAGCTTTATGACGTCTACACAATCATTTTACTTTCAAAGATGGCCAAATTTCACCAAAAATTGCACTTTGGGGGCCCTAGGGGACCATTGTGACCATGCCCAAGGAAATGAAACACATATTGGGACTCGGGGGAGCATGTGCTACAAAATGGCAAAAAAAAATTTGTTCCCGGCCAACTTGAAAAAATGGGGGTTTTTAGGCTCCAGCCCCCTATAGTGACCCGGCAAAAATCGAAAATGCTCATTTTCGTGAATACCTCATCCATACCAACAAAATACCAACTGATTTTTTTGTTCCCCAAAAAAGCAGACCCATTGAACATTTTTCGGGGTCTGGACTGTAGACTAATAACTGAAATTCCGTAATTTTTTAATTTTACTTGGCTCGAATCCGTTTATGAATTATCAACCTACTGAAAATACCCTGACTACTCCAGTGCCACTGAAATAACAAGTTACTAAATTTTTTCATTGAAATTTCACCCCCCCCCCATTTTTTCCCGAATTCTGAGCCCCTCCCTCAAATAATTTCTGGATGCGCTTATGGTCTGTAGTTTTTCACTTTAAAATACCTACCTAACTAGTATAAATATTTCATATCGAATCAATAAAACAGTATAATTTTACCTCTTTGTGGTCAACAAAAATTGTCTATAAGCATTTCGAAGTAGATGAAACATGTTTCTATAATCTTTAATTATATGGCCGATGTTTGTACATTTTCATGTAATCGGATTCAATGATTTTTTTAATGATATTTAATTTTCGAGTTTTTCTTTATTTTGTTAGGGCAGTGCCTTTTGATTAGGTAATTAATTCGACTCTTTACTGATTACAATTTTTTACCGAATCTGAATCAAATTATACGATATATTCGTTTGATTTTCGAATTAGATAAGTTTTTATATGTATTTTGAGTGGTTAACTTGGTAGGATTTTTCCCTATTTAACGAGAGAATCGCGATTTTGTAATTAATCCATCCAATGAACCGTTCCAAAATTTTAAATTGAATTCTAAATTAACTTTTATCAAACCAAGTACGGATTAGATGCTTCCTGGTATGTAAAAGAAGGAAATCCTTGGAAAAAATTCCAATCCATATCGAAACTTAGATAAGTCTTCCTTTCCTACATCTTATCGAAATACGAGTACTATAATGTAACAAAGATATGATGGAAATTTTACACGTCATTCAAAAGTCCTGACTTAGTAAATATTTTCATAATGTAACGTCAATGCAGAATGTTACGCGTCAAATTAACACGCCATAAACAGGAATGCATCGATATTGACGAAGAGAGAAAAAAGACTTCTCTCTGTAAAGAGTTACGTTACACCGTACACGATCAGAATGTCTGTTCGTGTTGTACTCTGGATACTGGACTTGGACTTTCAATAAGTAAATTTATCTTATTCTAACGTATGTAAGAACAATAAATTGTCAACCTTTTATGAATTTTCCTAACATCGGAAGGTAGCATTCTTCATACGTATTTAATTTCAAATTCAACAAACAAGAAATACCTAACTATTCGAGGTTCTTTTATAGGTATTAAAACTGAATACTGAATAAAAATAAAATGAAATATTGATTCATTTACACATCTGTACTTTGAATTCGGTTCAGTGTGGCAGGATGTTCTCTTCTATGTCTCTGCACGTGATTTTATCTCAGAGAAGATAATTTCTATACAGCTCTATCTTATTTTGATAGCGACGTGGCTAATTCTCGATATGAGAATCATGGAAATTTTTTCATAAAACTAAAATTTGCTCATGAATATAATCATGGTGTTTTAAATCGAATTTTCAAATTTTTTGAAGTCTCGCTTCCTGGGGTAAGATCGTTTAATTTCTGGAAAAAGAGGGTTCCCAAAATTTTATATCACTAAATTCATTAGAGCCCATGCGTTTGCAAAAATCGATTCTTAAGGATAATATTAGATAATACATACATAATCGGGAAAAAAATGGAAAAACTAATACAAAGGCTCTGGTATGGTTTGGGGGTCATTTGGCCTTTGGTGGAATTTTGACAAAATTTTTATGCCATTTGACTTGCCTACGTAGAAGATGATTTTAGAGCGCAAAATGAATTTTGCCCCCCCCCGGGGGCGGAGGTCTCGAAATACGTGATTTTCAAGCTAAAAATTTTATCTCTGCGAGTTTTCAACCGATTTTTTGCAAACTTGGCACGTAGATAGAGGTACTCGAGGGTAGAACCTTAAATAGCCCTGGAGTCACCGTTTTGGCGAATGGTATGAAAATAAATATTTTTATGTTTCTCACTCTTATTTTTCACCATTCAGAATTTTTTCGAGGGGTGGCCTATACGTGACGTTCGAAAACCCGATAAATCGGTCGTTTTACCTCTAGTACTTGAGAAATACAATTTGAAAAAAAAGACAAATATGTTAATCGCAATTTTATTGCTGGAAAAGCTTCTGTATGATGTCCAGAGTCCGTGATAAATTCGCACCGCCCCAGTCCCTATTGCTTTTTTTTGGGGGGCTTATGAGAGAAAAAATTGTTTTGCGCCGATTTCGCTCAAATTCACGTAAATGGTTCTGTAGGTGTATAAGTGCTCCCTCAAAAATTTTTAGGCCCTCTCGACCTCAGGGAGCTAAGCCATCGCTTCCCAAAGTTGGTCAATTTTGGTTAAAATGACGAAAAAACGAGTTTTTCGATTATAAAATCGCCCTAAAATTCTAATTTTAAAAGACTTGGTATTTTTGAGACGATGAATCCGACTACTCCACCAAATTTTTCATTCGTAGTGTTTAACCCCCCCCCCTCCCCCACGGCCCATTTGAAAGTGTACAGATCTTGGGGTTTTCAGCAAAAAATGACCTCGTGACATAGTCGACATAAGTGACCCAAAAATGACATTTCGCGAGAAAATGAACATTTTTTGATTTAAAATGTTCAATATGATGTCTCGAGTGCGTGGTTAAAACGCACCTACCCCGCGGGCTTACTGCTGGGGGGGGGGGGGGCTAAGGGAGCCTGTTTTAAAAATGATGTTTTTCGTATCAATTTCGCTCAAATTCACATTGGTTTTTCGAACGTCACGTACTAGGCCACCAAAATCTGAAAAATTTCTGAGTGGTGTAAACTAGAGTGAGAAACATAATTTTTTTTCATACCTCTGATACCTCCTTCCAAAACGGTGCCCCCAGGGGTTCAAGGTCAAATTTAAGGTAATTATAGTGGTCGAAAAAATCTGAAAAAATTTCAGGGTACTCCCCTTAAGTACGTCTACTTACGTGCCAAGTTTGAAAAAAATCAGTTGAAAACTCGCAGAGATAGATTTTTAGCTTGAAAATCACGTATTTTAAGGCTCCCGCACCCAGAGGGGGGGGGGTGGTAAAAATTCTTTTATCTTCTACATAGGCAAGTCGAACAGCATAAAAATTTTGTCAAAGTTCCACCAAGGGCCAAATGACCTCTCCCCCCCCTCCAATCACACCAGAGCCTTTCAAATTACTCCTTTAAAATATGACTAAATTTTGATTCTTAGGATGAACATTGAATCCGAAGAATAATCTAAGGGGAAGTTCTAGAGAGCCTCAGATAGTATATTTCAGCCAATTTTACCCAATTTGAGAGCCTGAACCCTTCTATGTAGAATGATTTTTCAAAATCAAAATTCATCCCTAAAAATCAAAATCTAGTCATATTTTCAGATTGTACAGAATAATTGGAAATTTTGCTCTTTTTTCCATTATTTTTTCGGTTTTTAACTTGTTATCACATAATAAAAAGAAGGACCCAGTACATAGCCCTTAATTGATGTCGAGGGGGGGCTAAAATTTCGAGAATCTCATTTTTAGAGAGAAATGAACCATTCCAGAGGACGAGACCTCCAAAATTACAAAAAAAAATCATCGTGTTATCAGAAACGCCCTAATGATTACCTACTTACACTTACCTACATCAATAGAAATCATAATCGTGAATTTTTTACGTATTTCGTTCACTTGGGTGGTTAAGTTTTCGAAATTATATCTTCGAATTGGAAAAAAGTTTTTTCCCCTGAGTCGAGTATTGTGTCGCATGTTCTTTCTATAGGTATCTGCTTGCGTTTCAACATCGAAGGCGAAGGATATTTCATAACGTATTAATAGATTCTCTTCGAGTTAATGAATGCTAATGCGGCAATTTTACCCATGTACCTCGGTGTATTTCTATTTCTAATAATTGGAGATTGGAGTTTTTTACACACTGGATGGTTATATCATGTAGTTTAGTTGGCGTTCACGTTATGTTATTTATCTTTATAGTTACCGGTGTTAATTATTCAAGTATACCTATTTGTGTGTATGTTTTTTAAATGATGAATGACCTTTTGTTGGCATAAACTAATGGGCAAGTTATAAGTATATGAACTAGAAGTGAAATTATGCCATTGCTACTGCTGTTTACTTTTTTTTCAATAAAACGTTTAAAGTGATACCTAATCATGCAAATTTTTTTTTGTTTTATTGTTGTTTTTTAAAAAAATGAAATACCTGATTACTTTTTGATAGGTACCTTATTGTTTGATTGTAAAAATTAGTTATGATTTTTACGAAAATTCAACTCTCATTTAGTGGAATTAAATCTAAGTAGGTAGGTATGTATTTCAATGTTTTTTTCTGGAATTGAGTACCAAATACACGATAATCACTCCTTTAAAAATTCAAACCTTTAGAAAGGTTGACATCCTTTTGTAATTCCTAAAAGCTTCATAAAGCTAAGGTAGCAATGTATTATTAAAATGAATAATGAATATTTTCTCAGAATGGAAATCGACAAAAAAGCATGATAATAAATAAAGGTATGGTTTGAAATTTTGATTTGATGTTGAATAAGAATGGTAGGGAAAGGGGAGAGCAGAATAATTGAACGCAAAATGCATTCGATGAATATATTTTCATGGAAAGAAAAAATTACGGTAATGAAATGAAAATCTATAGTTTAAAAACTGGTATTTTTAGGAACCATATTTTTGGGAATTAGGTACTAAAATTTGTCCATTATTTCATATGTATCACTGTCCCCTCAACCCTCCCCCTTCCACAAAATGAGACTGTTTTGGTCGACTTTAATTTTCTTCTCGTTTGATATTTGAACATTTCTATGTTGTAATCTATTTCCTTCTAAAATTTGAAAAATTTCAGATTTTTAGAAATTTGAATAGAATTAATTAATACTTACAAGGGAGCTGCCCGAGGTCGGACTCGCAGAATGAAAAAATTTTTCATATGCTTGTAGAGCATCACCAAAAACGTCCACAGCCAAAATTCCAGCCCCTAAAGTTGATATAGGGAGGAGCTATGGGGGTTTGAATTTCGAAAAATCGCCTAATACACCGAAAAATTACAAAAATCTAAATATGTGACTCGCGTTCCTATGGCTTTTAGGAGATGGGTTTTATACCAGGAAGGTTCTGAAGATGGGATAGTTCCCTATAGGTTCGCGTGTAACATCAGGGTGGGGGGAGGGGGGAATTTTCACTCATAGGTTACCTTTTATGCGCGATGTAGAAAAATTGTAAAAACGACCAATGTATGAGTGAAAATCCCCCCCTCCTAGGCGACTATCCCATCTTCAGATGGCCTATACCGAGGGCAGTTCGTGGTATAAAATCCATCCCGTAAATGCCGTAAGAACGCGAGTTATTTAGATTTTTGTAATTTTTCGGTGTATTGGGCGATTTCTCGAAATTCAAACCCCCATCCCCCCTCCCCCCATCATCGACCTAAGGGGCTAAAATTTTGACTGTGGAAGTTTTTGGTGATGCTCTACAAGCCTGTGAAAAAATGTTTTCATTCTGCGAGTCCGACCTCGGGTAGCTCCCTTGTTAGGTGCATTTCAGTTTTGAAAATTTTTATCCAGAATTTGAAATCTTTTATGTTTTTCTGTTATTGAAAAAAAGGTTAAAAAAGAATGAAGTCAAGTTCTATAGAAGAAAAAACCATGAAAATTCAAAATCATGGAATTTGTTTTATTGAAACACTTGATTTTTCAATGCAATCACTTTTTTTTTCTTTGGTAAATATCGCGGAATTTTGGAAGATTCTTTCAAAAACCATGTAATTTTCAGTTTTTTTAAATTTCGATCCCTGGTTTGATTTTTTTCTACAATATTTTCAGAAAAGAAAAACAGAAAAATCAGATGATTTTCAAAAAATAAACCTTTAAAAAATCCAAAAACCAAATCTAACGTTGAATTCTTGAGTTTTTTGGAGGGAGAGAGGTTCAAAAATAAATCAAAAACATTGAATTATTTTTTGTTCTGAAAAAATCGAGCTACTTTCAAGATTGAAAATCCAAAACAAGAAACCAAGTCAAGAAACCACATTCAGAAAAAAAACAACTTCTAAGAAAAGAGCAAATGAACACGCATTTTCAAAAAAAAATCATCGGAAAAGAAGACGAAATACAAGCTATTTTCAAGGAAGAAAACAAAAAATAACAGGTCGTCTTAAAATAAATCAAGGAACCTATTTAAATTTTCAAGGAAAAACAAAAAACATTTTTAAAAACTTAAAAAAACAGAATTATGGGCATTAAACTTTGTTTTTTTCGAAGTTCATTGAAACAAAATCTCAATCTCTGAATCATTTTCAGTTGTGAAGAAAAGCGAAAAGCCCAGAAGTAATTTTCAGAAAAAAATCAAGTGTTATGGGGGGGGGGAAGACCGAAATCAAATCATTATCACAGAGAAAAAACTCAAAAAAATCGAATCACTTTCAGAAAAAAATAACAAAAAAGGTCAGAAAAAGTAAAAAAAATCTTCAGAGGAGAAAGAAAAAACTAACCCATTTTCATAAGTACCTATCAAATTAACTCAAGTATCAAATAGAATCCCCAAAATCCCATAAACTAGGCTACTTTTATAAAAATAAAAACAAACAATCACCAAGAAAAAAAAGCACAAAAAGATCCAAAAATTATTTTAAAAAACAAAACAACTTTCATTAAAGCCCAGTTCCAAAAAAAACCAATTAGATATGTAATTTCTGAAAAAAAACAAAAAACCAAAAAAAACTAGTTACTTGAAGAAAAACAAATCATCTTGAGAAAAAAAAACAAAAAACCTAGTAATCTTCAGAAAAGACTATTTTTGGGTTTCAAAGAAGAAATCAAAAACCTTGAAATATGTAAGGTCAATTGGGGTAATTGTAAATTTTTCGGAAAATTGAACCGATTTTGTGATACTCTTTTTCGTTTTACTCTGTATCTGTAAGTAAGAAAGCAAAGTGATTGAAATTTTTACCATGTATCAATGAATGTATGAGGAGTAATATGGCGGTTTGTTTTCATCGATTCGATTATTCATTCCGAAATTATGGACTTCGTTTACAATTGGACAAGAATATTTTCATACATTGTGCCCCATAAAAAACGTATCACTCGTTTTTTTTTTGCATAATTTGGAAAAAAATTATACAGATTAAATATTTAAACGCGTAGAAAAACTAACTTGTAAAAAAAAATCAAAAAAAATCAAAACAAAAAAAAAATATTTTGTGTTTAAATTTGTGAATCCCATTTAAATAACACGTGTTTACAATTACCCCACACCTTAAAAATTTGATGGGTATTTGTGAATGCTGCAGAAAATTAATTTCTCAGCTTCAAACACCAACTTTTTTACTTTTTTCTATTTTTTCTCGAATTTTGAAGATTACGTAGATTGTGTGAAAATCGAAATTTGATATAATGTTTTTTTCATCGCGAAATTTTTCATCACAGCTGTCAACAAGAACCCGAAGTTTTTTATTATAGTAAGACCAATTATTCAAAGTTTTTATTTTTGGCAACTCCAGCTCGCTAGATGCATTTAAGTATTTACAGCATGACTTGTTTACAATTACCCCAAATGACCTTACCATCCATTTTCTGATTCAAAAAAAAAAAAAGAAGCCGCCTTAAAAAAATTATACTTACCATGGTCATCATTTTCAATACTCATCATTTGGATAATCATTTTTCACTCCCCTTCCCTCAAATTTAGCACCTAAAATCACCCCCTCGCCACCCTCAAATGCAAGAAGTATGCTCATTTTCATTGCTTTGTTTTCTGTAAAATAAACGAACACTCTTGTAAGTCTTGTAGCTGTTCATTTTGCTTCAGATTCTGAAGTAGGTACTGATAATTTTTTTTTTATTATAATAGTATTTTTATTTTTTATTTTAAAATCAAATAAAAACTCAAAGGATCTAGCCGAATAAGATAGATAAAATCGGTCCCAGCTCTGATTTTCATTCAAAACCCCTCAGATGGAGTACTTTGATGTAAAAAACTGCTGGAAAATTTTTCGATTCTCCACAATTCTCTCTTTTGAAATTATGGCCATTTTATTGCAGAAATACTGTGGGTAGATGAAAATATTTTCCATAAAACGTGAAAAATTATTTTTTCTAATTCGTTGTTCCAGAAAGAACGTATAAATAATTAAATATACATAAAAATCACACTTTAAGAATAACGACCATTTTTTGAGTACCTAGGTAAAAATAAGTATCAATTTTACAGTTTTTTTTACTTAGGTACCTATTCAATTTTTTTCGAAATTTTTAAAAATTTATTTTTATCGGTATTTCGTCCTCTATTTTATTTTTTTTTAAAGTGACGTTGTTGAGAATTTTTTTAATTTTTTCGATGAGTTCCGTTTGCATAAACGTAGATAGCAGGTAGGTACAACGTTGTCTGAAAAACTATCCTAATTGAAGTTGAAAAATTCCGCTAACGGAAAACGTCGCATGCTCATGTGGGTCGGTTACTTAAATTATCGAACATGTATCATATTCAGCACCTAAAAACGAACCACCGTTACCTATATTTATTAATTAATATTAAAAAGAAATTCTCTCTTCGTCTCGAATCTCATTACACACACATACATCCGTAAGTCACCGCCAACGGCATAATTAATCCAATATACACCCAAGTATATGCAGTATGTAATACTAATCCGAAAAATCGTATCAATCGAACAATACCTTACACCACATCTACTTGTACTTATTGGTATAGGTAGTACCGGTATATAAATATTCTGTTTACTTATGCACTATTTCAATCAACTTTTATCGATTGTTTGCCATAAACGTTTCGTATTATAATAGGTAAAAAGCGACCGGTGTAATTATAAGGTAGCTATAGATTTAATTGACGAAGCGAGAGAGTTAAATTTAGACATCATTCCCGATCGTTTGACCCAAAGAAAATTTTCATTTCGATAACATATCTAAACGTCCGAGTGGTAGTATCCGCCTAAGGAAGTCTATCTTATTTATATTGATGGACGAGTTAATGAAAAACTCATCCTCTTCTCTTTTTTATTCCTAGTCCTTTGAAATTATATCTTTTAGAGAAGATACTCTCGAAGTATAAATCAATTTCGATAAATTGATTCGTCTAGAGTTTTTCAGCACTAACGAGTTACATCAAATATCATCTTTAGAAACGGTAAGTGCTTTGTTTCTATTTGTAATTTAATAATATTCTCGGGTAAAAATAATAAAACGGTGGCGTCTCGAGAATTTCCAATCATTTAAATTGAACCAACCGCAGTCAAGGCAGAAGACATCTGCGTTGTAATGAAATTGCGAAATACAGGATGTATCGCGAATTGGCATAAATTATCGATAAACTTTCATTTGAAAAAAAACGAATAATTATCGTCGATAACGGATTCAATATCGACCTAATATTAACAATTAATCATCTTTAAAGTAAATTCAAATAAGGTAAAATTTTTCTCTTAAAAAATGACCAGTATGGGTGAAAAATTAACTCTGGCGAATTTTTAATTGATTCGTGTCGTGTGCTAAGCGAAAATATTTCTTCAAAATGAAAAAAACTTGCAATTTCAATTTTATTCGCCTTAATTTGCATAACGTAGCGTTTCCATTTGAACTACGAAAGGTGTGAGTAACCGTGGTGGATTTTTTCACCATATTTCAGTACTATGACCATGAAAAATGAACGGGTTATCGACCGATTGCAAAGGTTGATTTTTCAGACGTTCTGTGTTTCGAATGCCCGTTTGTATATCGATCAGAAGCTTATTTTTTAAATGAAGTTAGCCTTGTAGGTAATTCCGACTGAAAAATTATACAAAATGATTGATTTTAGTAAAAAGAAAAATAACGTTCATGTATTCTTATACACATACTTCCTAAAACGATAACAATACAAGATTCGTAGAAAAAATACATAATAAAAATAACATAACAATAATCACATATGAATCTGCTTCGTAGATAGGTAAATATCTTCGTATCGATTTAACCAATACAATATTGCCATCAGATTTTTAAAATCTGAACGTTTCTAGTCGACCAGATCATGCTTCGGTGGTACATATTCGAGAATTCATCGTCATAGAGGACTAGACGAATCATGGGAATTTAATATTGTTGGAAGATCTTTGGATTGGGACATGTATCCGTCTTTGTCGCCGGCGACGTTTGCTACGATTTCTTCGTGACGTTTGCCCAAAAATACTTTACCGATGTAGTCATTCAGGAAGATATTCAGTTTGCTGGGTTGACTGAAAATGAAAAAAATTATTATTAGTTTTTTTTTTTAAATTTATTCTATGTTAGAGAAGTCGAGTACGATGTCTTTTAATATTTTCAAGTGGTTTCAACAGATTGAATTTTTTCTGATATGTAGAAGCTTTTACTGAACGTGTGAATTTTTTTTGGCTCAATAAACAGGGTATTCACAAATGCAAAAACGCAAGAAATTCAAATAAAGAGGTTCTTTTTAAATTCGATTTAATAATGGTACAAAATAAGATAGCTCATAGCAAGAATACATTTCTGAAACCGGGTCAACTGAGTCAATATTTTTCAACTAATATTCAATGATATTGATTTCTTGAAAAATTCAACGAAATTCGCAAATATCAAAATTGATTTTTTTGTGATTTGTGACCAAGGAATAAAATTTTCATGGCCAAAAAATGAAAGTTTATATTTCAAATCATAAAAAGATTTTTTTCTGCAATTGATCAACAAAAAAATTGAATAAATGTTTCGTGACTAAATAAATTGTTTTTTTTGCAAGATTTATAACCAAAAAATGGAAAATTCAAAACATTAAAAATGATCACTTTTTAAACTCGTAGGATGGTTCTCAACGAGTAATGATAAGACAAAAAATAAAAATATATCAAGAAATAGATACAAAAAAAATTGCAGAACACTAAAAATCTACGATTTTTTGTTTCAAAAATGTCTTCTGTACTAATTTTTAAATTTTCGAAACAAAAGGTAAAAAAATATATAGAAGAAAAAATAGTCAATTTATGATGTTCTACAATTTTTGTTTCAAACTTTTTGTATTTATTTCGAACCCAAATTTTTATGCAAATGTAATTTTTCTGAGGCATCTGATGAAAAAAATAGCTAAATTACAAATATCAAAGAGATAAGGCTCAAACGTAAGTTTTACAGTATTAAAAATCCATAATTTATATTTTCTGACTAAAGAGGGGAGGGGTAAAAATTCTTATGTTCTTGTGAAAAGTAGAGAAGAGAATTTATTATCATTTTCATCATTTTTCAAGATACTGAGGCGATTGTTTGAGAATAAATGAACGGATTTCGAAAATGTACAATTGTACAATTATCTCAAAAATACTGTCTTATTTGTGTTTGTACCAAATGTACCACACATCTCTCACCTGAATTGAAATAAAGTCGCTCATTTCATTGCCTAAAATTGAGCCAAATATTTTTTTGGTTGTTGAGAATAAATTTTGATTACATTTTTCAGCAAAATTGGCAGTGTTGCCAACTGGATTGCGATTTACCCAATTTTTAAAGAATTGTAGTCGACAATACCCCCTCCCCCCAACAAAAAGTCTTAAAATGAACATTAATTTTCTGTAAAGAAACAAAGTAAATAATTTTTTCAAAAAAAATCGCTTTGTAATTGTGATCAAAAAATTGAATTTTTTTATCTAAAAAATACATGGGATTTTCTACGATCAAAAATTAATTTTTTGTGATTTGTGACCAAAGAATAAAATTTTCATGGCCAAAAAATGAAAGTTTATATTTCAAATCATAAAAAGATTTTTTTCTGCAATTGATCAGCAAAAAAATTGAATAAATGTTTCGTGACTAAAAAAATTGTTTTTTTTTGCAAGATTTATAACCAAAAAATGGAAAATTCAAAACATTAAAAATGTATTATTTAAGATTAACAAATGAAAATTTTCTTCTTGATTTTTGACCAAAAAATTGGAATTTTTCACGACCAAAAAAATAATCGATAGTTTATAATTTATTGTAATAACGAAACAACGGAAATTCATTAATCTTCAAATAAAAAATTCTGCTTTACTTTTCAATTTTTAAACCACCGAATGAGCAACTTGAATTTTATAGAAAAGTTAGCAGCATAAACATGGAAATTTTCGGAAATAAACCTTCGATTTCGCAATTTGCAACATTTGAATTTCAAGGTCAAAGGGTCTGGAAGGTGTAAAAAATTGAATTGCGCTTTCTCAGAAGGCGAGAGGATGATCGAGGCACCACGTAGAGGGCACTAGCCAAAAATACCAAAAAATTACATTTTTTCAAAAGTGGGTTACTTTGAGAATCTTAGCTCTACCCTGCTTTTCACCAGATGGCTGGAAAAATTCCTGAGATCGATCAGTCAAAGGGAACTCCCTTGCTAAATTTCACAAGTATTTTTCCATCCCACCCTACCATAAATAAAACCAAAAAATTTTGTAATTTCAACTCGAGCTCCAGTCATGAAAGTACAAAATTGAAGGGACCATTTCGCTATCATCACAATATGTTGAAAAATAAAAGCCACATTACCGGACATCTTGAACATTCAATGAAATTATTATATTAAAATATAAAAAAACGTACTCGGAGTTGGCACCATTCACCAATCTCTCTGTTTCTTCGGAAAATCTTGATAAGGGTACGAATAATTGAGTAATGTACGTTGGAGATGGCTTGCACAGTATTACTTTCTCTTTGCCTATTTCTTTTTCATACGCCTGATGAAAAATGAAAAAAATTAATTAATGCACGAATCATTCAAAATAAGGTCCAGTGAACAATCATTTCAAAAATCCTTCCAAGAATAAAGATAATGGATTCCTATAGTATCCGTTACTACATTGTTTTTCAGGCAATTCATTTTTTTAAATTTCACAACAGTCGAAAAATGATCATCAGAATTACGAGTTTTTTTTGTTACCAAACAGAAAAACGTTCTTAGGAAGGAAATAACCTTCATTTAGAACCTATTCTTTTTTCAGTCAAGTATCAAAAAATCAGTTTCAAAAACTGGCCAATTCGCTTCCCAACACGTAAAGCTAATCTTTCTATTCAAAAAAAAACTACGGAACGTGTGTTTCCCTCGGGTATTCTTATAAAACCCACCCACGACATATTTCAAAACACCTGATAACACAGCGTTCCTGGAAGGATTTCTGGTACATCCTGCCATATTCTTAAAACAATACGAAGCAACACAATACCTTGAAATGCGACATCGAAATACCGTTACTCTGAGTAGCATTGTCGAATTTAAAAAGAGGACTCTTAATGGTACTGGAAATAGAAAAAAAAAAATAATCAACATAAAACTCACACCCAGACGAACTAATTTAACCAATTATCTATTACCGTTGGGGTTTCTTCTTGGAAAAAAATGAATTGATATCGTATTGCTCTCCGTTCACCAGATTAGTATTCTCAGCGGATAATTGTTCAGTCTTTTTGATATTTTGAACGTCCAAATAATCAGCTAGTAATTGTTGCATCTGCGGAAAATCACATTCGTGTGACGTAAAACATATATAAAAACCAATTAGAAAAATTAAAAAATGAAACCAACCACGAGCTGTATTTTCAACCAGACGTCCAACAGATCGTATACAGAATTAGCATTATACTTTTTCTTGAAATACTCCAAAATGAATTTATGAGCATCTAGGACTTTTCTAAATTGATCCGTTAATACTTGGAAGAATTCTAATAATATACTTGGCGAATCGTGGGATGATAATTCTTTGGTAGTTCGAATAGCCAAAATGGCTAGCTCGCGCTGAGTACTTTGTTTAATCTCCTGAAAAAATCGATACAGTTCAATAATCATTTACGATGAATTCACTTATTTAATCATTAATTTACCTCTAGGAAATCTTGAACTTTATCCAATAGCACGACACAGTCGATTAAATTACTCATCACGAATTCTGGATCATCTGTGTACTCGACGGTGTCACTTTTTTGAATTTTATCTCTAAAATGGCACGGATTAGTCAAGAGGTCGATTATTGTAATACAATAAATATTCTATAACGTACTTTACATTGGAACCAGGCACGTCGAGAAGCTTTCTAGGTCTAGCGTGCATTTTATTAGGAGTGATTTTACGATTTATGGCCAAAGGAGTACGTTGATCTACCGAATCTCTCGTCGAACCTTGTCGTTTTAAAATAATAACTTCTTGGGTCGATTTGATGTATATTTGTTCTTTCATTTCTTCCAATAATTTGGTACAAAGTTCCTAAACAGCAGAATCAATAATTACACAACGAAGATTGAACCAAATAAAAAGAAGACTTACAAATACACACCTGTTTCTTAGATTTAAGTTCAATTCTAAACTCCTGCAGTCCAACTACATCTTTGAGTGTACTATCACTAGTATTTATGGCAGACGTTAATAATTGCGTAGCTTGTAGATAGTCTTTTTGGGATAAACAATTGACTAATTGCGATGGCACTTCTTGAATTTGCTCTCTGAAACACACTCGATTATAACATCACACTACGCAAATCGCAGAAAACACCCGAATACTTACATTTCATTCAATATTTGTAACGTGTACTTATATTCGAGGCTTTCTAACCATAATTTTTTCAGTTCTTCGCGACGGCAAGTGAGTAATTTCTTGCAAGCGATCAAGTTATCTTTGGCGGAATGTATTTGTTGTCTTGACTGCGATATTAGCGACGATACGCGACCAAATAACTGTGGAAAATCACATCTGTAGATTATCGGCGGAATTCCGGTACAGATAATGGGACACTTACGTTCATAACACGTGTCAAGTCATCGTGATGGTTGTACACCAATTCTTCCAATTGTTGATTACTAGTCTTAAAGTCTTTTTCTAGCTTGGTCCTTTCTTGATCACGTTGCTCGTTTGAATCACTTGTTGATAATGTTCTTATCACCGTCATCAATAAACCACTCTAAAATCACCAAGATCATTTCATTAGTGATCAGTTAATCGCTAAGGAATATATTTAGACATGGAAATACACAAAATAACCACTAAAATTACCGTTTCTTTAGCATTTTTCACGCCCCTCGGTGGTTTAGTGGGCGGCTGTATAGAATCCATTTTTACTCCTAGGAAATCTCGATATCTTCAAATATCATAGTATGGTTTTCAACATCACTTGGAAATTTTCAAATTAACGGTGTTAAACGACTTCATAAAGTGGAAAAAAATTACTTCAATTTATTCATTTGAAGCGAACTAAAATAATAAAGCATATAAATTCATATCAATTACAAATTTCTCATTGAAAAAATGCTGATACGAATATAACACGTCCCTGAAACTGTTGTGTTCTGCAGTGTTGCCTAAAAATGTTGCCAAATTTAAATTCTGTCCTCCCTTCGCCCCTCCAATCGAGGAAGTATTTCTATAGCGCTTCAAGCGGTTTTTAATTGAACTACTTCACTAGCGCACTCTTCTGTAGTTTTGCGAAGCTTTCTGAAAAATAAATAATCCTTATCACTCGAGCCTTGAAAAAATCACTTTGTTTTTCGTTTTATCGAGTAAAACGATTTAATTAACTGAAATTAATTAATTTATAGAATTCTAAACCGTTTTCGAGTAATATTCACGTTTAAGAATATTTCTTTATTCGCCATCTTCAGTTACAGGTAATAACTACATTTTATTTTATCATTAACTTCGCTGTAATTGTAATCTCAATTGTTCCCAACTGAAGTGATGATTCACCTTTCTATTTTACATAATACGCCCATATATTTCATATTGTGAGGTTAATTGCATCGTAATTCTTATTTTTCAGTGTCGAATTAGTCTGATAAATCATCAAGATGCCTTTAGAATGGTTGTTCGGTCGTCGTATGACGCCAGAGGAAATGCTCAGGAAGAATCAACGAGTGTTGAACAAAGCAATGAGAGATTTGGATAGAGAAAAAGCACATATGGAAGTGCAGGAGAAAAAACTAATTCAAGAAATCAAGAAAATGGCCAAAGACGGTCAAATGGTAATTTTTTATCTTCCTTTAATTTTAATTCATCATGAAAGTAATATTTTCAGTTTTCTTTGGATACAGGATTCTGTGAAAATTCTAGCCAAAGATCTCGTCCGGACACGCAGATATCAGAAAAAATTCACGCTTATGAAAGCAAATATTCAAGGTGTTAGTTTAAAAATACAAACTTTACGGTCTCAGAATGCTATGGCAGGAGCCATGCGAGGAGTTACGAGTGCTATGCAGAATATGAATAGGTATATTCTTATTTTTGATGCAGTTGAATTATCGTATGCGGTGTAGATTTTAAATCCCCGTTTGTGCTCTGTTTAGGCAAATGAATCTACCTCAAATTCAAAGAATATTGCAGGAATTTGAAAAACAAAGTGATGTGATGGATATGAAGGAAGAAATCATGAATGACGCTATAGACGAAGCTATGGGTGATGAAGCTGACGAAGAAGAAAGGTATATTGATTGCATCTACGTGAACATTACGATGCATTGGAGAAAAAAGTCTTAGATTTCGACCAATTCCAATCCTTGAATTGGAGCAAGAGGCCCTCAAAGTTGGCTATTTTATATTGTCAAAAATTTTCTAATCGCAAAGACGCATCGATAACCTACTATTAGATTATTTTAGAAATTTCCTAAGGACCATTTTTGGCCAAAAAGACTAAAAAAATCCGAAAAAATGAGAGCTCCCAGCTGCAACTTTCCTTGTTATAGGAAGCTGAAATCTTTTGTGGAGGATTTTCATCAATTTCATCTGATGACAAATCAACTCGATGAATTTGGTCGAAATCCAGAATGTGTTTTTCACCCTAATCATGTGTTTTACTCAACTTCATTCAATTTTTTTCTTTACAGCGATCAAATCGTATCTCAAGTACTAGACGAACTAGGTCTACAATTGAACGATCAATTATCTGGTCTGAACCCAGCATCCGCTTCGTTATCTGTAACCAATAAAACAGCCGTTCCCACTGCAGCTGGAGGCAGTGGCGGTGCTGGTGGTTTGAGCGACGCCGATGCAGATTTACAAGCACGATTAGATAATCTTCGTAGGGAATAAGGATCATGGAATCGTTCATAGAAGCATATTAAGCATTACAGATGCATGTCCAGACGTTTCGATGTTTACCAACTTAATAATTATATTGTATTTTATACTTCCAAATTTCATTTTTCTATTTTTATTTTTTACTTTATTTTTATTTTATAATTATCTCGATTTTCTAATGTTTTTAACACGATGGATTTTAGAAGAAACGAATTTTTTCATTTTAATTTCGTGTATGTAAATGGAAACTAGTAACTTTGAGAGTTACGTCATCTTATTAAACGCAGTTTCTGTGATAATGTGTATAAATATTACATACAATAAATGTTTCGGTTCACTTGTCGTTTTATAAGTTATTTCTGATTGTAAGATCTTTATTTTTGAGATTTTTCATGATGGAAGTAAGCTAATTAATTGTTTAATTCGAATGAGCTATAATTTTTTAAAACCATTTTATAGTTACGAAAAAACACAGTTTTTTGCCAATTTTTGGTAGTGACATCTGCTGTAAAAGACTATGGCATAAAGTATTCAACAGACTGTAGTGTATTATGTATAATCAACGATTTTAGCCAATTAAAACGTTTCTTTGTTTATTTTAAGAAAAAAAATGGAATGATGTAAATAATTCGTTCAGAAAAAATTTTTGCATATAGAAACCCACAATTACTTATTAATTTTATTCTTATTATTTTTTTAGCCTCTCCCTCTCCATTGAGAATTTTTTCATTTGCGTGATTTATTAACCGAATTGTTTCAAACTTGCGTAAATAGTCCACTATACTGAGTGGTATTAGTGTGGGTGGTTTGAAAAAAAATTCAATACTTACCTAATTTTTTTTAGCCTAAACTCGTGTTTGAAAACTTCAAATCGAATTTTCTACATGATGTTTTTTCAGAGATGCAATTCTGAAAAAAAATCTTTCATGTACTTACCTAGTCTATCTATATGTACAACGTGGGAATTTTTCAGGGGGTAAAATCCCTTAAAAATGCAAAAACCCATTTTCCACGTTTTTCACCCAATAAAATGATCATTTTTGGTCGAAAAAAATGTTTCTTGCAATTATACCACAAAATACCTATATATTTGTATAGCTTGTTTGATTTTCACTTCATTTTCACTTATTTTTCGTGTTTTTTGTAATTTCGAGTGGGTAAGTGTACCTAGCATATGGCTCTAAATTGAAAATCTCATTGTAGGTACTCAAATTTCGAAAATTTATATTTCAAGCAACGATTTTTTTCAATAGTACGTTGCTAATACATATGTGCCTATAGGCTCACTCCATATCAACTCGAGCAAATTTTAACCTTGGGGTTTCCTATTTCGGATTTCACTCAAAATTTTTCTTGAGAAGGTTAAAATTTAAAAAAAAATGAAGAATATCGTGTGACCCTGTGTGACCTGTCGTTTGAGTTGGGGTATTTGCTTATTTTTTTGCAACTGCTAGTGTCTCTTAGCCCCATCCATTTTTATTAAAAAACATAAATTTTTAAAATTGTTTGTTAATTTGGGGGTAAGTGTGGGGCACAGGGGAACGGATCGAAAAAGTGAGTTGATGACGAGCTCATCAGTACCCACGAATCAGTTGAAATCGATATGCCATACGTTTTTTTAATTTTTTTGCGTGTGTTTTCTCAAAATTGAAGGGCTGGGGGACACTATAAAGGGTCGAATCCAAAAAATAAGCAAATATTCGAACTCAGAGCCCTCAAAAACCTAACAAACGACAGGTCACACGCAATTTTTCATTTTTTTGCATTTTGACCTTATCAAGGGTCCGAGAGGTCGGATCAAAAAACTGAGAACATATTCGAACTCAGCACCTTCGAATTAGTAGAAATCTACGTATTACTCAACTTTTTTGATATTTTTGAATTTTTGTCAAAATTGTCGAGTCCCGCACCCTCCAGAAGTATGGAGATCCAACGTTGAAAATTTGTTAAGTGAAAAAAGGGTAAAAAAAGCTATCTAACGTAATTTTTTCAGATTTTTAAATGGTACTTTTCATCTTTTGTACTTATCATGAAAGTTGAGCTTTCACCATAAAAGTTCAACTTTGAACTTCTCAAAATGAGAGATATAACCCTACGAAGTTGAGGCGTTTCGCAAAAAATCTGAATTGTACAGAAATTACGAAAGGGGACTTATCACATCCTGAAAGTTTAAGATCGAAATGGTGGTGATAATTTCATCGGACCATGGAGGGAACCCCTAAAAAAAATTCTGAGCGAAATCGGAAGACCCTAAATTGAAGGCCCATTTATACTGGCAGTGAATTTGTCAGTGAAAAGTTAAAATATTTTCACTTTTCATTGAAAGGATAGGAATCTTTCAGTGCCTCATTATAAACTGTTCCGTAAGAATAAGAAAACACAGATTCAACTTTTTCAGTGACTAATTCAGTACCCGTATAAATGGGCCTTAAAACCTGCTCGAGTTGACATGGAATAAGCCTATATCATTTATGTGTCATCATTAAGGCCACCCAATATTTAAAAATATTCGAATGGGTATCATGCTACTCGAAAATTATGATATCACTGATATCTTTATAAAATAAGAACCCTTGCTGCTGTCCTCTGCAATCGAATACCATCTATCCCTGATTCCCCCTTCCATACCATCCTTGATTACGCCATACACTTAAGGTACATTACAGGAATTGATTAATTGAGATCATTTTGAAATTTCAAAAATTCACCAAAATCCGAGAAATGAATTTTCACATATTAAATTTTGGATATGGGGTTCTTTTATTATGTATGTATTTTCGAGTTATTTTTGTTTATACTCAAAATTTCACTTTGAATTGGGATACCTCCCTGGTTAATTGAATAAAATATTCCAATAAGAATAGGTACCTATTTTTTTTAAAATTAGAAAACACAAAACACAAAATTTATCAAAGATTTTTATTAGAAAAAGAAATATATTAAAAAAAATTAACGTTTTATTTCACATTCATAATTTTTAAGTACAAAAAATCTCAAAAAAATTGAAAACTTTACAAATACGATAATTAAGTACATACGGTTTATTACAATGACAAAAAATAACATCAACGGTACCGGAGCATGAAACTTACCAACTTAACAGCATGCCACAAATTATCATTCTTAAATCTAAATCATCGATGGCACGATACATTTACTGAGACCAATTTAACAACAAGTAAATATCGTTCTTCAACGTGCTCTCGTAAAAAGAACACAATTTCAATTTCACACATTTTAATATCATATTTAAGGTACGAGTGCTTAAATATTAAAATACAACAACAAAACAAAATCATCGCGATTTACACGACTCCAATATACAAATTTTGTACAATAAATTTAATTAAGTACATCGATTTAATATGGCTAACTAATAAATGCTTATCGATTCGACGATGGCAAGGTAATTAAAATATAACCTTGGCCAATCAAGGTGGGATAGATTTTTTTCAAAATCTTCCTAAAAATGCTTATTTTTGATCAAATTTTTCCAATGTAGAATTATCAAAAAAATATAATTCTTTTTGAGCAAAATATACGAACTAGCGTATATAATTGGTATTAATTTCAATTCGAGGGATGAAACGTTAATTCGAGGCTTATGAAAGTATTCGTTGATTTTTTTCATTTCGATTAAAATTTCCAACTAATTCTGCACTTGGCAGTCTCTTTAGCAAATTTTCAAATAAAATATTCGTAAAATATTTACAATAAAATTACAAAAATTAAAAATTATATCACAGACTAAAAAACTTAAAAACAAATTTTAAAAAAGATAAACTCGTTAAGAAAAAGCGTAAAAATGCTTCACTGGAAGTACTCAAAATCTGATATATCTGAATGTTTTTTAATAATAGAGTATAAAATAATTTTCGTAGGTAAGGTAACTTGATAGGTTGTTTTGTTATTGAGAGTATTTAGAAAAAAAAATCAGAACAGATTGATATTGAAAAATTCCGTTCAAAAGGAATACGGCGAGTTGAGATCAAATTCTATGAAGTATTAATTCGAATCGTCATTAAAAAATATTTAGGTAAAAATTCACATACGTAAAAACGATAACAATACAACAGTACAATAATTATAAAAACAAATTTAAATTGCATAATTTCCCCGTTTAAAAAAGTAGGTAATGAAAAAAAAACTTTAAACTGAAAATGCAAACATTCTTAAATTTTAATTTGTAAGTATGAAAATGTTCAACGCATTTCAGTCTTATTAAAAAATTCAAACAGTCGTTTCGGTATTTCTACGTAAAGGTTGCAACTCCCTTTGGAGTCTGTCAAAATCGTTGTAATATTCGTGATCTGATTCTTCTTCCGAAGATCTATGCTGCAACTGGCGTACTTGAGGAATGCCTAGTTTTTGTTCCGTCGACATCAAATGGTATTCGGGATTATCGACGCAGACGTGAGATGGCATGAAATCAGCGTTGAAGTTCTTGGGCAAAACGATCCTAGTTGTATTTTGATTTTCGTCTGGAACAGAATTATTCTCAATTAAAAAATTTGCCGAGGAGGAAAATTTCGAAAAAAATTCGCCAATAATTTACCTGATTGTTTGGAATCGCCGACCAGGTCCATATAGGCAGCAGATGCGGCAGTAGTATTCATACTTTGACCTTGCTGGGGTGAAGGCATCAAGTAATCATCATCATCGAGAGGCAAATCCAACTTTAAATTGCCAATTTGCGCCTCGCGTTTGGAACTACTTCCACTTAATTCGTCTGACGTATCACTTTCTGTAATACGATATTTAAAAGAATTAAAACACCATTATCTAAATAAGACTGGGTACTTATTAGGTACCTACAATACAACGGATAATTTATCGTTTAGTTACCTTTCATGGCGCATACTCGTCCCAAGGTATGATCCATGTTGAATCTGACCGCTTCTCTGTCCCAATTGTGTTGATTTTGAGGTAGCGGCGATTCGGATATAGGAACTCTGATACTTGAACATCCTGGCATTCTCATTTTCGGCTGCAGATATTCTTCCGAGTCGACTGACGTGTCGTAGTTCTCCATGGCGATGGAGAATTTCGTTTCTTTTTCGTCCTAGAAATAAAGTTGTTGGTTAATTTCGTATATTTTTTACGATTAAATAATTATCTGAATCGTTAGATGAAAATGTTTGGAAACTGGCGGAAGAACCATTCGAGGGGTTCACTTCTGATTTGAATGAAAGCGAGATTTTTGAAAAAAAAATGTTTCAATAACTACCTTCTCAAAATTTCAGCTGATCAAGTTGATTTTTTGATTTTTCGTAAGTTTTGAAGATTAAAACAATCATTACTTTTTAACCAAAATGAGAAATTTTTGAAGAAAAAAAAAATGAAAATTGGGTCCTCGTCGAATTTCGATTTTCCGAAATCAAATTTCACTTTTTTCAGTTTATCTGAAACCTTAAACGAAATTTCAGTTTTCATCAGGATTTTCTAATATTTCTAAAAGACATGAAAAATTTAATTCAGTAGCTAAAAATCGTGTTTTCGATCTTTTTTGAGCAGAAAAACAACATTTTCGAGTTGGAAGTTTAAATAAGTATGAATTTGAAAATAATTTGAAGAAATCCCACTTGGAAAAATGTTTAATTATGAAATAAGTAGGTATTTTCAACTGTAATTTTTTTAATTCAAATTTTTAAAAATTTATCTAATTCAAAATTTTTTTCAATAATTTAAAAATTTGTCCTCTATTTTTGTTAACTGTGGAATTTTTGAAAAAATTTCAGCTTCATGTTTTTTAAAATTTCTTCTGACTTAATAATTGGATGGAATTTTTATTAGAGTTGAAAAAATTGAACTCAGAAATTGGAATAAATTTGAACTTGGATCGTTGAAATCTCGTTTTTAACAAAAATAATTAATTTTTTCTGGGTACATTGTACAAAAAAATTGGTATTACAAAAAATCTCAAGTTTAAAAAAAATCAATGGTAGTCTGACTTCACTTGGAAAACCCGCCTCTGGTCCAAGCAAATTTCTACCCCTTTTGGAGAAATGTGAAAATCCTGGAGATAATCAAAATCGTGCTAGAGGTATCGAAACAGCCGGAAATACTGAAATATAGATGGATGAGGGAGGCGGGGGGGGGTCGTTATTGGGAAAAACCCCATCATCTCGCCATTAAGGACAGCTAGATTGAATTCAATATCTCCAAAACTCTCATTTTCTGCCAAAAAATTAATATCCGAAAGATTTCACATTTTTAAGATACTTCTCGTTTGAAGAAATTTCAGTTACTTACTGGAAAATCATCGATTTTCAACAAACTTTCAACGACGAAAACATAATCGATAACATAAATTTTCAATTGTTAACAAATTTTTTACATTTTAAAAAAAATTTCGGTTTCAGAGATACTTATCTAGTTTTCAAACATAATTTTCTAAAAATTCTTAATTTTCAAACAAGTTTCAATTTCTGAAACTTTTTTTCCTTTTTAAGACAATAATCCAACGAAATCAGATTTTGAAAAATTTCGAATTCCTAAGCTAACCCTAATTTTGAGGGAAATCTTTATAATTAATAATTTTCAAGCTCTACAAATTTTCCAACTCTAAAATTTCTTTTCATTCTACATAAAAAAGTCAGATTTCAACAATTTTTGGACTAGTCAATATTTTGTGTTGAGGAAAGAATTCAAAACAGTTTTAGGAATAGTCCTGATTTTTAAAAATTCATGATTTTTGAATTTTTCAGTTATAAACAAACTTCCATTTTTGAAAAATTATAATGTGAGACAATTTTCAACTGAAAAAAACTCAATTACTTATCGAAAATTGTAATTTCTTGGGAATCTCCTCCCCCTCCCCCCATTTCGAAAAGCTTTCAATTCATCTTAGGTTTTTGTAAATTTTTCACTTTTTTAAAAAGAATTCACGATTTTTGAAAAATTACTAATTTTAGCAATTCAGCCTTTTTTTTTGAAAAATTATACATTTGAAAGCAAATTTTAGTTTGAGGAAACACATTGATTTCCAAAAAATTCTACTCTTGGAACTTTCCCAATTTAAAAAAAAAATTAAATCCTGAGAAATTATAATCAAATTCAACATAAATTTTACTCGAAAAATCACAAAATTCTCAAGCAAATATCGATTTTTAAGAATTTGTAGTTGCTGTTTATTTTTACTAAATAAGAATTTTGAACGAAATCTAAATTAAATTCTGAAAAATTATAAACGTTTCAGAAAATCTCAATTTTGGAAAAAAATCGATTTTTAATAACTTTTATTTTTTGCATTTTTCTCATTTTCGAAAAATTCTCAAATTTTGAAAAATTTCAAATTTTTTAGATAAAGTTTTATCAAAATAACTCCTAATTTTTAGAAAACCATCGAATTTTAAAGATACTCTGAAAGAACCATCAATTTTTCTAAACAATTTTCATCTCTACTATCTCAATAATTTCTAAAAAATTTTTTCATTTTCAGTAGAAATTTTAATGGAAAAATTCCTCAACCGTCATCAAAGTCTTTCTAAATAAAATACCTAATTAATTTTTCACCCCCTCTTCCCCTCTTACATAATGAATTCTTTCGAAGGGACAAAAAACTTTCATTTTATGGCTAACTTCATTTCACAAATCAATACCACCAAGTACAACTTTTTTCGAAAATTTTTTGAAAAAATATCCGACTTCGATAAATCTGATATTAGAAAATAACACTCACTTGAATCTGAGGCTCGGTTTTGATCACAATATAACGAGTCGGATCTTGACTCATTTTCGTAAACTCATCAACCAGATCTTTGAACGTAGGTCGATCGTCAGGATTGGCCATCCAGCAATTCAACATAATAACGTATACATCGATAGTACAAATACTAGGCTGCGGTAACCTCTCTCCTTTTTCCAGCAACTCTGGTATATCTCTAGCTGGCAATTCTCCGTAGGGTTTATCACCATAAGTCAACAGCTCCCAGACAGTAACACCTTTAAAAATACCGCCAATTAACACCACCTCTTGATGAACCAAGTCAAAAATTCATTCGAGCTAGGTCATCATATATAACACTTACCGAAAGCCCATACGTCGCTTTTAGGCATAAAAATCCTATGCTGGATGCATTCCAGAGCCAACCATTTAATCGGCATTTTACCTCCGGCCGCCTTATACGCTTCTTCGTTTATATCCAACAATTTAGCCAACCCGAAGTCGGTAATTTTAACGCAATTAGGTTGAAGCAGTAGAACATTACGAGCTGCTAAATCCCGATGAACTAATCGTTTTTCTTCCAAATATGCCATACCTGTTCGACACAACACATACCATTCGTTAATATCTTAATTACTTTACTTTTTTCTTTGGTAGCGTTCAAAGGTGGCGTCGTTTACCGTCGGCTATTTGCTTGCACCAGGATAGGAACAGCTTAGCACGAATTTTCGTCTTGTGTTTACGAACGTAGTCTAATATACAACCCAGTGGCATTAATTGAGTAATCAGCATCATTTGCGAAGTCATGCAGACGGCCAATAACTTCAGTAAATTGGGATGGTCGACGCTGGCCATGATGAACGCTTCTTCCAAAAATTGTTTGCTGGTGTTTACGCCGGTAGCGTCTCGTAATACTTTGATGGCCACCGGTAACTTGGTATTTACGCCTTCCGGAGCCCATTCTCCCTATTAAAATTTAAAATTCGTTTAAAATCCGGATTTTGGCCTCGCAACAGGGTGAAATATTATCAATACGTACTTTGTAAACGGTACCAAAGGCACCAGATCCTAGAATATGGCTCTTCCTGAGTTCGTTTTCTTTGGCTATTCTTAATTTGGCCAGGTTCGGTTTGACGTGAGACGGATGGAGGGGCTCGCTGTCTTCGATACCGGTCAGAACCATGGTCATTTTGACGATATTCTCTTTGACTTTACGTTGCTGCCATTGGTGGCCCATGAACACGAGGAAACAGAAGAAGAACACGACGCAGGTGACGAATGCCATCAAGATGATGGTCGATTGTTTAGTTTCGGCGCTGAAATTTCAATAAATACGTAATTTTTGCGTTTTTTTCATATGTATTTTTTAATTTATTACGATTGACTTACGAATGAAGAGCATGGAGCGATTCGACGGTGCAATATTTCTCCTTAATTCCATCACCTCCATCGCTGGACATAACGTTTGGAAATTCCATGGGGCAGAAAGAGGTACAATTGAAAGACGTCAAATTCGTATACGGTTCGGGTCCCTGCGAAACAAACTCTCGTTAAAATTGTTCTAAAAACGGGCATCGTACTCCAAATTTTCCCAAAAACGTGACTTTAGTGACTTTTGGAAGTGAAAGTGACCAAAAGTGACTTGATAATGAAAAAAGTGACCAAAAAGTGACCACTTTACTTGAATTTCAAAGTTTTCTAGACCTTTTACATATACAGGGTGTTCCGTCTCAATAGTAAAACCCCTTGGCCAGTAATAGTGCAACACCAACTGCGTCGATGTAAGTAGGTTTGCCTACCATTGGAATTGAAGGGGCAGATTTATACACTTCCAAAAAATTTTTTTTTTCAATTTCGTTTGTCAACTTTGACGGTGCGCTACTCAACAACCAAGATAGGTAGGAAGTTGCGCTTTGCGGTAACGTGTAGCCCACTCTCTTTAGAATTTTACTATGCGGTTGATAATTTCTGTAGGTGAACTAGGGTGGGTGTACCGGGGCAAATATTCAAAAAAAACATGAAAAAAAGTTGATGATTTTTTTCTATTTTTCTGAATAACTAAAAAAGTTGTCCTCTTCTGCTACCATTATTAGCAATGTTTCTTGAAGAAAAAATTTCGATCTTTCCAATGGCGCAACCCCCACTCCTCTATCATGCTCCAATCAAAAGTCACGAGATTTTAATTTTGAAGAAAAACACAAAAAAGACTTACTTTTTTGATTTTTCAAATTTCAAAAATTCATATCTTTGTAACAAAATGAGACAGGTAGATGGGGTTTGCAGCATTGAATTTACCAAGTGTTACGCTTCATAATGTTGGAATGATATACCTCAATTTTTTAAATAAATTTTTTTTAAAAAAACTTTTCCAATTTTTTTTTATCAAAAATTTTTTTTAATGAAGAATTTGAAGATACAATTTTTATTTTGGGTAGTATAATACTGGGTAAGTTCAATGCTGCAAACCCCATCTACCTGTCTCAATTTGTTACAAAGATATGAATTTTTGAAATTTGAAAAATCAAAAAAGTAAGTCTTTTTTGTGTTTTTCTTCAAAATTAAAATCTCGTGACTTTTGATTGGAGCATGATAGAGGAGTGGGGGTTGCGCCATTGAAAAGATCGAAATTTTTTCTTCAAGAAACATTGCTAATAATGGTAGCAGAAGAGGACAACTTTTTAGTTATTCACAAAAATAGAAAAAATCATCAATTTTTTTTCATGTTTTTTTTGAATATTTGCCCCGGTACACCCACCCTAATTCACCTACAAAAATTATCAACCGCATAGAAAAATTCTAGAGAGAGTGGGCTACACGTTGCCACAAAGCGCAACTTCCTACCTATCTTGGTTGTTGAGTAGCGCACCGTCAAAGTTGACAAACGAAATTGAAAAAAAAAATTTTTTGGAAGTGTATAAATCTGCCCCTTCAATTCCAATGGTAGGCAAACCTACTTACATCGACTCAGTTGGTGTTGCACTATTACTGGACAAGGGGTTTTACTATTGAGACGGAACACCCTGTATATTTATGAAGCGCCGAAGAGAGAGAGGGGGGGGGGGGTAGTATTTTTCCCATGAAGTACTTTCATTCCGAAATTGTGTGGAAGCATGATTTGAAACGTGTGGCGTTCAAAAAATATTTTTCTTCAAAACCACAACTCTTTTTTACGAAATTTTTAGATGCCCCCCCCTTTCCAACTACGAAAAAAAATTCAAATTTAATTCAAAAAATTTCTGGACCCCCTCCCCCTCCCCCCCCCTAAAACCTTGAGGATTTCAATTGATTACAGAAAAAATTTCAAATAAAAAGAGAAAATTTAATTTTAAAGAACATATTATAAAGCTTTGAAAAATAAAATACATGAATGAGGTCAATGTACCTATCTACCAAATCATGTCAATGAAAATTCGGGGTTTTCCGGAATTAAAATTTGAAAATTACTTTACAATTCACTGCTCCTCCTTCGTAAAAAACCACGTGGTTCAAATTTATGAATTCCTCGTAAGCTCTTGCAATCTTTTAGGCTTGTGTCAATAGAGGGGTAAAATATCAATTATTTTTGCGAAAAAAAATCTTCAGAAGGTGAAAATTCATCACTTTTCCCACATTGAAGTTTTCAAAAATTCTTTCCTCATCACAACTTATTAAAAGTACGTTTCCAAAAAAAGAGATTTTAAATGAATTATGTAGAACGAAAGGAGGGTAAATAATTACCCCCAGCCAGCGTAGCGAGGAATATTTTTTGAAAAAAATTCATATTTAATGATTTTTTTTTGAAAAATTCATACTTAATGAACAAAGACATGCATTTAATTTTAATAAATTATTTTGTACATCACGGTGAACAAAAATTACAAAAAATAAAAAATCAGTGAAAAGTAAGTGACCAAAAGTAACTTTTAATGAAAAAAAAAGACCAAAAGTGACTTTTGAAAAAGTGACGAAAAGTGACGAAAAGTGACTTTTGATGACGAAAAGAGGCCAAAAGTGACTTTTGATGACGAAAAGTGACTTTTGATGACGAAAAGAGGCCAAAAGTGACTTTTGATGACGAAAAGTGACTTTTGATGACGAAAAGTGACTTTTGATGACGAAAAGTGACTTTTGATGGCGAAAAGTGACCAAAAGTGACTTTTGATGACTAAAAGTGACCAAAAGTGATTTTTGATGGAAAAAGTAACCAAAAGTGAATTCTGATGACTAGAAGTGACCAAAAGCGATTTTTGATGAAAAAAAGTAACCAAAAGTGACTTTTGATGACTAAAAGTGACCAAAAGTGATTTTTGATGAAAAAAGTAACCAAAAGTGACTTGATGGAAAAAGTGACCAAAAGTGATTTTTGATGAAAAAAGTAACCAAAAGTGACTTTTGATGGAAAAAGTGACCAAAAGTGATTTTTGATGAAAAAAGTAACCAAAAGTGATTTTTGATGAAAAAAGTAACCAAAAGTGACTTTTGATAGAAAAAGTGGCCAAAAGTGACTTTTGCTGAAAAAATGACCAAAAGTGACTTCTGATGGAAAAAATACACAAGAACGATACCGGTAAAAATTACCCAAATTAAATTCTTCGAATTACTCACCAAATACACTTTCAAATTCCTGCACTTCAGGCAATGAGTGGAATCAGGTCCGTTACACCCTTCACATTCGACAGAACAAGGGATACAGCTTTGGGTGAAATTATCAGCGTAGAAATTATGAGGGCATTCGTCTTCGCAGCTCATCTCACGTTTGTAATTAACGCATTCTTGGCACAAAGGTTCGTGGAAGCTGAATCCGGTACATTTCTTACATCTCGGATGGCATTTTCGACAAAGTTGTTTATTGGAGAGTGTTTTCAAAGCGTTATTTTCCTGCGGGCCGACGTATTCTCTGTAGTAGCCGATGGGACATTCTTCGTCGAGTCTCAGGCATCGTTCCTGCGTCGAGGAAATTATTCGATTAATGGGATGAATTTTTCGAAAAAGTAAGGATTGGGTAAGGATTACTCACCACGTCGTTTCCATTGATGATGGCTTTTTCGCAAGACACGCAGCCGTTAGGACCGACAGTGTTCTCGGGTCCGTTACATCCATCGATGCAATTCGAATGGCAATGTTTGCATTCTCCGCTATCGTTATATTTTCCAAGCGGGCATTGGCCAGCGCATTCGTCTCCATTACGAACATGCTTGCAGATTTTACAATTATTAGCTCCCGGTCCGGTACAAATGGATTGGCATTCTTCGTGGCATGGCATACATTGACTAGAATTAGCTCTGTACAATCTGTGCAAAGGTCAATCGATTAGAATATTTTTTTTTGCAAATTCCATCGAGGATAAGTACCTATAGATTTTGATGATTTTTCAACTTACCCTGATATCACATCGCAACTAGGTATACATTTATTCCCATATTGGAGATTTTTACAAGATAAACATTGATTAGGACCTGGTCCCCAGCATCCTTCGTCTTCTGAGCATTCTGGATGGCAAACGTTGCTTTCGTTTCCTGCGAAAATGGCATAAATTACATTAAGAATACGTAACACAGTAAATTGCAAAAATACCGGATTCGGTATTTCCTTAAACCGGGAATTATTTGGGCAGATATTGATGCGTAAAGAATGCGAATAACTAGGCAGCTAGGTAGGAATACTTACTGCATTCGGTGAATGGTTTGTTGTTTTGTAACATCGCAAGGTGTTCTTTGGATTGCTTGAATTTTTTCCAATTCATTTTCTCGATGTAACACAGATGCTTGTTCTCTAAGATGCTAATCGCGCCGGAGCGAATTTCCTTCAGTGACGTTAATCCCAAAAATCTCAACGATGTTTTTACGATGTACAGAGATGCGAAGAAGTGTTGCGTCAGTTCGCGGCCTCCAATTATTTCCAAATTTCTGTAAATTGAAATTATTACGTATTATTAGTTGAGGACGAAACGGGATAATTTTGGAGCCTGATTTTAAAATACCCTCGCTTGAGGAAAATACTTAATTAGGTATTCGAATATTATGACTACATTTCTTTTTTGGAAATCAAAAATAAAAACTCCCCTCCTTTTTTCCACTTTGAAGTTTATTCGAAAAATTTAAATTAAAAAAAATGCTTTCAGCATTGAAAATAGAGCAGGTTCAAACGGGGGGGGGGGGACCTTGGCGCCGTGTTGCTCTCGAATAATTGTAAAATTGTATTTTTAGTCTAGAAAATTATGCTCCCTCTGTAGTCAGAAAATTTACAAAAATAATGAATTCTTTTCATAGAAATTTTCTAAAAAATTTGTTCATTTTTTAAGGACATCACAAAATTTTTACACCAGAGCAAAAAAAAATTGAAAAAATTCTGCGAGTCAAAAATTTTTGATTTTTAGCCCTCTCCTACGTTTGGTTCTTCTCTGATCCAGATCAATTCAGAAGTATCGATCTGAAATCAGGAAAATACTAATTTCAAGTCGAAAAAATTGAGCCATAATTCATTTTTTTAAACCGAACTCTACCTAACATAAGTTTTAAGCCAAATTTTACAAAAAAAATAAATGTTGAATTTTGACTTTGAAGACGTACTAAAAGGCATGGGGGGCGATGGGGAAGTAAAGCCCTGAAAATTTTCAACTGAGATAAACTTTTTCTTGATTTTTTTGACTATCGAACCTAATGTTTTCAATAATTGAAATAATAAATTTTTCATCACGAGGAACAAACCCATCCCCTCCCTTTTCCCCATCCGAGTCTCTCGCAACGAAGCCATAGAGGGACGTAATAACCTCAAAGACGCCATTTACCAACGTTTTCAAAAATTAATTATAAAAACATGGAATTCTTTAAAGCAAAAATCTACCCACGATTTTTGTGGGACAATGCTTATTCCAGCATGATTCCTCTCCCTTTTGAAAATTACGTCCTTTCTTGCTCTCGATACCAATCGATTATATTCCATGAATGAGTTCTTTTCATTCCTCACCCCTCTTTCCTCCTCCCCGAAGTTCAAACACAGCTATGCAATGATGAAGTGTGTGGGAATTTTCCCCTCCCCCCCACTTAAAAAAGGAACATGAGTTTTTTTGAATTCGCTTTTTAAAAATAGGAACCATTTTCAAAAAAAATCTACCATTTTTTAAAAAAATGAAGATTTTTTTAAAAATTGAAAAATTTATTTAATTTGATTTAAAATATTTCAAGCTAACAATGAATTTTTTCAAAATTTTGGCTGCAAGTAACTCGAAAAATTTCCCAAAAATTGGAAAAATTATGAAAATGTTAAAAATTTACCTAATTTTTTTCACCACAAGTGCAATAGATACTTAATTGAAAAAAATTTCCCCTCGAGTGAATTTTTCGATATTACTTGTTGGGAAAATTTTCATAATGGTACTTCCACAAACTATAACTTTTGTACAATAAATTCTAATCATTTCAAGCAAAGAATCTTCTCTCCTGAAATTATGGAAATTTTTTCATGCATTTGATTCGCCTTAGTTTTCACTAGATGAAGAAAGCATTTTGAATTCGGAATTTCAGAGATGAACCAAAGTTGAATTATGGAGAAGAGGTAGGCAAAAAATAAAAAATTTCAAATTGAAATGGAATTTTTTCAATTCAAATCAAAAATTTTCCAAAAAAATCATTTTTTCGAAAAAATTTTCGGCTTGAACCTCATTTTAATGACAAAAAAATATGAAATTTTGTCATTATAAAGGGTATTTATGATTCAGCCCTCTTCGACTCCTCGTTCCAGCTGATCCCGAAAAATTACATTCTCTCACCTTATTATAAGAAAACGATTTTCAAAATTTTTTCAATCCAAAAAATCAGAATAACACAGAAAAAAGACGAACCTGAAGTACGATAAGTTGGTGAACGCATCGTGGTACCCTTGAATATTGATATAGCCGGTAACTTCCTTCAATGTACTGAAAACTTCCAATCGGTCGGGATGAATAGCGTTGACTTTACCAACATAGGTGAAATTTTCATCAAATTTTTGATATCCCTTGAAAGTGGTATCAAGGATGGAGATGGATCCTTCGATGACGGTACAATCCTTAAACGAATCAATATTCGAATCGTCGATTTGTGGAACTCCTTTGCAGGTCTTGGGGCAGGTTCCTTCGCAGGGGACACATTCTCCGTTCAAAGACTGCGCAGAATATCAATCGAGGTATTATTAATTAGTCCAAATATCATTTAATTTTCAACTCGAATTCACAACGATTAGATTCTACTTACTCGTTTATTTCCAGGGCAAGATTTGACGCAGGCTCCGGTATCTTTCAGCAAATGGGGCGGACACTGCTTTACACAAGTTGCACCATAGGCATACTTTCCATTTGGATTTGGTTCCCAAGCATACGTAACAGTGTTGTAAATTTGCATCGGGGGACATTCTTGAGCACAAGTGCCATCGTCGTAGACATTACGACAAGCCTATAAAAATCAAAGACAAATTACATCAGTACATTTTTGCAGTTGTTCTCAAGTAGTTTCGCCATAAATAGGATTTTGACGGTTTTCTAAAATTCCAAGTTCAAATTTTTTCAACTCCAAATCTTTTCAATTTCTTTATAATAATTTTAATTAAAAAATTGTATCCAATTTGAAAATTTTTCTAACTCTGATTTTTAATTTTTTTTTCAATTTTATGTTTGTTATTTTTTTAAATTTCTTCTAATTGCTAATTGAGTGAATTTTTTTTTTGAAAAATATGAAGTTGAAGATATCTTTGAAAAATCCAAAGCTGGAAAAAAATTTTTGAGTTGGAAGAAATCTTAAAAAATATGAAGTAGAAAAAAATTCGAAGAAATCAAAATTAACAAAATGTTTAATCCTATCAATTTTTTCAAATTAAAATTTTTTAAATTAAAATTTTCTTAAATTAAAATTTTCTTAAAAATTTTTCAGCTTTGATTTTTAAAAAATTCTCAACTTCATATTTTTTTTTAATTTTCTCTAACAAAAAAATATTTTCCAATAATTAAAAAAAAATTTTGACTTGATTTTTTTCAAATTTTGATGTTTTTAAAAACAAACTTCAATTTCATGTTTTTCAATTTTTTTTTTCAACTTAATAGGTAGGTACCTAATTGGAAAAAATTCAAAAATATGTGAAAACCGAAAGAATCAAAATCGAAAAAATTCCGAGAAAATTTTAATTTAGAGTAGAAAAAATTTGAACCTGGGATAAATTTGAACTTAGATCGTCAAAATTCTATTTTTGGCAAAAATTAAGAGCTAGTCATTCTGAGCCCTTTTCATCTATCAAAATTTCCAAAATCCAAGGTATTTACCAAGCAGTCGGTTTGGGTAGGTCCGACACATCCTCCGGCACAAAAAAGATGACAGCAATCGCGCGGATTCTTGCCGAAACACCGACCCCCGGCGCACTGCGGACTGCAGTTGATCTTGGAGAATTTTTGGCAATTTTCAGGACCCTCGCCCCAGCATCCTTGTTCGCAGTTTTTGTGACAAGGAGGGCATTCTCGTTCGGAGTTGTTGAAGTTGTACACGTAAAAATTGGTGGCGTTTGTGCCGCTGAGTATTTCTTCCCAATTTATGGTTTTCGTGTAGCACAGATTGTAGTTGTTGTAGAAACCGACGTTCCCGTGAAGGATATCTGGTCGTAAAAACAGGGGCACAGAATTAAACAATTGGTCGCAAACAATACCAAACTCGGTTCGAGACATTTACACGTTTGATTCATTGGTCGTAACATGGCTCGGTACTCATACTCGTTTAATTACATTACCTATACGTACGAAGATGAGCACCATACCATAAGCTACATCCCACAATACGCTCATAAACATCTCACACAGATCATCTCATATCTCTCAACGGGTTAAAAAAACGTCTTGTTTATATCAACTCCCCGGGGTAGCGACGACCTCCCACAAATACAATGTATCGGCTTACCTCGCAATGCTGGCATCTCCAAGGTGTTCATTTTCGACAACGTAACCATCAGGGCGAACTCCGCTTCTTGAATATTGAGCTTGAAAAGCGATCGGCCCCGGATTATCTGCAGCTTCGGCAACACGATCCGGCTCACATCCACATGCGATATCAGCACGTAACCGGTTACTTCTCTGATGTACTGCAGAAAGCCCAAGTCGAAGTTTTCGTTTTGTAACCATGTCAGTTCGAGATTTCCGTCCACGTAGGTACAATTGGTGTATCGATCGCGTAGATTTCGATAGTGGTGTTCTCGATTTTGGGGCACTGACATCCGACCAGTCGATCCGATACATACTGAAACAGAAAAACCAATTCACATAAGTCATGGGCTGACAATTTAAAAAAGTGCAAATCTGCATTTAAAAAATGTTTCTCAGCGAAAGCAATGCTTCTTTTTTCAAGGAGGATGGGGGGGGGGAAGCGGTAATGGTAGGCAATCAAGTGGTTCAAAAAATCATTAAAATTAATAAATTCAATATAAAATTGCAAAAATATAATCAAAAGCTCAAAAGTTCCATTAAAAAATTAAAACTATCATTCTACTTTCATCTATCAAATTCCAAAATCAAGTCATTTACAAGCATCGGTTTGTTAGTCTGAGACATCTTCCACAAATAAATGTATCCTTCCTATGCTGCATCTCAAGTGTTCATTTTCTGGTAACAAGGGGAAACCCATTTTGATATTGAGCTTTGAAAACACCCCATTATCTGCATTCGACAAAATAACTAATAAAACATGCGTATACGTACTTTCTGATGTACGAGAAAGCCCAGTCAAGTTTTCCGAAACCACATCATTTCCGCCACAACAATTTTCACGCTAGATTGTCGATAGTTGTCCATTTTGGGGACTGACATCCGACCATTCGAACACTGAACGAATAACCAATCAATACATGGCTGACTTTAGTGCAACTGCATCTAAATGTTCTCACGAACATTTCTTTCTCAAGAGATAAGTAGAATAAGTGGTTATCCTAATAATAATTAAAAACAACACTCAAATCCAGAAAGTACCCTAAAAATATTATATTCTTGACATTTAAAAAAAAACACCAAAACTGGAAAAACAATTTTATTTAAATTTATTTTTATTATTCTAGTTTTTTATAAAATAAGAAAAAATCGAGAGCAACCTCGAACGCCATATTTAACGATCTTTCCTATTCCAAATTCGTGAAAAATCACAGGAATTTTCACTGATTTTCCATATTCTTTCACCAAGTTCTTTTCACTGAATTTTTATTCACTTATTTCACAAATTCGTGAATAAGAGAGATTATAAGTAATATTGGCAGTTTTAAAAGACTGTTCATAGTTCAAGTTCCTTTCTCTCACTATTGTTTAAAATCAAATTCAAGTATTAAAATTGTCGATGATCAAAAAATATCGAATTACATTTAAATTACAAATCTCAAAATCTCATCCTAAATTGCCTTTTTTTTCACGTAGGTACCTAATTCATTGTTGAATTTCGATGATTTTATCACATGACTGAATATTTTTTGATTTTTTTTTCAAGAAAAACTTATTTAGGTACACAGGCACTTACAAAATATTTCGTGAAATTTAAAAAAAAAAACTCTGACGAAAATAATTTTGGATTGATTTATGCACAAAAGCAGTACGTAACCAGTCAACATTCAAGAAGGGAAGAGGAAGAGGAAGAGAAGTTGATGGCAAGTGATAACTTTATGTATGATTTTTTAAAAAAAGTTCCAGTTTTCTTCCTGAAATAAGAAAGCTTATTGGGACAAGCTATAATTTTAATTAAAAAAGCATTCAAAAGATGAAATTGTACCCCCTCCCCCCCACATTTCAGTCGTCAAGAAGATGCTAGCGGAGCAGGGGTGAATTTTTTTTGAAAAGTGATGTTATAAAAGCCAAATGTGGATATTTTTAGAACAACAGACGAGATATTTTCTAGAAAAATCGTTTTCAAGAAAGACGCTACTAGAAATCGAAAAAATGTTCATGGAAGGATGCAATCTTCTGTGATCGTCCATGATTGTTCAAAAGCCACAAAAATTTTACGAAATGAAATTTTCAAATCGATTCATCAATTATTTTTCATCACTGTGGTTATTTTCGAAAGACAATTATGAAAAAAAGGCTTCATCGACAATAAATATACAAAAAATGTATTTGATCAAAAAAATTGAATTTTTTTCAAATACCTACTGATTTTTTATGACTAAAAAAATTGAGTAACAAAAAAAATCCGAAATAATGATAAATTCTCATATTTTTGAAAAAGAGGGAAGGATAATTTCTAGGAAATAAATCTAGATTAGAAAGGGGAGGTAAAGGAGGGGGTAAATTTGAAGAAATTATGCCAAAACATTTAAAAAAATTTGTAATTCATTAATCGAATTGGGAATTTAAAAAAATTTCACCGAATTTAAGAGTTGAAATTTTTTGTAAAATTTGAAGATCAAGGTGCTTATTTTAGGCATAATTTTCGCAATTTTTCAATTATCAGTTTTAATTTTTTAAATTTCCTGAAAATTAAGTTCCTTTCTCATATTTTTCTTTTAAAAGCAGTTTGACAGATCAGCCGATTATTTATAAAATTTTACTCTCGTGTAATATTTTCTACGTGAAAAAAATCATGAAAATGCACCCTTTCCAATTTTATCGATATACCGACAAATTTCTCGCCATATCTGAAAATCTTATCGACATTTTGGTGCTAACAACTCATATCATTGTTAATTTCAATAGTCACAGATACTTCATTTTACTCGAATTCAATAAGAAATCTCATGGTCATTTTATCTTTTACGAGGGTATCCGAGCATCTCATGTTTACATTCTGCTTTATCAACATTTCACACCCTATCGCCCAAAACGTGAAGACAATAGTTTTCAAATCTGTTATTGGGATGATTAAAAATCTATTGTATTATTTGTACTTATTCACGTAAAACCAAGGGAAAAAAATGAAAGGATTTTTACAGTTAATCTGATAATGAAGTTTTTATTTCTGTTTCCCTGTTACCTTTTAACGTAAATAAATGGACCAAATAGACAGAATGGTTGGAAAAGAAAACTGGCTAATCTGCGTCCTGAACAGCTGTTCATGTGGGCATTTTTTTAAACAATGTATGTCATAAGACCACCCCGTTAAAATTTCATTTCTTTCTTAGCATCTAAATATTGAAGTTTTTTCTCACATCAAAACGTCGGAACTCCTCCCCTCAAAACTGTACAAAACATCGTCGAAGCAATAGATTAAAGTTATTTCAAAAATTATTAAGTAAGTAAAAAAATTAGAAATAAATTGATTGAATTATGAAATAAATTCAATATACTTACTTAGAGCAAATTTAAGATATTTCTTTTCGAGGATTTTAAAAAGTAACAGTCGTAAAAATTATAGGAAATTTATTTGCTCACATTTTAAACAAAAAATTTTCGTAACACATCACTTTTTTCAAATTTTACACAATTTTTTATTGATATTTTATCATGATTTCATTATGTTCTACAGTATTTCAACAATTTTTACTAAAACTGAGTAAAACTTCCGAAACTGAAATTTTTTACAATCAGTACAATTTTTAGCAACATTTCACCAAATTTCAAAATTTTTAAGAATTGAATTCAATGTTCTTTTCAACAACGTGTTTTATAAGGATTCAACAATAATCAAAAAAATACTGTTTTGCAGACGAGATGTTGAGCCTGAAATACTTCGTCCAACATCTTATACGTTATTCGTCAAGCTTCAAACATTTTTTTTTTTGAATTTCGATCTTGAAAAAAAATTTCTGCCAAAGTTTTCAATTTTTTTCAATTTTGGTTTTTTTGGTACTTACCCTATCAAAATTTACTCATAATTTTTTTTTATCTGGACGAAATTTTTACTCATAATTTTTTACAGCCTCAAAAATTCATTTTTTTCACCGTCAAAATTTCTATACATAATTTTTTACAACCTTTTGAACTCTTTCTTTTCTCTATTGAAATTTTTACTCGAATTTTTTCCTGTGTTAAAATTTTCTTACTCATCCTCGTATTTTTTCTATTTGAAAATTCTTTTTTCCTCTGTACTGTAAAAATATAAATTTGAATTTTTTTTTCTGTGCTAACATTTTCACATTTTTTTCACATTAAAAATAAAATAATGCAAATGCAGGCATCATAGCGAAATTTCGATGAAAAAAAGTGACTTTTTTTGAGCAAAAGTAACCAAAAGTAACCGAAAATTCGATTTTTTCGGGGGAATTTTTTTACAGTTAAAAGAGGGCAGAGAATTCAAGAAAAAATGAGGGGAGGGGGTCAAAATTCAATAAAAAAAATTAGGTAATCTAAAAATCCAATTTTTTTTTAGTGGCACTTTGGGAGGCAAATATACGTAATTAATTTAATTATACAGATTTGAGCAAAGAAAAATTGAAAAATGACGAGATTTTTGGAACAAACAATTAATATGACCTATATCTACTCTCTAAATCTAAATCAGTCAATTTTCGGAAAACTGTGCCTTTTTGAATCAGTGAAATGAATTTATTTGAAAATCTGTTATATTTCAATTGATTGATTGATTTATTTTAGTCAAAATTATTGATTTATTCTGTCAAATGGGGAATTGATTAAAAAATCAATTACTTTACTGATTTAAAAAAACAGAATTTTTTCAAATTTAGAAATAGAATTATTGAAATACTGCCCGAGCGATGCAAGGGCAAATTTTTTTTGAAAAATCATTTTCAAATTTTAATTTTTTTCCTTAAAGAATTTTGAAAAATAGCAATTTTTACGTAAAAATTAAAATTTTTGCTTAAAAATGCTAAAAAAAGTGACCTTTGGATGAAAAAAGTGACTTTTAGTGACCTTTGGATGAAAAAAGTGACTTTTAGTGACCTTTGGATGAAAAAAGTGACTTTTAGTGACCTTTGGATGAAAAAAGTGACAAACACCCTAAAAAAGTGACCTGATATGATGCCTGCAAATGGCAACTAGAAAAAAAACGTAAAAAAAGAAAATTCTGATAGAGAGAAAACTCAAGATTGAAAAATCATATTCATGTGCAAATTTCACCACAAAGAAAAAAATAAAAGTGAAAATTTTGATAAAGAAAAAATTTTTCAAGACAAAAAAATTATGAGCACCTACACTCTCATTCTGAAACAGTGAAAAGTCAGTAAATAGTCAGAATTACAGCACAGGAAAAATCAGCGAAATTCACTGATTTTCAGCGAATTTCCGCTGATTTGTCAAAGATTTTCACTAATTTTTTCAACAAATTTCATAAATTTCACTAATTTTTCAGTATTTTTTTCACTGATTTGTTTTCAGTAAAAAAATGTTCACTGATTTTCTCCTTTGCTGCAATTCTGACAGTTTTTCAGTGATTTTCGATAATTTTCACTGATTTATAATTGAGAGATTAGTCAAAAATTTTGAAAGAAAAAATTTACAAATAAGTACAAATTTTGAACAAAAAGAAAAAAATCTTCAAGACCATAAAAATATTACTAGTAAAAAATTTGTCAGAAAAGAAAAATTCGCGATCGTAAAAAAAATGAAAATTTGACAAAAAAAAAACAATTTTCAACTTCGAAATTCGAAAAAAAAATTGAAATTTTGAATTCGAATCGTGATCACGAGTAACGTACTTGAAATGCATTATTCAAGATACAGGATACAAAGGACCTGAGAAAACCCCTCCAAAATGGAATTTAGGAAGATGAAAGACGAGGAGGCCTTCTTTCGAGCCATTTTCGACACACATTTTGAAAATTCTACACACAGGCTGTGAAATCCATCGCGACAAAATTTCCAATTCGATTTCTATTCTCTTTGTTTACTTTTCGCAAGATTTCAGATTCTGAGATCTCTCTCGCCTCAATGGACACCGCGGCTGTTTAAATTTCGCCAACTTCTCTCTTTGAAATCGCCACATACACTCGAACGTAACTTTTCTCTAATTGGCAGTATAACGATTTTCATCGTGGCGCGTTTTGTTTTTTAATATATGCGTCGATAGATTTACTACCTCGCCGCATAAAAAAACATCTAACATTTTGAGCTTTGAACTCGTCGCATACACCAAGCTATTGTCTTAGGTTCGAAATAATGCATCGGCTGGCGTAAAAATATATGCATAGACAATGTACCCGTAACCCTCTCATCGTTCCCAGCACATACCACGTGCAAACATACAAGTTACCAAGATCTAGGAGCAAGAGCAACACATTCTCTTCATCTCCGCGACTCTGCATCCCGGAATAATGTCAATTCTCCCGATCGCTTTAGCGGGAAGAGTCTCTTATGGGAAACTGGTTTCACGGGCTGTGTTGCCGCATTGTGCATTATTTGCAACGTCGAATCGGTTTTTTTTTTCTTCACCTTCTCGACAATTCGTAATTTACCTGTGTGTGTGGCGTTTTAACCGCGTACGCCGAAGCCGTTAATTTATTTACAAGGTAAATACCACGTTGGGCTCGGGACAAGTAGAGGAACACAAGAATTTCACGCTTTGGAAATGCCATCGAGCTAACTGGAGCGCGCAATACCATTTTATATAATTTAGCATTCGTTAGTATGTATGTAAAGCTAAACAAATGTCATCGTTGTTACGCGAACGTGTCATTGGTATCGTACAGGCGTACACAGAGATATGTACACGAGGTGTAAGTAGTCGAACTCGAGTACCTACTAAATTAATATTCCGAGCGAATTGCGAAATTCGTACAGCGCAAGTGGTGATTATTCTCCCAGGAGGATTAAATGGGGAAATAGAGAAGGCAATCGTCGAGTTCTACGAGGAAATATTTATAAAAATATATAGGCCTAATATACCATAAGTAATAAGATACCTACTTGTACCTCTACGACACATTGGGGAGATTTATGAAATGGGTCAAAACGTACGCGTTGTGTCAATAAAAACAATGCCAAGAGAAAACAAATGTTTACTTTAGAAAATTAAAATATCTAGGTAGGTATAATATTTGACACAGAGATAATAAAAAATAATGTTTTTATTGATTGAGTATGTAATGCACTAAGTAAGTACGGTGTAGTTGATATATGAGCATTATTATTGGTTAATTACACAGCTGCGAACTTGAAATGATTGATTTTATGTATTTTTGAAAAATTAATCACACAGGTAGGTTGTTTTCTGGTTTAACGACTGCATAAAATTTTCGCTGCAGATTTAAGATTAAAAAGTAAAGGAACCAATGAGGAAATAAAATGCTCTAAAATACGGTTCTAAAATTCGAATATGATTTTGGTTGATTTTCAGGGTTGTATCGAATAAAAGGGGGGGGGGGGAATCAGAGGGAACCAATCTGGCCCTCAGAAATGAAAAATTTGCATTTTTAGTCGAAAAATCACGTTTGAGTTGAACAATTTTCGAAAAAGGTGATCCTTTTTTCAAATAGACAGATAGATTTTTTTTCGGGTCCTCAGTCAAGATAATAAAAAAATTATTCCTAACGGATCAAGAAAAAAAAACCTAATTATAGTTGAAAATTTTCAATTTTTCACCCCCCCCACCCTCCGAGGCAACTTTGGTTCGTCCCACTGGTCCCACGTGATGTCATCATTCATCAGCTCACAGAATTGGTTTTGAAAAATTGGCAGAAAAATTTAAAAATCAATTGTGAATGAAAACGATTTATTGTTCATTATTCTCAGCATAAGAGTAGAGTTCATTCAATTTTTTCAAAGTAAAGGATTTGAGCTTTGATGAATAAAATTATCTTCTAACAGAAAAGTTCTATTTAGTTCTGATTTCGAAAAGGAAAAGCAGGCTATTTTGATAGACGAATTTGGACTCTGATACCTATTAAGGAAACTGATTAGTGATTATCTGCATAAAGATTTTGAATCTTTGGAGACTATAGAGAATGCGAATTGAATTCTAGAAAATAGGCTGCTTTACGTTTGAGAAAATTTAACTTTGATTGTAAAGAAATATTAATTTCTATCGGCTATGAAATTAAAATGAAAACTCTGAAAAGAGCTTCGAAAAACAATCTCCTTTTTAACAAGAAATTTTAGCCCAGATCACAAAAAAAAATCTATCGCCATCAGAGAAATTGGATTCTTGAAGAACCTAGATTGAGCTTCAAAAACAGATTTTATCCATCAAAGAATTCGTAGGTATTCTAAAAGAACTAGAAGCTTCTCAAAAATCAAGTTTTCCATTAAAATATTTGGATTCCTGGAAAATCTGAAAAGAATCTCAATTCATTTTGAAAACTATACAGACTACATATTCCCATCAAAATACTTGAATTCTCACAAGTTGAAGAATTTGAACTAGAACTAAGTTTTAAAAAACAACCTACTTTCCATTTTAAAAAATTCAAAAAACTGCAGGCCTTATTCCATAAAAGAACTTCCATTAAAAGATTTGTAATTCTTGGAAAATCTGAATTGAGCTACAAAAAACAAGCTATTTTTTCATTAAAAAATTTGGATTTTCAATTCTAAAAAACTGGTTTTTTCCATCAAAAACTTTTTGGGAGATTCCAATCAAATTCCAAAAATAGACTCCGGTCTCCTATCATCAGAAAATTCTCATTTTTGAAGAATCTGAATATGTCGTATTTTATTAAAAAACGTAGACTCTAATTCAAAAAAATGTACTTCTTCATCAATAAATTCCGATTAAAAAATAGGCTTCCTCGATTAAAAAATTTGTCTTCTTGGTAGATCTGAAATGAACTCCAAAAACAAGCTGTTTTTCAACTAAAAAAATCTGGGCTTAAATTCGAAAAAAATACAGAATTTTAATCCCGAATATCTCAATCAGGTCTTAAAAAATGTGCCCTTTCCATCAAAAATATTGTACCCGGTTTCAAGAAAAAAAAAAAGAAAAAGAAAAATGATTAACAACGAATTTGGATTTCAAGAGAATTTGAATTAAAGGTTCAAACCTGAAATCATTTTCATCGAAAATTTTGCGAATTTAAGCTCCTGTTTCAAGATGTAAGTCATTTCCAACAAAAAATTTAAACTGGTTTCAAAAAAAAAAATTATATAAGATTCTTTCCATCAAAGCTTTTAGAATCTAAAATGAGAATTTGAGCTCCAGTTCTAAAAAAAAAACTATTTTTATGAAAGTAATCGAACTCTGGTTTCACAAGTTCAAAGCTCACCAAAATTTCTAGTACCTAATTCAAATCAATATTTCAGTCAAATGAAACCCTTTTAAAAAGTTTCAATTATTTTTCACTCATTGATAATCATTTTCCAGAGAATATCAACACGAAATTCATAAAGAAAAGATACGTATAATTTTTTCGAACAAAATAATAATTTCCAAAATCTCGAAAATTTATTAACTGAGCAGTTTTTTGAACAAAAAATCATCTCAAGAACCCCTTTTGCAGTATTCCGAATTATGTTCGTAAACTACCCAATTTTCCAAAAACAGAAAAAATTGAATAGGTGCTTCATCAGTTTCGTCAATTTCAACATCGAATGGAACAGATCAGAGTACCAATCAACTAAAATATCAGAGACCTGTCATAAGAAACCCGGGCTCAGATCCAAAAAGTGATTTTTACAGGAGAGCAGTTTAAAGTTTCATGGTCTAAGAAAACCGAAGTGTTGACCAACCAATGATACATATGAAAATGGGTGATTTTTGGGATATAATTCGAAAAGAGGAAGATGAATTGAAATTGAATCAACATTTTTTTGGCTCAAATCAGTGTTACCAACCAAAAATGATAATTTACCTATTTTTTTTTAAAATTTCGATTTTTCTGCGGGAAAACTCCATAAAATGGAATAGGATGACATTTAATATGTTTCCAGCTTGTATTGTTTTCTTATATCTACCTTTTTTGGAAAAATGAGTTGATTTTTCCACCTGAAAATGGTAAAAACTGCAATAACTCATACAGAAAAGACCAAATTGAGCTGAAAATTGGTACATAGACATTACTTGAGATACCCTCCAACATACCAAAATCAAATTTTTTGGTCAATTTCTCTACCTCCCCTAATAATTAATCCTCGATTAACAACGAAATGAATCATTTTCGACATCACCACTGGATTTTTCACTTCAAAAACTATCAGAACCCATCAAAATCTTGATTTTTATTTTTTGGATTTAAGCCTGATTACCTTGTGACAAGTCACCATATGTTTTTAATTATCTAAATTGAAAATATCCTTTAAAAAAAAATAGAAAAAAAAACACAAAAATTTAAAATGATTGAAATCACAATACCTATTAAAAAATTGTAATTTTCTCAACTTTTCAGCTTTCAAATTTCAAACAGGACTTCCCTCCTTCTCCAATTTCTTTAAACTGCAATTTACAACAGGTTGTTATTTTTGAAACTAATGCACTAAAATTTTCAAACCATCAATCAGAATTTGTAATTTTTTTCGGATTTTGACACTGTTTAGTAAATTTTAACGTTTCCAAATATGGTTTTCCACTTTTTCCATTACTACTTTTTTTTTTTTTTTTTTTAGTATTTTGACATCTGTTTAGTAAATTTTAACGTTTCCAAATATTTTTCCCCATTTGAACTATTTCTACTTTTTTTTTCAGTATTTTGATACTGTTTAGTAAATTTTAACTTTTCCAAATATTTTTCCCCATTTGTACTTTTTTTTTTTTAGTATTTTGACACCTGTTCAGTGAATTTTAACGTTTCCAAATATTTTTCCCCATTTGAACTATTTCTACTTTTTTTTTCAGTATTTTGATACTGTTTAGTAAATTTCAACGTTTCCAAATATTTTCCCCCATTTTTATTTTTTTTTTTAGTATTTTGACACCTGTTCAGTGAATTTCAACATTCCAAATATTTTTTTCCATCACCCACAAAGTTTTCAGCATAAACGACTCACCATCTTTTATTCCTCCGAACAATTCGCGAAATCGCATCTTCGACGCATTTAAATCAGAAACATCCCAACTCCAGCACACAGATCCATAAAACAAACCACTTTTTCCATACCAATCCCCATTATCCAGCCAGCATGCACATACCATTACAACATATCGAAAAAATATGCAGACATGAAGACTCGGCCAAACACCACAGACTCCTCGCTATTGTTCTAAAAACGGTTTTATTTACATGAAAATGCAGCACCTCGCAGACCTACCAGTACACAATCACCATCCAAGTCCAAGATTGATTTTAAAATCTGTTAGTCGAGTTGCGTCGTGTCCACTACCAGTATATCAAATTACACCTTGTACACCTATCGATAGACTCGATTCAGGGTTCGTTATTACGAAAGAATGCTAATTACTTGGTATTGTGGTTATAATAGTAAATGCTCGTACAACACCGTTATATTAATTACCGATTCGTCAGGCGAACGCTAATTATCCGATTAGTGAAATCGTCGAGTAGGTAATTAATTCGGTGTAATACGGAATAAAATATGATTACTTTAGCTTCTCTTCTTACGACTTATACGCACATTCCTCACAGAGCTAGCTTTCCGTAGATATATTACTACAACCATTAAACCAGTTACTAATACGTCTCTATGGCTTGGACATAGGTACCCACTACCCAGGTCTTCTTCGCGTTGAAAAATCGACTTTGTATCGCGACCTATTACATGTGGAATGCTAGAAGGTATTTCTCTTCATATTTTTCATCCCGCTTTCCACAGGTACCAAGTACAAAAGAGAAAAAAAATACCATGAACAATGTATCACAATGGTCAGTTATGATTACCATTGTTAACGCGTTATTGGTTTGTCTTTTTTTACCTTTTTTTATTGTTCGAACTTGGAATTAATCAAGTGCACGGATTAAGGGCTCCTTTTTTCTCTCCTTTAGTTTTTCAACCGCGAGTATTTGTAATTGAACAGTAATTAAATCGAGGTGCGATTGTAGCCTAAAAATACCTTCCAGGGATCTTCGTATAATTAAAAAATTAATTGTAAATCGAAATGAAGATGACGTGGTTGGTCTCACGGATCTCGTCAACTAATTCTAACTGTACTCGAGAGAAGATGGCGTTCGGGGTCATAAAAATTCATGAATATAGATATGACACAGAACCTCTAAACCTATGTCTTTTGTACGTATGGTGAACATGGCAAACACCACATTCATATGTAAATACGTGGTCGCATTTCGTTTATAATTCATTTCCACATATCTCAAAAATGATCTTGTTCCAGGCATAGCATCGATTTCGATAGGAACGATCGTTCATTCGAAAAAACACGTCTTAAAAAATCTAACACCGGTGATAAGACAAGTGCATACCACCGAACAATATGCAAATATTGCTCCAAACGGACGCAGGCAGGCACCAACTGAGCGAAAATTTCGACTCCCATCTTTCTAATAATACATCAAAATATAAAAAAAGAACACCTAGACCAAAAAAACCCACCGACAGCCCCCAACTGCACTTGAACCTTTTCTCTTCCAATTTGAAATCCTACAAGACGAAGGATTAACTCTATCTCAGACTAGAAAAACAAGTTTACTTGTCATTGGGATAAAACTTAAGTCTTGGTTTGTAATCGATCAAGCGTTTTAAAATTTGATTAGCTTTAAAAATAACGCGCTCGAGACGCAGTCTACACATGGACGAGTTTTTTTCAACCTTTTTTTCACCACTTCACACCACCAGCGTGCTTGAAATAAAAAAATCATACTTCGGTGTAAATTAAGCGTAGAATAATAACGGTCGTAATCGTAAATATGCGAAAAACTAATTAAAAATATAATGAAGAGTACGTCGCAGTTGGTTTTTTATGGCTGCTTCGAGCTGCCTAGGTCTGGCTCTGGGTACGAATGAAGATAGGTGTGCAATATCTGCGCAGAGATGCTGACCTTTTACTGTCATGTTTGTGCAATTTTTTTTATTTACTCGGATGCGTTTGGCGTTTGCAAGATGTAGACGTCAATTATCGATATTTGTTTCGTGACTGAGGCGCAAGTAAGAAGTATGAAGAGAGGTTGGAGATGTAGAAATTGCAGAGGAATTTCAGTTTTTTTTACACCTTTTGGAATGGCGTTGTTTGCAGATATTATAGGTAGTGCTTTGGGGTTTATCTGTTTTTGTCGTGTGTAGGTACTTTCTAATCTATTTTCTTGGCTATAAAAGTATGGAGTTTTTCAAACATCAAGTCATAATTTCATTTTCTATTTTTATTGAAAAAAAAAGACTCTTCAATTTTTTAACTCGAAAGTTCATTCGGCGAAAAAAAGCGGAAGTCTTGGTTGCAAAATTTACAACTTTTTTTCGCGAAAAATTCAAAATGAAATTTTCAACTCTTCCTCAATCCCATCAAGCACTTTTCAAAAGTCACTATGGTATCTAATTTCAATTAAATTGACATGTACCTAATTAAAAATGAAAACTTTGAAAAATTATTTACCTGAAATGTTGAACATTTTGTCACTCTAAAGTGGATAATTCCCGAAAAATTTTCAAAAATTTGTCAATTTTTTTCAAAAATTTGTCAATTTTTTTCAAAAATTCGTCAATTTATTTTACAAAAATATGAATTTTTTTGATGATGATGATGATGATGTTTTTATTTAATCGGATCAGCGCTTTGGCGCTATACACGATTACAATTTAAAAACATTAATTTTTTCAAAAATGTTAATTTTTTCAAAAATGTTAATTTTTTTAATAATGTTAATTTTTTCAAAAATGTTAATTTTCAAAAATGTTAATTTTCAAAAATGTTAATTTTCAAAAATGTTAATTTTCAAAAATGTTAATTTTCAAAAATGTTAATTTTTTTAAAAATGTTAATTTTTTTAAAAATGTTAATTTTTTCAAAAATGTTAATTTTTTCAAAAATGTTAATTTTTTCAAAAATGCCAATTTTTTCAAAAATGCCAATTTTTTCAAAAATGCCAATTTTTTCAAAAATGCCAATTTTTTTAAAAATGTTGATTTTTTTAAAAATGTTGATTTTTTTCAAAAATGTTGATTTTTTCAAAAATGCCAATTTTTTCAAAAATGTTAATTTTTTCAAAAATGTTAATTTTTTTAAAAATGTTGATTTTTTCAAAAATGCCAATTTTTTCAAAAATGTTAATTTTTTCAAAAATGTTGATTTTTTCAAAAATGTTGACTTTTTCAAAAATGTTGACTTTTTCAAAAATGTTAATTTTTTCAAAAATGTTGATTTTTTCAAAAATGCCAATTTTTTCAAAAATGCCAATTTTTTCAAAAATGTTAATTTTTTTAAAAATGCCAATTTTTTCAAAAATACCAATTTTTATTAAAATGTCAGTTTTTTTAAAAGCGTCAATTTTTGTAAAAAAGTGTCCATTTTTATAAAAATGTGTCAATTTTTGTAAAAAAAAGTGTTCATTTCTATCAAAAATGTGCCAAGTTTTATCAAAAATGTGCCAAGTTTTATCAAAAAAATGTCAATTTCGATCAAAACATTTCTAATTTTTTCAAGATAACTCAAATTGATGGGACTTTTAGCGTTTATTAGGGTAGGTACATTTGAAATTACAGGTTATAAAAGGGTTCCAATCTGCCAATCTTGTTCGAGGTCTCAGCTAGTCTTTGAAAAAATTTTGGTGCGATGCAAATGAATACTCTCTCATTTATAAATCAGTGAAAATTATCGAAAATCACTGGAAAACCGTTGGAATTGCAGCACAGTAAGTAATCAGTGAAAAAATGTTCACTGAAAGCAAACAGTGAAAAAAATTATTGGGAAATCAGTAAACATTCACTAAAGTTAGTAAAATCTTTGAAATTCACTGAAAAATCAGTGAAAACCCGCTGAAAATCAAATAATTTTACTGATTTTTCCTGTGCTGCAATTTTAACTATTTATCAATGACTTTTCACTGATTCAAAATGATATACTACATATATTGCACTTCATTCTCCGTTCCTATATTTTCTTCATCAAAATCTTAATCGCAGATAAAAAAAAACAAAAGCCTCATTTATTGAAATAGTTCCTCATCAACTTTCACTGAACCAAAAACTTTCAGTTCAAATAAAATTTCATCATCAGATTATTTCAACTCAAAATGCAAATCTTTTCTAATTTTAGTGAAACGAAGGGTCGATCATTAATTTTCTAAATTTTTTCAACTAAAAATGCAATCCTACTACCGAGGGGGGGGGATTAAGATTTCCCTCTTACTTCCCTGTTTTAACTGGTTCTGCACAAATTTCCTTCTAATATGAATACCTACATATTCAACAAATTATTGGGGGAGAGAGGGGAGAAAAACAACAACTGTTGAAATCCGTATCCTCATAATTTTTCAAAATTGAAAAAAGTGAAATCCATTGCCGATCCCCCCCCCCCTTCGTTTCCAAAAATTGAGGTATTTTTTGCTATTGGTATTCGATGGTTTTTTTTTTCATCTTTTCCCTAATCTCTTTTTACGATCAAAAAATGATGTAGAATTAAGTATTTTTCAAGTTCTTACTTTTTCTAAGAGATGAGAAAAATTTTAATTTCAAAAGATTCATTTTTCGAAATTTAAATGAAACTTAGAATTAAAACGTTCACAATTCCCCCCTTTTTTAAAAATAAAGTCATTTGATAATTTACTGAATTTTTTTTATCTAACATTACACTAAATGTGCCTAACATATTGGTAAATATTCTAGTCAAGTCGTAATTCGAACATTTCCAGGTAATTTAAGGTGAAATAATTGCAGAAGAAGGGGAAAGAAAACGAAGGTGTAACCACCCAGTAATTTGAATTTTCTCCACAGAAAAACTGAAGTTAACATTGAAAATTATGATGAACTTTTTCTGACTCATGTCGAAATTTTCTTCAATTTTTCCAACAACTAAAAAGCTCAATTTTTTTAAAAAAAATCACAATTTTTTCAAGTTATTTTTTTATACTTACAAAAAATTCAATTTTAAAATGGAGATTAAGCTACCCTTTCCACTACCTGGGGGGAGGGGGAAGGGGTAGCCCAAAAACTTCTGAATAATCAATAAAAAATTTTCATATGTTCAAAAATTAGGTACATACATAAAATTATCAACAGTGAATTTTATTTTTAAAATATTCCACACAAAATTTTCTATGATAAATTGATTTTAATCAAATTTTTTTTCGATAAATGGAAAAAAAGGAAAGGGGAAAAAGAAAGAAAAAACATATTCAACAATTTTTACGTCGATAACTACAGAAAATTCCATTCTTGCTTAGGTTCGCCCAAATATCAGCCAAATTCTTCAATTCCACTTCCAGTAATTTCAAACACAAAATTACATCAAATAAATCCACCTGCCATTTAGAAAATAGCACCAATCTAAGCATTCGATCAAATTAAAGACCAAAATAAACAGTGATGCAAGCATCACAAACTTTCCGGACAGGTGTGAAAAAAAATCAACGGAAGTATTATCTAGGTACCTAATTGTCTGAATTTTGCCCATGAAAAAAATTAGCTACTCTATTTTGTGTTTTATATACTCACTGGGAAAAAATATAAGTACGTTATCTTGAAAGAAAGAGACAAAAATGCTGACGCGAGAAATATTTGTTTCTCACTAAATACGTCCCCCCATCGAGGCATCGATAAGGAGAGGAATAATTGTTATCGCGTTTTAGATTACGATTACATGCAATGCAACGCGGCAAATGACCAAACTCAAAGATTTTTGGATTAAATCGCTCGTAAAAAAATTTCTGGTGAACCTATCGATCTGAAATTTTGGCATAGCCTTCCTTTTTGTAAACCCCAACTCCTATTAAAATTTCAACGAAATATTTAAATTAGGACGAACGTAATCGTGTTCACAGACATTTTTTATCCCACATACATACATACATACATACATACATACATACATACATACATACATACATACATACATACATACATACATACATACATACGGAACATCACCTGGAAAATGGTCAAAACAAACTTGTACAAAGTCAGATTTTGTCTAAACTCAATATTGGCGAAAACGAATTTCGACCCGAAAACAATACTTTCCTTACAACGCTTCGCGCTGTCCGGAAAGTAAAAACATCGTATAATCTCTAATAATCACACACTCGAATAAAATTTCAAATTGAACTATTAAGTACTTCGAATTCTGGACGTGTGAAAATAGCTTCCAATTTAACCCCCACCTTCGGCGAGGAATCGAAATGAGATGGATGACCCTTCTACTTTCAGAGAAAATATTTAGTCATGATATGCCGAAACCAGTTATATTTACCGATGAATTATGATTCAAGGCTAAACCAAATATGAAGGGAGGGCACCAGGAGGGAAATAATTTATACGTGTTAAGAAACCCATCATATGTACCTGGAACACGGAGATGGAGATTGAGCTTTCAGAGATAGCTATTTTCTGGGTTAATTTACGTCTACAGAACTAAATGATTATTAATGAAAAATACCTAAAACTCTCCACAGATAGAGATAGGTAGTAAAACTACAAAATATCCTTAATGGAGGTATAAAAATTTAAAACACATTAACAAATCAATTCACCTATAGGTACATATCTCAAAACCACTCAATATTTAGTAAAAAAATCATGCATTTGCTTACTTTTCGGCTTCACTTCGGTAGCACTCGTAAGGTAGAATAATGAAAGAAATATCATCCATGCTGTGAAATTTCTTATCGACGATTTTCTTTTTTTTGCGAAGATAGAAAATCCAATTATTATCATTTTTATTCTTCATACCAGCGAATATTACACGGTACGACAGCAAAAATACGTAATACTAACATTAAAGCCTCAAATGTGAAACTAAATACTTAAAATATCACCGCAATAGGTAAAACATTGCTTGAATTTTGATTTTTTCAATTACACGAATATGGCACCACGATATTAACCGCGAACGATTTGTTATATAATTCTGATGTTTTGATTATCTTGTTTTCATCGTATCCTTTATTTTCAACTGAAAAAAAAATAAAAGGAAAAAATTAGAATCGAACGAATCGTTATCAAAAATATAGGTACCTACCTATCAAATCTTAAAATTACCTAAATAACTTAAAAAATAACCTAGATGATAAAAATATACAAACTATGTTATCTGCTACACAAATCTACCCTGAGAATCCATCACCTACCAAGTCCCCTTTTTTATCATTAAGATAACAGATCTCCAGTTTGGGAAAAAAATATACACAATGCGAGTCTGGAAATCGATGAAATTTCCAAACAGCTGTGCCCTGTGTTCGACCATAAAACCAAACAACTGGCAACTCGACGTTCACGGTTCTTGGAGATTTTTTTAAACATCGTAAAAAGCTTACTGGTCACCTTTATTTTTTATTTGTTCATAAAGCGAGAAAATACGTCGCAGCAAAAGTCCCAGGTTAACCTTGGATTTTCATTTAACAATTTTTACACAGAATATTACCAAACTGACACCTAACTCGGGGCCTTAACCAGTTCAAATCATTGAACGATTTCATAAAGAGAGTAGGTAGTGCAATTTTTTTTCAAACTTTCACTCTATAACGTACGACTACGCGAAAACGTCGTCATCTAGCTCAAAGTCGATCGCCAATATGGTTTACCTGAGTATTCCAATATTGCAAAATGTATCGCCATCGAGCTGGCCAGTTTCTCGACTCGAATTCTGTTATAATCCTTGTATCTATTCCGATCAAAGACCGAACTCGTATTCGGTTTTCAGCTTGTATTACAAGCCTGAGCGAACTCAAAAGGTCACTAAAATATATAAACAGGTACAATGAAGGTTGACGCGGTATCTTTCCGCAGGTATAACCTATTCACCTGTGAAGTGTTCTGTTCGACGCAGTGCCGCGTGTTCTCTATACCTATGGCATAGGTTTTGAAAATTATACATTCGTCCTTTAGGTACCTATATCTAGGTAGAGGGTACTACACGTATATTTTTCAATATGTACTTCATTACACATGGCCTATTGTTAAAAGTTTGTCTTCGAGTAGACCGATTGTCACTTTGCATTGTTATACGTAAACCCACAACCAACGGTTTGTTTGTTATTTTAATGAAAAAAAATTGAGCAACAGAGACAACCTCAGACCAGCCAACGCGATAAAACATACGTATTGTATCCTTTACTCTATTTACCTATCTGGGTATACTGGTCTGGGTTCGGATGTTCGGATAGGAAAGTGCTACTGTGCTGTGAGAATATATTACCATTGGTGTATTGAAGGCTTATATCTTTAGGTGCGATCTCCAAGTTAAGGAAGATCATTTTGATGATTGAGAGATGAGCATCCGTTTTGGAGAATTTCATTTTCTTTGGTATAAAAAATTGAGAGAATCGAAATTGGAAATAGTGGAACTAAAAAGATAAATTTCAAGAGGAAAAAATAAAAATTCATTCAATGAAAATCTCACATTTGATTTAGAAAAAAGCTTTTTGAAAAGTTTCAATGAATTTCAAAAATATTGAAAAATGCCCCAAAATAAGATATTTCAATAAAAAGTCATAATTTCTTCAAAAGTAGGTACCTAGTAAAAAGTCAGAGTAGTATTTAAAAAATCCATAAGTATTTCCACCGGCAAAAAATTATTGGTACACGAAAAATACATCACAATCTGATATTTCAATCAGAAAAGAACTCGAAAAATTGAAATTGAAATTTTTGAGGAAACTAGAACGAAGTTTTGGAGGGAGAGGAGGAGCTAGAAATGGGAAATTTTGGATTTCTAATCAGATGATGTTCTTTTGAATTTTTCTCCTCTAAAAAATTGCAATTTCCTCGAATTTTTCTAAGAAAAATCAAATTTTTGCAGAGGAGTTACAAGCCTTCTTCTTTCGAAAAAAAATTCTGGTAGTATCACTAAATTTATTCCAATGAACAACAAATCTCAAATTATGATCAATAATGTCAAGTAATATTTTGACTTAGAATCGTATTTTTTTTTGCTTGCTGGAGAGTTTCCTCCTCCAAAATAAAAAAATTTAATCAAAAAACCTGAAAACCCCATCATTTTCTCCATTTTACCAAAAAAAAGTAATTTTTGCAGAGGAGTTGAATGAAAATTTTGGATTTTTATCAGATGATATTCTTCTGAATTTTTTTCCTTTAAAAAATTGAAATTTCCTCGAATTTTTCCAAGAATAAGGAAATTTTTGCAGAGGAGTTACAAGCCTTCCCGGCTTCCTCCCTTCGAAAAAAAATTCTGGTAGGTAGTATTACTAAATTCACTCTTAAAGGAACAACAAATCTCAAATCATGATAAATGTCAAGCAATCTTGAACAATATTTTGATTTAAAATCGTATTTTTTTTGCTTGCTGGAGAGTTTCCTCCTCCAAAATAAAAAAAATTAATCAAAAAACCTGAAACCCCCATAATTTTCTCAATTTTTCCAAATAAAGGTTATTTTTGCAAAGGTGTTAAAATTTGTTGAGCAAAAAGCTTGACTTGACTTCAGCTTTTTACATGACCTTTTCGTTATTTTATGGACCACCCCTCCCAAAAAAATTTACGAAAAACTTCAAAATTTAATTTAAAAAAAATTACAATAAGCTATTTTTTTTTATTTATTAAGATCGAGCGAATGGAATTTTTTTTAATTTTTGAAAAAAGCTTGACCTTCGAGTCAAAAAGCTTGACTTTTCATGACTACCTTGACCTCTTGGTCAAAAGCTTGACTTATCTTAACCAGCTTAACTTAGCTTGATTGTCTGAATTACAGCTCCCCCCCCCGGCCCAAAAACCTGACTGTCTCATTGAATCCATTCTTAAAGCTACATCAAGTCTCAAATCATGATATAGTACGGTAAAATTGAACAATATTTCTGATTCAAAATCGCATTCTCTTGCTCGCTGGAGAGCTTCCTCCCCCCCCAAAATGATTTTTCATCAGAAAACCTCGGCTCCCGTACTTTGGACTTTTGTGTGGTTCCATAATTTTCACATTCCAATTACACCACTAAAATTTCGGAAGATAATTCAATTAGAAGTAGTAAAATGTCAAGACATTTTATTTCAATTAACAAATATTTTGAAAAACAAATGATAATTTTACCAAAGTGATAATTCTGGCAAAAAATCATTTCTCTGACTAAAAATCAGCATTTCGACAAAGAACGACAATTTTGTCAAAAAAACATCATTTTTTGACAAAAAACATAGGATTGACTAAAAATCATTATTTTGATTAAAAATCACGATTTCGAAAAAAAATGAACGACCAAAATGTTAATTTTGACTAAAAATCATATTTTTGACTAAAAATCTTCACAAGTGTCTACTGGATCTGGAAAATAAAAATTCTTTCTATTTTCTGGATTTTTCTGACTATTTTCATACCATTTTTCTTGCTTCAAATCGGTCCAAAAAAAGAACCATCTTTTTATCCTTCGATTAAAAAATTAAACAGAAAAATATATCGAAATTCTTGTCATTTTCTGAGTTTCTTGCTGCCTTCCTTACTAAATTGTGGCTGATTTCTGTTCAATTTGTTTTGCTTGGCAGTAAACACTTTGAATCATTAGTTCGAAAAAAATTGTCCTTTTGACAAATGAAAGAATAATGACACTTTTATCAAAAAATCCTCATTTTGATGAAATTATCGTCATTTTATTGATGAAAAAGCATTACTTTGAAACAGAGCCACAATTTTGCCAAAAAATGTCAATCCTGATAAAAACAATCACACATTTTTTGATAAAAATCATAATTTCAATTTAAAAAATTGTAATTCTGAAGAAAAATTGTGCTACACTTCGGAAAAAAATCATCATTTTGACATAGGTATACGTCCATTATTAATTTTAATAAATAAAAATTTCAAAAATGAAAATTTTTGGACAGATTACAATCTCTTTGTCTAAAAATAGCCACTCTGAAAATATAATGAAAATCCAAATTTGAATAAGAAGTCAAAAACATTGAAATCTGATTCAATTTTCATTTTAATAAGAATTGAAAGAAAACTGAAATCTACACATAAGAAATTCATTGAATCTCATGACTTCGTAAAAAATCGATCAAAAATAAACATCACTTCATATCAGAAAACGACTTCGGATAAAAATATTTTCCAGTAGGTATAAAAAAGGAAAATTTTGACCAAACCAAACATTCGCCTTCGAACCAACCAGAGCATATCCAATTACCAACCCATGAATGAAAATTAATTCAATTGATCGAGAAAAATTTGATATCATCCGCAACACGACCATGTAAACGTAAACGATTAACACTTATCACGAAGTTCAACAATCCTACATCGAAGGCTCAGCTCTGACAGGATTTTTCGAAGACTTCCAGTAGTTTTATGACATTCTGCGTTTCATATCAGATTTCAGTAGGCCACCTGACCACTTAGGCAGCATTTTTTTCCAACATCTAATCCGAGCATCGTGTAAACGGTAAGTCCGGCGACGGCACAGCTCCTCTGCGGCGGATTTTCTCAGGAATGTAGAAAAAACCATCGTGATTACGCCGCGCCACCCGTCGGTTGATTAATTAGTATGGTACGGCAGAACCGATGTATTATTTTTATTACGTGTACCCGAACCCGACCTGCATAATTTCGTAATTTCCACCGGGGATCCTGTCGCTAATTTTTCATCTCAGTGGCCGATTTTCAAATCGAAAATATTTCCATGAAGCCGACTGAAAATCGCCCTAAAATCTGCTCATCCACCCTTCACATAAACGTCACTGCGTCTAACATCCGAAGATCCGCAGCATAGGGTAGGTATATCCTACATGATGAATGTGATTCTTCATCTTGATAATATTAAATACCCGATGCCTTCTACGAAGTATTTCGTATATAAAAAGTGACAAATGTGGAAACAAAAAAAAAGGTTTAGAAGGGAGATCATTTTATAATTACCAGCGCGCCCATCGCCATCGCTGTGTGGTAGAATAACACCATAGTCCAGAGATAGACTTTGTTTCAAAAAATCCAGTTTTCTCGTCCGTCCAGGTATTTCTAATAAAACTCTCAGCAGGTGATCAACACCGGTATCCGTCACATAGCCGTTTCAATCCGCATCCCTATATATCATTTCTGACCTGGCTTAACGTGTACAATTTTTAGAAAAATTTCTCTTTCTGTTTCATCATATTTTTTTCCCAACCCCGAACATTTGAAAACATTGACGTTTTTACACGTTCATGCAAATTTTTTCCTCTACGGAGTTCAAAAACCCATCGCGTATTTATACATTTATTCGTGCGTTGTAAATCATACGAAAACATTATTTTACCGCAAGTCTAATAACAATGTAATATTTCAACATCGAACAATTTCTCACTTTATTAGTACCCGACGTTTAGAATATCTCTAATAAAACTCTCAGCGGGGTATCAACACCAAAGCCTGTCTCGTGTAATGCCGATTAATCGAATTTTAAATTAAGAAAATTTCAGTTCGATAACTCGCTCGACGTATCGCCAGTACCAAAACTAGTGAAAAATGAGCTTTACACGGTGCAATAACTAGTTATGCCCAGCGATACGGTTGCGTGCAACAGGTGCATCTTGCGTACGTATTGTCATTTCAGATACCTACTCTGAAACTCCAAGTCTCTGACTTATTTGACAGCGAGAAAGAGAGGAATGCAAATTTAAATTTTTTTTCGTTTTTTACTTCTTTTCGTAGTGAAAGGTCCGAGTGAGTTGTAAATTGCGTCATTTTAGTTGATAGTTTTTGGACAAATTTGGTATGAGCAGGTTTCGTGTTTGTTTGTGTGAGTGTGGGATTTTATTTATTTCGAATCGTTAAGCTCCTATAGAAATATTAGACGCGATGTAAATTATATGACATAATATGAGATATTGGAGGGGTTTTCGGCGCAGAATGCCACAATTCCTGTAAATTAACAGCTGTGAGTGTTGTAAAAGAAGTCATGAATTTGTCAAAGAAGAACTGAATAGAGTAAAAGGTCATAAAAAAGAGACTTTTTTACGAAAACTCAAAAGGCAACTAGTATAAAATTCAGATCAAAAATGACTATTTTGGCTTGAAATGGCGTAGCAATTTTTTACATATAAACGATAATACTTTTACCTGAAAAAATTAATATTTTGAGTGAAATTTATCACTTTGTGACCAAAAATTGTCAGTCCATTTGAAAACTACCAATTTTTGATAAAAATTCGCATTTCAAGTCAAACATTTTGTTCACAATGTCAGAATTAATAAGTATGTTTTTCAGTCAACATAACCAATCCTAATTGAACTTGGAACTTGACCATTTTTGGCAAAAAATATCCCTTCAAATCAATATTTTCAATCCACGCCAGTAAATGATCATCTTCTATCAACATAAGAAAAATTTATTGTTTAAAATGATTAATTTTCAGTCAAAATGAGTCATAAGTTCCAAATGATCAATTTTTGGTCAAAATGAATAAAAAAAGATCAATTTTTATGTCAACCTACAATACCTACATCAAAAAAATCAATTTGTTGCCACTTGGTCAATTTTTTGTCATTTGCCCATTTTTTGGTCAAAATGAATCAAAAATTTCAATTTTTGTTCAAAAAATCAATTTCTGGTCAAAAAGGATACTTTTTGGTCAAAAAAATTAATTTCTGGCCAGAGATCAATTTCTGGTTAAAAAGATCAATTTCTGGTTAAAAAGATCAATTTCTGGTCAAAAAGATCAATTTGTTGTCACTGGCCAATTTTTGTCATTTGCCCATTTTTTGGTCAAAATGAATCAAAAAGATCAATTTCAGGTCAAAATGAATAAAAAAACAGTACTAGGTCAAAATGAATCAAAAAAACAATTTCTGGTCAAAAAGGATACTTTTTGATCAAAAATATTAATTTCTGGCCAAAGAGATCAATTTCTGGTCAAAAAGATCAATTTCTGGTCAAAATGAATCAAAAAATCAATATGAGGTTAAAATAAATCAAAAATCAATATTAGATCAAAATGAATCAAAAAGATCAATTTTCGGTCAAAAATCAATTTCCGGTCCATTTTTGGTCAAAAAGATCAATTTCTGGTCAAAATGAATCAAAATGATCAATTTTTGGTCAAAAAATCAATTTCTGGTCAACAAGGATACTTTTTGGTCAAAAATATTAATTTCTGGCCAAAGAGATCAATTTCTGGTCAAAAAGATCAATTTTAGGTCAAAATGAATCAAAAAATCAATATGAGGTTAAAATAAATCAAAAATCAATATTAGATCAAAATGAATCAAAAAGATCGATTTTATGTCGACCTAGATCAAAAAGATCAATTTTCGGTCAAAAATCAATTTCTGGTCCATTTTTGGTCAAAAAGATCAATTTTTGGTCAAAATGAATAAAAATAATAATTTTTGGTCAAAATGAATAAAAATAATAATTTTTGGTCAAAATGAATCAAAATGATCAATTTTTGGTCAAAATGAATCAAAATGATCAATTTTTGGTCAAAATGAATCAAAATGATCAATTTTTGGTCAAAATGAATAAAAATAATAATTTTTGGTCAAAATGAATAAAAATAATAATTTTTGGTCAAAATGAATCAAAATAATCAATTTTTGGACAAAATGAATAAAAATAATAATTTTTGGTCAAACTGAATCAAAATGATCAATTTTTGGTTAAAATGTTCAATATTTAGTTAAAATGAGTCAACAGTTCAAAATGGTCAATTTTTAGGGTAAAATGACCATTTTTGGTCAAAATTAAAAGACCATTTTTAATCACACATCAATCTGCCCATTTTTGGTCAAAAATGTAAATTTTGATCGAACTTGGTCATTTTATACAAATGAAATGCCTACACTTTGGTCAAAACAAACAATTTTTGTCAAAATGTCAATTTTTCAGTCAAAATGACTTATTTTTCATCAAAATGACAAATTTTAGTGAAATTTGTCATTAATGACCAAATTTGTCGGTCTTATAGTCACCATTGTTATTTTTGATCAAACTTTCTATCCTATGACAAAAATTCTTAATTTTTTTTAGTAAAAATGCATACTTATTGTTTGGCCAAAATTGCCAGAACAATAGATGTTAACAGACGAAGTCAACAAAAAATTGATCAACAAAATTAAAACATTTTTCGTCAATACTTAATTGATAATTTTTACAATAAAATGGCCATTTTGACAAAGAGTGACAAGTTTGACTTGAAATTATGTTTTTATTTTAAAATTATATTTTGACATAAAATACCAATTTGATTTTAAAAAGTCAATTTTGATCTTGAATGATTATTTTGACAAAAAAATGACAGCATGGACTTGAAATGATCAATTGACCACGTCGACAAAAAATAAAAATGTCAAAATATACTTACTGAGAATGACATAAAAATTATATGTACATGATTTCCCTAAATACGTGGATTTTTTCAATAGCAGACGAGGATAAAGTTAGAGAGACGCAGACAAATACAATGCATCAAATTCATATTTCAAATCGTGAATTCTTGTTCCTGAACTTCGTCAGGCACAGGCATTCGTTCGACCAGCAGAACAATCAAAACATTATACCAACGATCGAATTGCAAGTACGTGTATTATCATATTTTGCATAATTTAACACGACGCAGCCGTTAATTACCCAATAAATAGGTCTTAATAAGATTCACGCGCCATTTTCTTGGCAAAGAAATTGCGCTCGATAATCAAGGTTGAGACAATCAAGGTCTGAAAATCATTACCAGGGGGTTCTCAGAAGATGGCTCAGCGGCGTTTAAATAAATTCGAACACGGTTCGATTACACGTTTCATTGGAACGTGACCGATTGAAGTCGGCCGCCATCGCGATCGTGTACCGGTCATACGTGTCGGGTAATTACAACGCAACAAGAATTTCGTTGCTAGCTTTGAGAAACCCTACTAGCTGCGAATAATAAATTACCAGCATCTCTACTCTACGGCTATATGATTACAGCTGTAGAGATGCGAAAATGATGGTTATGATGTATTGGAAAGACACGCTATAATCCTATACCTATATCTGTTCCAGCATTCAACAATGGTTGCATTTACCAGAATCCACGACAGAGTGAAGGAAAATTCGCACCACATCGCGTACCTGTAGCTTCTTAGTAGCCGTCGAATTAATTTTGATTTTTTACCTCAGTCGCGAACAAAGAAACAATTTTGAAATGGATCCGACACGAACACCACCCTGTACTCGCACGTTACGAAAAGATCACGAAGCTGCGCCGTGAGACGTAGTCATGCAACATTCGAGCCAACCTCGGGCTCGGGATGGGATGAAAAAAAAATAAAACAGAATCTTCGCGCGCCTTCTTCCAATTCTATCGTGAGACGTTTAGGTCAAGTGTATGGGTCAAATCTCCGCCTCTTTTTACACCTTTGCTGTAATACCTAAGAACTGGAAGCGAGTCGACTTCGACAGACGGCTCCAATACCACCTTTAAGAAGTTTTCGATCCTTCCACATAAAATTAATAGTTTACATTAACTTACCCCCTCTTGACGCGAGCTCGAATAATATGTAATTATTTCATCCCGCGGCTAGTAGCATTTGTAACTGAAACATTGCTCGGTCAACGAGCAACATGTGTATAACGCCTTCATCTCGACCGTAATCGAAGTAATTTACTAAAAACACGATTAATAGTTTGATATTGTTTGCCGCTCAACAGATTTAATGTATCCCAAAAAACCCTTATCTTTTAAAAAAATGTGTAACGAAAAAGGTTTAACAAATTAACGTTTCGGATCATCGAGCTGCATTCGGTTTCCCTTCTACTCTTATTATGATGAATTATCGATTTTTATAATTCGACTCGTCCTTATAATTATAGATAGGTATGTGTTTTTTTCGCTCACGTTTATAGGTTTTTTCACACCTAGATTCGAGATTCGAGGTGTTTGAATGCTTCGGCAGTGATGGAGGGAATACAACTCGACAAAGAAATATTTTGCTTGTGGAATAAAATATATATGAACCTGTAGCCAAGATTATTCATGAGAATGGAAAACTTTCGAGCTGATCGATTTTTCTGATCGCTAGATAAAAATTCGATTTTGGTCAAGATTCTCAATGTTTTCCTCTTTCCTGATTGGTCAACAGTACAATTTTTCGAATTGTTCAAGTTCATTTGAATGGATGGATTTTCTTCGAAATTGACAATCATTTCTGTGATCGACAATCAAATTTTACCAATAATCCAGCTTGATGATCAATTCTTCAATCAATCGATAATCGATTTTTCATCGATTTAAACCATGCTTCTCATTCATCTATTATTGATTTCATTTCGATCTATTATCGATTTCTCTTCTAGATTTCTCTTCGAACGATTATCGATTGCTCGATCAATCATCGATTTCGATTCAATCAATCATCGATTTCGATTCAATCAATCATCGATTTCGATTCGATCGATTATCGATTTCTCTTTGACCGATCATCGATCTCTCTTCGATCAATTATCGATTTTCACCGATCGTTTATCGATTTCTCTTCGATCGATCATAGATATCGATTCGATCTATCATCAATTTCGATTCGATCTATCATCGATTTCGATTCGATCTATCATCGATTTCGATTCGATCGATTATCGATTTCTCTTTGACCGATCATCGATTTTCACCGATCGATCATAGATATCGATTCGATCTATCATCGATTTCGATTCGATCTATCATCGATTTCGATTCGATCTATCATCGATTTCGATTCGATCTATCATCGATTTCGATTCGATCTATCATCGATTTCGATTCGATCTATCATCGATTTCGATTCGATCTATCATCGATTATCGATTTCTCTTCGATCAATTATCGATTTATTTTCAATCGATTATCAATTTATTTTCAATCAATTTTCAATTTGTGATTGATCGATTTTCGATTTGTGATTGATCGATTTTCGATTTTTCGTCGATCGATTTTCGATATATTGTCGATCAACTTTCGATTTCTTCTATATCGATTTTTAATTTCTCGTCAATCGATTTTCGATTTCCAGTCAACCGATTATCGATTCTTCATCAATTGATATTTATATTGATTAGTAATCGATGATGGATTTTCCATGAGTAGAAAATCAGTTTTTCACGAATCGATGATCGATGTTTCATCGAATTTATGATAGATTTTTCATTGAAAAATCGAAAAATGATCGATTCTTCCATTTTGACTACATATATCTCAACCAAAAATTCCACTTCTCCTTCGATGTATTTTAATGTACCAACAAACTCAGAGCAGAGACTTTTACATCCACATTCGTCCAAACGGTTATTGCTTCCTATACCTACTTTAAGTGGTTATCAATGCATTAACTTTTGCACCGGTTAACTTGATGTAGAAAAATCCATCGACTATTTTCACGAATGTGTCGTAACTACCTAATAATGAGTTATCGGAACAACCAATGGTGTAAATGTGTTACAGAAGAAATACTAATAAAAATCTTCGCAGTAATAAAATATGATGAAGTGGCTGCTCCGGATGTGTGAATTTTACGACGTTTATACGACAAACTATTAGTGGGTATAACGAGTAGCGATTATTTTTTTGGGAATGATGGTCTATACTTTCATTTTAATTGCGTTCCTTAAAATTAAAACTTTTACAAAACATCTTTTCAAAATTCCAATCAAAGAACTCATATCTAAGTACCTATAATCAAATTCAACTTTTCCACCAGTCAATAGAAAAAAACCATTTACTCGGACAGCTACATTTTCTTTCAAATTTCGCAAACGACGACAAATTAGTCGCCATTAAAAACAGACAAAATAGCAAACTGAAACATCGGAGGCCATATTGAAAAATTAGCCAATTAACAGAGGCAATTTTCAAATAAATTGTATCGAAATCCAACCGAAACCCTCGTAAAAAGTTAAATTAACCCACATGTAATCAATACCTCAAAACTTCGTTAAAATTACACTTCAACCTTTGAACACTACATCCCTATGTTTTTCATATTCACTCCGCCAATTAGTACCACAGAACAACAAGATTACCCGCGAAGCTGCGCTGATTCGAACTAAAAGCAATTAAATTCATACCAATACCACGAGGACGAGCCGGCATGGCATAACACAGGTAAACATTTAATTACAAATAAGCATACGCAAAAAAGCGTGAATTTTTTAACGCCTGCATTAATAGCATCGCGAGTACTTCTACACAGGTACCTATGCCATGGACGTTAAAAAACCAGCTCGTCTTCTAGTCGTCGTACCCATCCAGATAAAGATCAATTTTAAAAAGCAGTTTTAATTCGAACATTAAGCACGAATGGTTTTTAGCCATTTTATACAGCTAGGCAATCGGTTACTAATTATTATCAATATGTAAATGAAGTCGTCCGTTCTTGGGCGATATAAATCTACATACTGATCATCGCGCGCATAGAAGACACAAAAATTAGTGACAGCTCATTATTAGTACAGGTTTTACCTCATTCTTTTACACCAAAAAATATACGAATCGGGCAGAAAAAAATACCTACGTCTAATCCTCCAGAAATATAAAAAATTTCATCGGTAGAATTTTCTCGGATCATTTTACTACGTTCTGAAGAGATGAATTTCGACGATATCAAAACGCGTCCTTTTTTTATAAGAATTCATTACTTTATTTTTATAAGGTGCCCGAGTATCGAAAATATTCCACGGTTTTAGATTGTCTACATCTAGTCTCAGATGTAGGTACTTATAAGTTTCATATTTCAGATACTGGTATGATTACACTTGTATGTATAATCACCTTGGCTTTATCAACGTTTAATAAATCTGTAAACGTACCTAACCAAATGTCACTATTTATCCATTAACCTGTACCAATAGTTTTTTTCTCCTTCATCGAGTCTATAATCGTGGAAAAACATCTTATAACGAGGGGTCAAATATTTACTGAATTTGCCAACTTATTTTTTTCTTCCATAAATCAAAAAACTTATCGCGAGACTGGTTAAAAATCTGGTAACCTCAACATCGTTGTTAATCGTACATGTAAACGATGTAACATCCGTGTTTTACGCCGATGATAAAATTACCACGGATCGCCGCAGTTATTTTATCCTCCAACTGGCCTACGAATTTCAATATTTTGCATCCTCTATCGTATACCGATATGCGATATAGCAGCATCCATTGCTGTGGCTTACTCTCTGATGGAACGAGATTAATGAATACGCGAGTTTTCCCTCTTTTTATACTCTTTACCCTTTCGAATGCACATATCGATAAGATATGGTACCCGATGATTTATCGACTGTGTGTAGTGACTGTTGGTACAATCATGACTTCGTGACTAGGTACAGTATACCATAAAGTGAAACATCCGAATGGCGAATCGACTTATACAACAACGCAATTTACGCCGTTATAATGTTTACATGAATCTAGCTGTGTTGGATAAATGGTCATTGGAAGAACCCAGATAGGTTTTTTTTGGATTTGGCACATCCCACGTTGTCGTAATGGCAGCGCACGAGATTGTGTGGTGTTTTTCTCCCTCTGGTGGAAAGACATCCGAATGGTTGGTACCGAGTACTGCTAAGTAGTTTCATTACATAAACAGTACTATAGAAACTGTTTGAAGCGAAAGTTTACCAAAGATATGAGGAATGATTCACAATTTGAATTAAGCAAATCAATGCCAGTGTTGCGAAAATGGAACGGAAACGTTTTCAAAAAACAGATGGAAACGCTAGAATCTTGGAAAGGAATACCATGATGTCTACTAGAAGGAAAATGTTGAAAATGCTTGCTTTGCTAGAATCTTGGAAAGGAATACCATGATGTCTACTAGAAGGAAAATGTTGAAAATTCTTGCTTTGCTAGAATCTTGGAAAGGAATACCATGATGTCTACTAGAAGGAAAATGTTGAAAATTCTTGCTTTAACACTTTAAAAAAAAACTGAAATGAGAATGGAAACGAAAACAAATTTTTAAATTCATTTTTTTCATTGATTTAGGGACAAAATTTAGCCAGTATTGTTCTTTTTTGTCAGATTTCCCTCAATTTTCAAAACACTTGAACTGAAAGTTGCAAAAATTTTACTTCTTTTTTTAAAACCTTATTTTCGATACAAAATGACATGATATTTCATTTCTTTTTTCTTTTTTTTCATTTTTGGGAAATTAGGTAATTCACTATTTTTTGTTATTAATCATTTATATTTTGTGCATTTTCCTCGTTTTTTTCGTTATTTTTTCAAAAATTTGTTACATTCAGTAGGTAGATAACTTGATGGTTCTAAAAAATTGTCTTCTGGATTTTTTTATTGCATATTTTGATATAAGATTATCAGAAATTCGAAAAAGCTTGTTTGAGAGCCGCCTCTATCTCAAACATCCCGAAAAAGAACCTAACTACCAATACCAAAAATTCAGAAATATTCATTTGTTTTTGATTTTGGTGTAAAATTTCATGAAGAATTCGAAAAAACTGGTTAGACAGCCGTATCATGCTCCTAAAAATTGGAAAATATGAGACTTTGGTGGAAAAAATGATGGGAGGGAGGAGGGTTGATTGAAATTATAGATAGATTAGGGTTCCTCTTGGTTGTGGTTCTTACTCCAATATTAATATTGGTCAACTGTTGTCCGAATGAGGCTTTTTAGTTTTTGTGCCAGCCCAATATTGAAGTAGCTTTCACTGTTATATCTCATTTACTCTCAATAACTTTAACCTTAGTTGTATAGTAGGTCTATGGATGACAAATTGACACCAATGTAGCTGACAAAATTGATCTATTCCAAATCAATACGAAAAGTCAAACCAAAGATAGAAGTGTTCCCAGCATTGGATTGATACAGGAAATTACAACAAGTGTAAAGATCAAACCAACGTGGGCATGACTACTGCGTAACGAGGTAGCAACATAAATGATGAACATGAGGACCTCAAGTTACAATGTGACAGACTATCTACCACAGTAAAAACATGCTACTTCTAGGAACAGCAAAACTAGTAATAAATTTGGCTAGTGCAACTACCAAAACTGTAGTGCTGGATCTGATGTTGACTTTCTACTTACTTTGCTAGTGGGGCAGGAGATGTCAGATGCCCAGGGGAGGTGCAGAGGCAGAGGTATTGCTCAGAATGTTTCAATCAAATTTAGAAACATTTAGTAATGTTTAGAAAGAACTTACAAGGCCTAGGCAGAAAAACTCAACATGTACCAAAATCACGAGTTCTACATATTTGATATTATCTCATACTGTGTATGGGATACTGGTTAGGTAGATACCGTACCTACTTGCCTAACACCTCACACTGCATACAGGATGCTACTAATTACATATGTACGTTTCAGTTAGCCTATGGATACGTTCCATTATGTAGCAGGCCTTTTAGTTACATTTAAATGGCCTTCCAGTGCAGTAAAGGTACACACACACTGGGTAGAAATACTCCTGACTAGCAGTGCCAAAGCTAGCGTATAAGCTAGTAAGCTCAGCTTACATCAGAATTTTGAAAAAAGAGGGGAAAATATATTTTCATTAAAAGTAGAATTCAAAATTCAAAACCACTCGGAAAAATCCGAAAAACCATTAATTAAAAACATTGAAGTTTTCCAGATTCAGCTTCAATGGTACTTGGTTGGACTATGGTTGCGCATGCACAGATAGAGCTACGCAGTGTGGAAGAGTAAGGAGAAGGTTGTGTTCGTAGTTGACCGTTGTGCACCAGCTTCAGGAACGTTTTGTTTTAAATTCAGGTGCTCTCTTCAATGTTTGGAGCTTTATAACTCTTTCAATTTTGAATTAAATCAAATTATAAACATAACCTATTTTATTTGAAATTTTATGATCTACACAATAAGTTATATTCATTTTTTTAATAAAACTGAAAATTGAAAGAGTTACGAAGGATTAAAGTTGAAAAAAAGAGAAGCATTTCTAATTTCACAAAAAAATGAAGTGAACGAAGTTGTAATTTTATGAATTATGATTTTCTCAGGCGCGCCCGCAGGATTTTCCAATGAGGTAGCAAGAGGAAGTTCCCTAGACGGTGCCCCTTGATGTAAAAAAATTCTGTAAAAAATTTTGAATCCCCCCCCACCTTTTCGGAGCTATAACCATTTTATTGCATAATTTTCAAGAATTTTTAATTCCAAGGGAAGTGAATGAAATTTTTTGTTTTTTGGCACAAAGGCACATCTCGTAGAGGTGTATTTGCGATAATTTTCTCATCAATTTTGGTGCACTCCTTCATGAGGTTTTGGCCATTTGAAATTTTCAACTGTAAAAAAGACCTTAACAGCAAAGTTCAACAATTTTTGAAAATATCCTAAAAACGTGTTTTCCAACGTAGATTCACATCACGTATTCAGTTTTGGCGATTTTGTTGGCGCAAGAGCCGAAAATCGCAAAAAATCGCAAAGAAAAATGTTGCTGTTTTGGCAGATTTTTCAAAATTTGAGCATTTTATACAGAAAGAAATAACCAAATGAAAAAACTAGCGTCGTATCGTGTTAGGCAGGTCAAAATACCCCGATAAACACCCTTTTCGCGATCATTTTACTCTAAATGTCGAAATTCACTTTTCTCACTGATTTTTCATGACTATAAAACTGAATTTCGAGGATTTAATCCTGAATATTAACTATCCTAACTTACATCCCTAATAATGCACCAATAAAAAAAAAATCGAAAAGTTTATGAGGTAGCGACCGCTACCTCCGCTACCCGCTGCGGGCGCGCCTGGATTTTCTAGCAACGTTTGCAAAAAATCGAATTTATTACCTATTCAAAAAAAATTATCTTAGAAATTGGATGTACCCATAGGTACTAGGTACAGCACAATTTGGATTTTTTTAGTGTGATTTCACGTATCTTTCTAAGTAAAAACTATTCCTAATCAATTGAGAAATTGTTGCCTCACTTTACCTTTCAATTTTTTGGATTATGGTAGTATAGATTCATCAACTCTTGGCTTACATCAGATTTTTCCCTAGCTTTGCCTCTACCGACCAGTTAAGAATCCCAAAAGGTTCACTGCTTCAAAAATTTGAAGGTTTCTAAACATAAATTTAAATGTATCGGGAGCAGGGAGAGGGTATGTCCTTTGGAATATCTCCCAGTCTCCCTTCCTTGATACAAGGTCATTAAACATTTCATATTTTTGGCTGTTCCCTTCAATTCAGACAGAAAATGCCAGGAAATTGAAAATTAGAAACTCGTTTCCTGGAGGCACCAAAAAGTCTCAAAACCACTTTCAATCAATTCGGGAAGTCAAAAATAGGGTGTACCAAATTTCAGTGTTTCTTGTTGATTTTATCAGATTTTTATATTCTGCAGGATAATGCTTAATTTTAAAATTTCAAAAATACACCAAAATTTGAGAAATGAACTTCAGCATCCATAATTTTGAATATTAGGTTCCTTTATGAAATACCTACTTTCAATATCCTTTTTGCCCAAAAATTTTACTGCTGTTTGGAATATCTTCCTTGTCAGTGTTCTAAGTTAACTTTGTGATTTTTTCTGCGCCTGCAATAATTCCGACTTTAATCAGCAAATTTTCACTGATTCAGAATCAGTGAAAATTATCGAAAATTGCTGTAAGACAATCAGAATTGCAGCACAGTAATAAATCAGTGAGAAAATTTCACTGAAAGCGAACAGTGAAAAAACATGTTGGAAAATCAGTGAAAATCAAAGAATTTCGCTGATTTTCCCTGTGCTTCAATTCTGGCTATTTATCAGTGACTTTTCACTGATTCAAAATGAGAGAATCCCAATGCGAGACAATTATTTCATCGAGGCACCAGCCTAGCAAATTCTACTCATCATCAGTGCCATCAATTCGCAGCTTTCCTGGACACTCCGACCATTATGTATTCTCTATTTACACAGGTACCACTGCACAGCACAACAACCTCGAGTCTAGTCCACTCTTCCATTACATAACAAACGGAATGCGCGTCAACTCGGTATTATGTACTTTCCATAATTTTATTTGCTAAACAGCGTTCGATTATCCAATACAAAAAGATTCTAGCCAGCCATTGGTAAGTACTCTGCGTATGCAAATGCTGCACGCGGTACTAACCTTTACCAAAGCGCTGCGGCAACGACTGGGGCATTCCTTATAATCAGGGTCAGTTAACAATGCTCATTGGGAACAATGGCCCTAACTTTGAAATTTTTCTCCTGTGTAGTTATCACTTGCATTAAATCTCGGTGGAAGATTGAACGACGAAACGGATTTTTCCGCCGGCACCAGCGCGCCTGGCACAATTGCCGATTAGTCGTGAGATCCTGCGGTAAGAAAAATCTAATAAGATCAAAACTATAAAGAGAGAAACAAAGAGGTTAAAAAAGAATCTGGTTTTCTTTTCTTCTATTATAAATAACGCGTGTAACTAGACCGGGCAAATGAGTAGAAACGTGACAGTGCAATGGAACTCATTCTGATACCCGAGCTTGCTATCTGTATCTTCGAATCTCTGAAAACGCCGAGCGTAATAAATATTTTTACCGCCTCCAGTGCACGACTTCTTTTAAATATAACCAAGTGATGTACAAGACAAAGGTTCTGTACGGTCTCAGTGCGGGCGCGGGATGGGTCAACTTTTTCGTCGTCTCCGGCGCGATATTCTAGGAATTTTTTTTTGCTGCTCCGGTTCAACAAAATGCGAAATCGAATCTATACTTTATATCTCCGGTTTTTATGCAAAAAACTAATTATTTCCAGCGCCGAATGTAAATTTCCAATCGACGGAATTTTCGGACTGGATTTCCATAAAAAAAATTAAATTCGCGGTGACGGTCAACGCGCTTGATTTTCCGGCAGATAACAAGGTATCTTTTGTACAAGACGACCCGTGTGTTTTGATAATTATATCTGCAGACCAAATCGCATTAAAACATTAAAAATTTATTTGTATCGTAAAATTTTCGCTATAGTTGAATCCATCGTGGCTTCGGTTTTTTTTCAACATCTTCCTAATGAAGCGATCGTGCATTCCATTTCATTCGTGCAAAACAAGTTCGTAGTATCTTTAGATTTTTCCCTTAGTTTTAATACTTTGATGACATGGCCAGATAAAGTCTCCAGTACTAAGCGTTTATAATTGGATCGAAATCACGATTCTTCTAATTCTCACGTTTTACCTCCATCTCGAAAAAGAATATGAGATTATAAACAACTCTTCAAAAAATAACACAGAAAAAGAATCTCCAATACGGAAATTTTTTCAAATACACGCCAAAAGTCGCCTAGGTATTTTCTAACCGTCAACCTAGTTCAAACTGGTTGGCACATAAGAATTAATAAACAGGTTGAAAAGAAGCCTTAAATAATATCGAACTGATCGTAATCCGATGGTAAAATTGAACATAGAGGTATTTAGTGGTTGCGCTGCCGCGCAGTTCGTTTGTACGTACAATCATTCCAACGTTCTGCCGGGTATTCGATTTAATTTCAGATTAGCTAGGTATTAACACTTGCCACATTCGATCCGCCGTATTAATTCGGCCGTCAAAAGATTTTTAATTATAGGCAAAATGGCCGCCGCTATTTCTTAATTCGATCTAATTACCATTTCGGCGCGATTGGCTTTCTCGATATTTTCAAACTGTTTTCTATTTCTGAGATGTCGCAAGAATCAGGAATTGAAAGAATATTTACTTTCTCAGTTCGATGGTCGAATTCCGATTTCCAATAATACTGTAGATCGAACTCTCACGACCCGAATCGTAGAAAAATCACTAATAAACGGTCAGAATTCTAGTACCTACAGGGAGAAATCAGTGAAAAATTGCATGAAAAGAAAATCAGTAAAAAGTACCTGCTAAAAAATAAGTGAAAACCATTGAAATCAGTAGAAACCACTAAAAAATCATTAAAACTAGTGAAAAATTGGTAAAACTGAAGAAATCAGTGAAACCTACTAAAAAATATCAGTAAATTAAAAATCACTAAAAAAAATCAGTAAAACTATACTGAAAAATTAGTGAAATCCTGAAAAATCAGTGAATTCCGCTGAAGAAATCAGTAAAATCCACTAGAAATTATCAGTGAAATTCAGGTAAAATCCACTAGAAATTACCAGTGAAATTCAGTGAAAAAAATCAGTGAAATTCAGTGAAAAATCAGTGAATTCCGCTGGATGAAATAAGTAAAATCCACTATAAATCATCAGTAAAATTCAGTGAAATCCACTGAAAAATATCAACGAACCCCAATTCTAAAATCAGTGAAACCCACTGAAAAAATTAACGAGAACCACTAAAAAAAAATCAATGAAAACCACTGAAAAAATCGGCCAAACGAACCCCACTAAAAAACCAACAAAAATCACTTTAAAAAGGTCAACGAAAACCACTAAAAAATTAACGAAAACCATTGAAAAAATCAGTGAAACCCTCTGAAAAATATCAGTGAATTCCGCTGATGAATTAAGTAAAATCCACTAGAAATCATCGGTGAAATTCAGTGAAATCCACTAAAAAAATCAGTGAAACCTGCTGAAAAAATTGAAGAACCGCACTAAAAAATCAGTGAAATCTACTCAAAAAATCAGTGAAACTCACTGAAAAATATCAACGAAAACCACTGAAAAAATCGGTGAAAACCACTGAGAAACATCAACCAATTTCAGCGGTGTCACTGAATTTCACTGATTTTTCACTGAATTTCACTGATAATTTCTAGTGGATTTTACCGATTTCTTCAGTGGAATCCACTGATTTTTCAGGATTTCACCAATTTTTCAGTATAGTTTTACTGATTTTTTTTAGTATCTACTTTACTGATATTTTTTAGCTGGTTTCACTGATTTCTTCAGTGGATTTCACGCCTTTGTATTGGATTTCTTTACCTCACTGAAATTATTTTTTCGGCCAAAATTCTTGAATTTTGAGGTAATCTACCACAACTACACTCCGAATAAGTCGAAAATCGCCTAGGTACAGTTAGAAATTAATCTCGCGATTACATTCGGAAAATTTTTGTCCCATTCATTTTCACTGTGAAAAGGAATATGAAAAAATTCTGGACTACTTTCACTGATAATCGACAAGATCTTCCGTTGGTCGATATTTGACGTTTCTGCCCTTATCAAAATGATGGACGAAGACCGTAGGCTATGTGACTGCAGGCCAGCTCAGTTTTTATATTGATTAAATAGCTACAAGTCGGTTAATTTTTTCAATTTTTGAAACTTTTTAGAGGCTTTCTCTTTAATTTTAACAGCAGGAACTTCATTTTATTTCATCAAATCTAATATCATTAACCTATTGCTATTTTTTGGCTCAAAAAATATCAAATTCAGTCTTGTCGCTTATAATTTTTTTTATTTTTGAGGCAAAAGAGCCTCTGATCTATCGATCATCTGGCTCAAATTGTAGGGATCGAAGCACAGAAAAAATTAGTGAAATTTAGTAAATTATTAGTAAATTTCCAAATTTCACTAATCCCAACGATTTTTTCACTGATTCCTCAATGTTCCACAGTTTTCTCTCTAAATTCGAATTAGTCAATTTTGAAGAAATCCTGCTCTTTCGAGGTTTTGAATCATAGAAATACATTTTTTCTAAAAATCATTTTTAATAAATTCAGTGACACCCACAAAGGTGGGTAAGCAAATTTTTATGAGATCAAGAATGACAGACTCTGTGGAAAAAACTGGTCTATGAAAAATTTTCTCGAAAAGAAAAAATTTTGAAGACTCTTCATAAGTTTTGCAAACAATCACTCAAATTTCTAGGCGCCACTGAATAAATTGACCAATTTGTCGAAAAATAATCATTTTTTTTGGCAAAACCAACGAAAAGTCACTAGACTGACTCAAATTTCGAGATGAAATCGCAAAACAGTACCTAAGAAATCAGTGGTCACCTATTCATAAATGAGATATTACCAATTTAACAGATACAGAACATAATCCATCAACAGGCCTAAAACCTAGCAACTTTTCAAAATTCTCCATCAGCATCAACCATGCATTCCTTCGTATCTGCCTAACTTTCTCAAACTCACCTCTTCCATCTAATAAAGCAATAAAATGAACTCAGTATTACACAAAACAGCAAAACCCTGATATGGGCAAAGAGCTCGCATCTCACGTTACCTAAAATTAATTTGTACGACGGCAGATTCTGATGTTCTTCGATGTTTGGAAATTATCAAAACTCGTTTAATACTTTCATTCGCGCTTGTATCTTTTTACTTCGGTAATACGATCCAGCCTCCAACATGCTACAGCAAAAATCACCTCATGCCCTATCCATACACATTCAACAATTCAATACACTCGAATAGTCAGCTAAACCCATAGGTTAAATTAATGGAAAAATTTCAGGTACTCAATTTTCTCGATCATCTATCACGCAATTTCTCATCACGAATCTACGCTAAAAAAAAACAACTTACTAATTACAACATCTATATATTGATCTTGAAGTCAGAAAAAAATCCCAACCAAGAATCAACACACCTCGACCATAAACAAGCCAAAGATGGGCGCGCGCATTTCTACAAAACAATCACGTAATCGGCGATTTCGCACATTACCAAAGTCTCCGTCGATAATTAAGTCTCCGCGAATAGAATACCTAAACTGATGTTCAAATTAGTCGTCGATATGATCTAAACATACCTAGGCACACAAAGAAAGATGAAACGGGGCTGCGACATTTTTATCAATTCACACCTGAATTAAGAAGGTCTTCTTAGTTGATCGACAAAAAGTAAACCACGAATAGGTTTTGGAAACACCATAGACCATAAGTACGCATTATCCGCCAACCCTGAGATAAACTCGGACTATACAAATACTTCGGTATGATAAAGTAAAAAGTAAATATTTATCTTTAGCATGGCCATAGCTGCGCATACGACATAGGTACATAGTATTTTTTCCCTCTTTTTTCGCTACAGATGCGCGTTGCGTCGTCCAAGTCCGGTAAATTAAGCGCATTGTTCTTTAGCAGCGGTACTTGATGGGCACAATTAAAGATACCATTCTACAGTATAAATATTAATCAAAGTTACCACAACCAGATACAGCAACAGTAACAAATGATGTACATTACTTATGGAGCACCGCCACTACGAGCCGTCATCTCTTCTCTGTCGAGTCGAAAAACGTTTCGGAGAATTTTTTTGAAAGTCATGCAAGTGCTCTTAGACTTATACAGGTTCTCGTTTAACAAGCGCGCATTCCATTTCTTTCATATCAAACACGTTACTTTTGTCTAGAATTTTTCATCGTTGGCACCTTTTCACCGTTTTAATTACACGTCATAGATAAGTTCCATCTTTGCTGGGTTCAGTGTGAATATGAAACAGACTCTCATCGGCAGTATGCAAGTTCACACGGATCAGGCCATCTCTTTCGACAGCGATTAAGAGGTTGGATTTCTCGAACCGCGATTGATTGCTGAGTGAAGAATGTTCTTAGGTGAATGATATACGTGATCTCATGTCATCGCAATTACTACCAATTCCATATCGTCTCTTTCACCCTGCCTACCTACCGCTAGGTTCAGGGCTCATTAAGAACTCTGGATGGCGAAGAGAGAAACGGCCAAGTGGCGAACAAATTGGTCTATCCATGTGTCAAACTCATCGTCCATCATGGTTGTGCTTGTGATGTTGGTATGCGAACAATTCATAGACTAGAGATGGGTTTGTGAACTGAGAGTTTCGAAGATCGGATCTCAGAGAAGTTTTGTGTTGGTGGCCAAGAAACAGAATTGAAAATGGGGGAATGGAAATTGCAAGCTGTGATAATTTCAGTTTCCTTTCATCAGTGTTTTTCAAAGCTGTGTCTGGGCTTATTATTTCCGTCAGTTCTTTGAAAAGTGTTTCGAAGAAGTCGAGCTTTGCTTCTAATAGGATTCTACATGACTACCGTGGTTTTCAAATGTGAAGTTTGAAGGGCTACTGATTTTTATGGCTCTATCGACTAAAACTAAATATTCAAACGAAAGATTTTGGTTTGAAACCCTCAATTTCACTTATTATTCTGTTACAATATTTTGATTTACTTGGTTCTCTTAATTAAAAACTAGGAAATCACGACTTTCAAATAGAAACTTCAATGCTTGAGGAATGAGGACCTAGACGAAGGATTTCCGCAAAATATCTTGTAGGACTTTTTAAAAATAAATAATATCCCAATTTTTCTTCCAAAGAAATACTAAAAAAATTGTGAAAATGTAAAAAATAGATATTGGCATAATTGGCATAAAAAAAAATTGAAAATTGAAAACATAATCAATGAAATTTGGCAAAATTATCAATTTTTGAAAAACTGCCAGAAATAGATATTTGAAGACATGAAAAAACTCGATCAGTTCCAAAAATGTACTTACTTACTTCTAAAAAATTGACAGAGAGTCACATTTTGAAAGGGAGAACTGTTTTAGGACATTCTAGAAAATCAGAGCTTTCAAGTTTGACTTGCAGGACTGCTAGACACCGTTTTTATCAAGTCAAAATTTTGAGAGCACAAAACTTATTACTGATTTAGTGTCATAAAATTAACCTGTGTGGAAAAATTTGAATTTCAAAATCAAAACCATCGAAAACGTTGACTAAAGGTCAGCTAAATTTAGAAATGCATTTTCAGCTTTGAAAAAAAAACAATTTTGAAATTTACATCAGGAATAACACACTAACAGAGTGATAGAATTGAAACAAGACTGAAATTTTTCCAGTTTATGGTGCAGGAAAAACTTCTCTCTTTCATTTTTCATCGCAGATTTCTTAAATTTGTAATAATTTTCCAATGGAAATACCAAAATTAGAAAAAACCTCAAGAAATAGAGAAGCTATCTTCATAGCATCCTTCCATTCAGATAATCATTTCATTCCAAAACACATTATTTTAGTTTTTTTCGCCAAAAAAAGCAACGTTTTAAAAATTTTACATAAAGTTTTTAAATTTTCATAAATTTTCAGTGAAAATGTCAGTTGAAAAAAAAACGACTTTAAATTATCCTTCAATTTGGTAATTTCGAAAAACAGCTAATACTTTTATTGAATTTTTGATGGATGGGCTAACAATTTTGGAGATTCTATCCGAGATTTCTTGGTTTTCATGTTTTTCAAAATTAAAGATGCAAGTTTTGTAAAAATCAAAAGAAATGAAAAACTGCCTTCCTGACACCTTTAAGGCTTTCTATGTACTTGATTTTTTCATTTTAGGCCGATTCCCTCGTGGAATCAACTTCAAACCAATGGGAGAAGGTAGAGTAGGGGAACAGATTCCTTCCATATAATGACAAAATTTCATTACACCGAGTTCAAGAGGGAAAATAGTAGAAAATAACTACTTTTTTGGAGCCAAAAAAAGCGTGAAAAATTAAATTTAAAATCGAGGGAAAATTGTAATCCTCGACAATAATAAAAGTTATTCAATACACCCCCCCCCTCCCCACAGAGTGTTCCAAAAAAATCTTAAAATCAAAAAACAGTACTTTTTAGGAATTTCAGTAGGACTTTTTCAAAATATCAATGTATTTTTTATTCCTCCTCCCCTTCCCCTCCACTCATGAAAAATTCAAAAACCTGTTAAGAAAAGATTTTTTTTAATAACAATAATATTGTAAGACATTTTTTTTAAATTCATGATAAAATGTTGGAGAAACACTTTTCAGATGATTTATTCTTCCAAATTTTTATGAAATTCCAGCAAAAATTTCAAATTTTTCGAACTTTTCCAGATTTTAAAACTTATTTGATTTGTCTAGGTTTTTCAGGTTTTCCAGAAAGTGTAGGTACATCCTGTTAATAATTTTATTAGCGTTCAAATTCAAAACATTTTCCACCGATTTTTAATTTTTACTTTGGTGATAAAGGGGTTCAAATTTAAAAAAAAAGACTTTCAACTTAAAAAGCAGGACTTTTCAGGATCAGAAAGACTTTACAGCAAAAAGCAGGACTATTCAGGACCAGGAAGACCTGTTAGACACCCTGTTGTAATACCATTTCAACTCATTTTTGTACTCATTTGATATATTTTGATTTTTGAGAACGAAATTTTTTTTTAGGAGTCAAAAAAAAAAGAAAAATACATTTTGAAACAAAAAATTACAAAAAATTGATTTCAGTCGAAAATTTTTGATTTTTATTCCTTCTCCTGTCCCTTTCTCCTTCAAACGCCGCTTCAGTTCATCTTTGCACTCATTCGATGTTCGTGTTTCAAAAGTGAATCTTTTTTTTGAGAGCCAGAAAAAATTGTAAAAATTGTAATCGATCTCAGTCTAAATCCTCCCCCCCCCACCTTTCAATTCCACCTTAGCTCATCTTAGTTCGTCTTTACATCTATCTCCAGGAATATTCGGATCAGAAGATTATTTCAAAGAATGCAATTGATATTTCTACTTTTTCAGACCTTTGCTTCCCAGTTTCAAGTCCTTATGCAACTTTCAAGACACCAGTCCAAGAAATCCCCCCTTCAATGGAAATTCCCCGAAAAATTCGCACACTATTCCCAGAATTTCAAACAACTATCACAGCGAAATTCCCAACTTACCCAACAATTCTCCCGCTTCATACAATTTCAAGAATCATCAAGGTTAAAAGTTAAAACCTAAGAAAATGGCAATCAGGTTCAAACCATTAGAACAAATCTTACATAATTTCGACCCGTAACCAACTCTTATACAAAATACCAACTCAAATATACAATTCCAATTACCGCAACCAGAATACGGTTAAAAGTTCTGCGACCTCATCTCACCACACATCCATCGCCATCCACTCGAAACTTACTATTTACATACCAAAGCGTAGTGTAAATTTATCCATCAATCTTTGTAGTAATCCTACAATACGTACGTAGACCATGGCAACTGGACAAATACCACAGCAGAAGAACTCCAACACTCGCAAATTTCCATAATGATATTTACTTTCGAAGCCAAACAATGCTTCGGTAGCGTCCGTCAATTCGCCGGTACAATTGGCACAATGTTATTTAACAACCTATCGTTCTCCCAAGCTAGATACAACATCTCCCTATTAAATAAGCCAGAAAAATAGAAAGGAATCTCGCATTGGCATTATAAATAAATCTTCAGACTCGAGGATCGGATTAAAAACCAAAACTGTCATAAGATCCGGTTCCGATTAGAGGTTCTCCTAATGCTGTATTTTTTAACGTTTTTCCATTATCGAGTCGACGACCATTAAACCTGTCACGAATTAAATCTGCTTAAAACATTAGTTTCAACAATATTCCAACTCTGTAGAAATTTATTGCCGAAATAATTTTTCTGATAAGATTTTCAAATATTTTTATACTCTCAAGTTCGTCGAGCCGATCCAAAAAAGGTATTAATACGGGTACTCGAAAGTATGGCTGGGTACATGCCATTCTAATCGTGAATTTCGTATTATCATCGGTTTAATTATCCAATCCTTTTGAATTTCTCACACAGACGAGCCGAATTCTCCGGGTAATAAAGGTAGGCTAATAAAATAATCTTCTACGTACAGCGGAGGCAAATTAGCATCATTTGGAAGAAAATAACATTTTTGCCTAGCAAAGCTTTTATTTCGGAAAATTGTCGAGAGTGGTCCCCTGAATAACCCCAAAGAGTTACCACCCCACAGATCTCAGACTAACTTTTTTTAGAGGGGTTAACCCCACCAAAAAACCGTTTTTTCACATTATCTCCTTGGGGGTTGATTTTAGGATAAAAATAGCTCAGTACTTTTTTGTTCTACACTCAATTTCCAACATTTTTTGTTTGAAAAATTTTTCAGTAGGACCGTAAGCAAAGGAGATAGAGAGTCCTGAAGGAAGGGGGTTGGGGAAATATACTATGATTGAGGGGTGACGGGGTGAGGTGGGGTGGACACATGGAAGGGGGTGGAAGGTCAAAAATGGTTCTTGACATTGTACCCCGATTTTATACGTATTATCCTGTTATCATGTTTTCAAATAATAGTATATTTCCCCCCCCCCCACTCTCTATCTCCTCTGCTTACGGTCCTACTGAAAAATTTTTCAAACAAAAAATGTTGGAAATTAAGTGTAGAACAAAAAAGTACTGAGCTATTTTTACCCTAAAATCAACCCCCGAGGAGATAATGTGAAAAAACGTCTTTTTGGAGAGGTTAACCCCCTCTAAAAAAGTTAGCCTGGGGTCTGTGGGGTGGTAACTCTTTGGAATTATTCAGGGGACCACTCTCGACAATTTTTCGAAATTAAATCTTCGCTAGGCAAAAATGTTTTTTTATTTGCTAATTTGCCTCCACTAGTAGGCGCATGAAAATGAAAATTGCACCTCTGAAATAAATTTACAACTTTTGGACGAAATTTGGCAAATTCCTCGATGAACTTTTGCTTTCTAAATTGCTGGGAAATACATACCTTTGTGAATATTTCAACACCTCTGCCCATCGGAATCGAACCTGCGGCTGGCGCGTCTTTATAGGTTGCAACATTTTTTCATCGTAATTATAACACCACGCGCTGCCTACCGATTCGAATACCGAGAAACCTGCTTAATCGAAAATTTCTCGTTTTATTTTTAGCCTCTAAGGAGATGCTTGGGCCTTTACATACTTCATCTCATTAGGAAATGTGTTACTTCCCAACACTTCATTCGGACTAATGATCCGTCGTCGTGATTACTCGAGATTAAAAATAATCACGACTCGAGTGCATCAGCCGAGGCGCAATGTAACCGCGCCAGAAAAAAGCCAGTTATTTGTTCGGAATGTCCGCGCATACATAAATAAGCCACGAAAAGGCATCAACGCATATATCTTCTCTTACCTATGGTTTTGTTGCTAGGTGGATGACCTTCAGGTGTGCCACAACACGTTTATTACCTAACCTCACAAGAGTACTCGACGTATGTTCATCTCTCGCCGATCATCTTACAATACCTATAAACTCGCGCCTTTCGAATCCCAGACGGAAAAGTTTCGCCATTTTTTATCATCGAGCTGGCATGAGGCACAGCGAGGGGGGAAAAGTTTACCTACGAATGGTATATGCTTCGAGTACGAGGATATATTCGTCAAAATGGTAGACAGTCTGCTAATACTGCTCAGAGTAAACAAAATGTATCCAAGTTGAGGTTAAATATTTACCTATAAATTGCTTCGAATTAAAACCACAATGACCATTTATCTGTAACGAATTTTTTTCCTCGTAATCTCATATTTACTCAAGTGGTGATAAGAAATGCTCCCGCGAGGAGACCTAATCCAGCCAAAATTTATATCAACGCACCCAAATTTATTTTCACACAAGTATCTGGAGGCAGCTCGGCGCACAGAGAAGTGAAAAAAATCCGAACACGAGAAAAACCCGCCTAACAAGCATTTTCATCTTGATACAAACATTCTAGGCAGACCAACTCTAAGCTGGTACGAAGATAACAAATCTCTGGTACTCTGGTCGGAGAATAGCTCGAGCTGCGTGCCAGTTTTAAATCGTAAGAATCGCAGTCCGACCATAAATATTATAGACGAAGCTTGAAATGGTGGATTTTTAAAACGGCGCAACGCGATTGCATCTCTATACGACTGTAGAATCGTATACAGGTACGCAGGTATAATGGCTAAGGCTAAACCTTTAACTGGAAACCGCGGATAGACGGATAACGAGGGAGAACATAATTTAAATCTCGGACAAGGTAGATAGGTGTAGAAGAACGGCACGGAGAGGGAGAAGAGCGCGCACCGAACGCATAAAATCTAACTCCAACACAATTAACACTTGTTTTCGAGTTATTTAACAGCCTCCGCTACTACGCATCCCTCCTAAATGCTCGGCCATAGAGTCGGCCAGGCTTGATTATACGGCTAACATACCGAGCCATGTAGAATTTCAGTTTTTTTCTTTTTTCAACTATGCTTATTTTTATGTAGAGTTATTCTTACGGTGAGGTGGATCTTTGCAGCTTCGCGAATGCGGCTTATCTATGTGTTTCGCTGTTTGGAGCATTAACACGCCGGCCAGCATTGGGTTTTAAATTGCCATTAGCTTCGAGAGATCGATGCTAATTTGAATATTGAGCTGGGTTAGCGCGATTTGTCAAAGGAATCGGTTTATCGATCGGGTTTACTACTGGAGAGAGATCTGGATGAAGAAATGATGATTTTGCTGGCTGATACCTTTGTAGAGTAATTAATACCGAAGTCTGGAGGTATTATTGAGTTGATGGCGGAGATGTGATGATTTAGCGAATTTGCTATTTTTATATCTTCTGATCAAATTAAAAGCAGGAATGCTTAGGTTTTATTTTATCAGAAGTGGATAGATTTTAAACGAGATAAATTTCTGCGAAGCTCTTTTCACGGTGTCTGCCAGATCTGAACAACAAAAATTTTCGCCATTTCTGAATTTTTCTGGTCATTTTCACATTATTTTTTTGCTTCAAATTTTTAAAAAAATGAGCCTTCCATTTTCATCCTTTGTTTGAAAAAATTCAAGAAAAAGCAAAAATTGAAAATTCTTGCTTTTCGCAGAAAAATTATCAGAATTTTGGCTATTTTCTGCTTTTTTTGGCTGCTAAAGTAAAATTCTGGTTTATTTATGATTTTTCCTAAACCACTTGAGATCAATGGCTCTAGATTTCGACCAACAAGATAAATTTGTGCAACGCTCTTTACATGGCGTCTGTCTATCAGACCTGAAAAACAAAAATTTTCGCCATTTTCTGAATTTTTCTTATCATTTTCAAATTATTTTTTTGCTTCAAATTTGCCAAAAAAGGATCCTTCCTTTTTCATCCTTCGATTTAAAAAATTCAAGTAAAAGCAAAAATTTGAAATTTTAGCTTTTCGCAGAAAAATCATCAAAATTCTAACTATTTTCTGTTGTTGTTTTTTTCGCTACAAAGGTAAAATTCTGGTTTATTTATGATTTATCTTGCTTAGTAGACCCTAAACCACTTGAGATCAATGCCTGTGATTGAAATGGGATTTCTATTCTTGAAGAAGGATGTCCTTTCCGGAGCCAAAATTCGAGTACGGGAAAAAATCAGTCAAATTCACTGATTTTCAGCGAATTTTCGCTGATTTTTCAAAGATTTTCACTGATTTTTCTGCTAATTTCATAAATTTTACTGATTTTTCAGTGAATTTTCACTGATTTTCCCGTGATTGCTCTCACTGATTTGTTTTCATTGAAAATTTTTTCATTAATTTTTTCCTGTGCTGCAATTCTGACTATTTCTCAGTGATTTTCAATAATTTTCACTGATTTATAAATGAGAGAGCACCAGGAAATCAAGCTATTGGTGGATTTTCCTATTACACTTGTCAGAAGAAGCGAGAACTTAATTTTTAACAGCCCGAGTCACTTCAAATTGCTTCTAAAAAAAAAAAAAAAAAAAAAAAAACGAAAATTGTGGAGAAAATCGAAATTTTGCTGGAAACTCGAGGATGATTGCAAACGCTCAAATTTAGTAAATATTGATATAAAATTAATCAAAATTTGAAAATTACGTTTTTTTAAAAAAAAATTACGATTTTGCTGAAAAAACTGAGAAATTTATGTTTTTCGACTATTTTCAACTCCTTGAATCCATTTCTAAAGTAATTTTTATTCCAAAACCAAGAGTTAGCTTTTTAAGATCGAGTGGTGGGTTCAAAATTGAAAACAATCCAATGAAAAGTTTTCAATTTTTTTTCAAAAATTCGCCAAAAACTAAAATAGATATCACTGAAATCTGGACGGAAATTTTTAGGATGCCCTCTTTCCAAAAATCGAAATCTCATCTAAATCTGAGGCGGACACCACAAAAAGGTTCTCTCTTCACTGAGATTTTTTTTCCAAATTTTGCAACAAATTCGAAATTGCAACAGTTGATCATACACTTTCAGAATGAAAACTGAATTGATGGAACTTATATTTTATGGCCAAAATCAATGAAATTCTCAAATTATATCTCCCTTTCTTAATGGGCTATTTTGCTCCTCTAATATGAAAAACAAAGCGAAATTTGAGTTTTAGAATCTCAAAAACACCCATTCTAATACATTACATGGTGAATTGACAAATATTTCACCCCTTCTCTTCCTCAAGGGTCATTTTATTCCCCCAGAAAGCCTAAAACTTACTCTAACGTAAAAAATATTGCCAGATTCCTATTCAATGCACTTGAAAACATATTTTTTGACGCATCGAAATCAGTCAATTCATCATTTCCCTCCTCCTCAAGGTCTTCCCCTTCTCTAAAATGAAAAAGAATTTCGGATTCGTATTTCATGACCTCAAAAAGTGTACCTTTGAAGTCTCGAAAAAATTAACGGTTGGCTACCTAATTTTTTTGAGCTTTTTGGAGACCTTTTTTGTAGTGCCTTCAATTTCAGTGATAGACCATTTGTACTACTGTCCTGCAGCACTGATAAAACCTAAAAATCAGGTTATGTATAATTTTTACATATATTGCAAATTAAAGGTGATACTTATGGTGGCTTCAAATTAAAATGTTCAAAGATATCCATATCCATCACCCTTTCTCAAATGAAATGAAAATTGTCAACATAATAATTATCCAATTCCTGGTACTATTTAATGAAATTCCAAGTAAAAGGACTATCGCCAAATGAAGAATACCACAGACTTCAAGGATGTTTTCACTTCAAATTCACTCAAACATCCTCTTGGAGCCTTCGACCGACCTCTTTACAAGATGTCTACTGGGTTTGAAAAATGAAAATTCTGGCTCTTTTCTGAACTTTCCTTGCCATTTTCATGTCATTTTTCTTGCTTCATCCCCCCCCCCAAAAAAACTCTTTTTTATTCTTTAATTCAAGAAAGAGCAAAATGTTGAAAATTCTTGCTTTTTACAGAAAAATTATCAAAATTCTTGCTATTTTCTGGTTTTCTAGCCATTAAGGTAAAATTCTTGCTAATTTATGGTTTTTCATGGTTTTTTGCTAGTAGACACTACGTCATTATATTTTTATTCACGGCCATACAGAAAATATCCACCATCACGAGCACGAATGAGACTAAAATTTAAAAAAATTCCACGACACGAGATATTCATCCCATTTCCAAAATTGGAATAAAATACGCAAATAACAGAGATCGGTATCCTAAAGGCATGCCATTGGTTTCCCAGTAACCATGCGATTGTTTTGATTTCGGTCGACTCTCAAGGTAGATTCGCAAAGCCATAGAGTGGGCTTCACATAGCCAACGAACCTATACAATTACATACTGATATTTCCGAAGGAGGATACGCTGTCGTACAGTAAAGGTAGCACAATATTGTAATTATATTTTATCGTTTCATCTGCAGGCTAAACTTAAACGTCGTGGTTAAGAATTTTTTGAAAATTTTTATCGCGTTCGTGTGTAGTAAGTGCACAATATAACGAACTCGGCGATAAAAATCCTCGATAAGCTGAATATGGCACCAGTATTGCCCAACGGAACGCTGTACGTATTTGGAAATCGTTAAATATACAACTGTACAACAGGCAGTATAGTTTTCCGAGGAGGATGGTGATTTTTTTCATATTAATTAAAATTCAATAACGGGCGAGTTTACGATTCGGCTGTAAAAAAAAAGTAAAGAACACGAGCCAGGGTTAATTATCGAATTTGAAACAATGATACGACACGGCCAGATCGGAGATTTGTTTTGTCCAACTTTTTTTTATTGGTGGTCGCAGTCGTGGTAATGTGGAGTGATCTCGAATATTAACGAGTGCTCGAATTTTCCCTTAAATTTTAATTAAATCGATAATGTTCGAATTAACGATTTCGGAGCGTAATTAATGGTATGTTTTGATGGGCTGAAAGTCACGAGCCTCGATGTGATTGGCTAATGAAAAGTATTGTGCTTGTTTGAAGATAATGCTGGTTCATGTGGTTCACTTGCCTCGCTAATGTCCTAATAAGTTGTAAAATGGAAGATGAGTCTTGATAAAACTTCAATATAGATGATATCTGTTCTTATGTAATTGAAGGAGGCACATATCATGCTACCTTGTGGTTGTTTATGTAAATGTAGGTAATATTCGATCAAAGATTCGTTATTCTATAACATTGACTCATTAACTGTGAAGGTTTTGCAAGAAAAATTCACGCAGAACATATTTCTCAGAAAACTGTTTCACAAAATATCTCAGGGCCTTTTTCCATTAATTTTGCATAAATACTGCCATTCCAATTGTAAAAATATAAATTCATATTCTAGAAAAATTAAATCTCAATCCTCATGGCCATTGCACTTTTCTGAAAATATTCTCACAAAATGAAAATGAAAATATATTCCTCTTGAGCCTAGCAGCTCAATGTTTATGTAATTGTGACAATCATTTGAAGATCCGCATTCCAAAACGGGCTTAGTCCATACGACAGTATATGAGAAAAAGGACTTAAATGCACTGAAAAATAGATTACACCTAAGTCCCTTTTCTCATATACACTTGCATGGACTAAGCCCGCTTTGGAATTCGGGTCTTCATTTGATAATCCTGAGCTTACTTTTTTGATTGAAAGATGGCCATAGTTGGTTTCAGGTTTCCAGAGTGAAAAAATTATTTTCTTACAATCATTTTCAGTCATTAACTCAACTTTTTTTTTACTGGTTTATAAAATGAGGAGCAGTAAATTTTCACATTTTTCTTTTTCCTGCTTCTGTCGCCTAATTTAGTAGTAAGTATGATACTTCAAGAAGATTGGCAGGCCTAACCATCATTATTCAATTCGGTCTAAAAATACTGTAGAATGATGAGGTTATTGTAACATCTACATGTTCAGGAAAATTTTTTTGGTGAAATAATTTCAGCTTGTTTTCTAGGAGTTGATTTTATTTTGCCATATAAAACTTTTTTATGATAGGTAAAGTTTTGTTGAGGAGGATTTTCTTTAATTTGTCATATGGGAATTGATTCGTTTTCCTGGGGAAAATATTTTGAATTCATTTGGGAATTGATTTCATTTTGGCACCGATCATCAATTTTTGCAGATTTTTTTCAATTTTTCTTCATCTTGAATTTTTTGAAAAAAGGCCACTATTTTCAAAAAAATTTAGGCTCAAATGTAATTTTTTTGTTTTAAAATTTAATGTTGCCATCAATGGAAAGCAAGCTTTTCCCTCCGCAAGATAAAATTCTGCTGAAGGACATTTTCAATTCATCATCTGACATGATAACACCTCAGAAAAGAAAAAAAAAAAACAGAAAATTTACTCATGCATATGAGATCGCGAAATTTTACAAAAGAAATGGAACATTTTCAAAGAGATTTTTTTTCGAATAAAAATATTAAATTTCTAGCATATCAAAGCCCCTAAAAATGCATGGTCAATTGAATATGAAAAAAAATCTTGCCATTTTCATGTCAAGTCCCAAAAAGAACCATTTTTTTATTCTTCAATTTAAAAAAATCAAGAGCAAAATGTGTGAAAATCCTTGTTTTTATTGAAAATTATCAAAATTCTCACTATGTTCTGTTTTTTTTGTTTTTCTTGATGTGAATGACCAACAACCATGGCATTCTTCTTACATCCCCTTCCCCCTCCCTTCCCTTCCCTTCCATAAATATAACATCACTTGACCGAGAAAAAATTTTCTATGTCAATTTTGAGACATTTTGGTAATTTTTGACATCCTGAAGACCAATTCATACCATGGCATAAAAAATCACATAAAAAATTCACTTATTTCGTTCAACGAACGAGTTGAATGTTCCAAAATCATCACCTCTTCAATTTCAAGATTTCCCAGCATCCAACTCGTAAAAATACTTCCTGTAACGATTTCTACTTCCGCATACACTACACATACAAAGCTACAAAAGCTCATCCCACCCTCGCAGCATCACCCCAAACGAGCGATTTAGCCGGATGCATAATTTCCGAGCATTATCTCGAAATGGTCCAGTTGTCACGAGACAAACGCCAATAACCCGTTCGACGTTGAATAAAAGAAATTTATAAATAATGTAATACCTTATAAGATGTTCGAGCACGAACTGAAAATACACACATACAAGAGCACGTGCGCCATTTGAATTTTTATTAATGCCACTCCAAGTCCCTGTTGCTCCAACTCGGAAGATGCATCGAATTAAATGCAACATCGCGCTGCGCATGCGCCGGTTTATATGTCGCATCGTAACGCGTGGGAGCGCAGCCATACTACACGTGTTCGCGTTCGGAGCCTACGAAAGGAGTAATACCATAAACATACTCGGAGACTTGAACGATGGATTAGGAAACAAGTCGAATATAAATTTTAAGTCATCGATACCGCGATGTGGGTGAACTTCGGCGAAACTTTTACAAACGCCTCTCACCGTATGTGAAAGAAAGTCTGCATTTCCAGAAGTCTCGATACTTTTGCTCGGAACCTGAGCTTGGATGGCGCGATCCACCTCGTAGCGTATTTCACGATTACAACCTCGTGCATTGTGCTCATTGTTCATTACACCACTACCTACGTCGTATGAGGCATTCATTGTCTCTTTGGTGTTCGAAACACATAACAGAGGTGTTTACTCCTCTCGTGGCGTATTCGATAATTCAGCCGACAGGTTGAGGCGACGAAGCGGAGAAGAGCATGCGAAACTTCATTATGTCAACACTTGGAGAATCTGTTCTTGTGTTCGGGCTCGAGGAGACGCCATATGCTTGGACTCGCTTCGTTAAACCGTTCTGTGTTGTCAACATAACATTTCCATAAAGTTCGTCAATTGTAGGCCACGACGCGAAGTAGTCGTAAATCGATTATTCATCGAGAATTACCTCAGACGAAGCGTGTCGAAAATCGATCACGCCGAGTCGTATTTTCTACATCGGTGATTTCGTCTCGACTTTATTCTCACCCAGATAGTGGTAATTGATTTAAATATTTATCAACCTGCAAGAGTAAATTGAAACGTCTTCTAATTACTTAGGACAAGTGTCCATTACCTCGGGTTTTCCTCCCTTCTCTCTTATATTCTCCAGTCAGAATATGATTTTTCAGTTAAAAGTTCCTGATTTCTCACCCAATTCTCTAATTTGTCTGAAAACTTCAGTAACTTCTAACTAACTATCAGAGAAAAATCAGTGATTCTCATGCAGTGAAGAAAAATCAATGATTTTCAGCAAAGAAAAATCAGTGATTTTCAGTGAAAAAAATCAGCGATTTTCAGCGAAGAAAAAAATCAGCGATTTTCAGAGAAAAAAAAATCAATGATTTTCAGTGAAGAAAAATCAGCGATTTTCAGCAAAGAAAGAAATCAACGATTTTCAGTGAAAAAAATCCGAAATTTTCAACGAAGAAAAATCAGTGATTTTCAGTGAAAAAATCAGCGATTTTCAGCGAAGAAAAAAATTAACAATTTTCAGTGAAAAAATTCGTAATTTTCAGTGAAAAAAAATCCGTAATTTTCAGTGAAAAAAAATAAATGATTTTCAGTGAAAAAATAAATGATTTTCAGTGAAAAAAAAATAAGTAATTTTCAGTGAAAAAATAAGTAATTTTCAGTGAAAAATAAGTAATTTTCAGTGAAAAAACTAAGTAATTTTCAGTGGAAAAAATAAGTAATTTTCAGTGAAAAAATAAGTAATTTTCAGTGAAAAAAATAAGTAATTTTCAGTGAAAAAAATGAGTAATTTTCAGTGACAAAATCAGTGATTTTCAGCGTTGAAAAATCACTGATTCTGAGTAAATTCTTTTTCACAGGCTCAAAAAATCAGAATTTCGCCAGATTTGACTAATTCAAATTTAGAAAACCAATATTGAAAAAAATCCTCGAAATATCCCTCCAGAAAAGGTCGATATACAACAACGTATACAAATGGTGGGTGTTTTATTCAAATGATTCGATATAAATTACTTTTCGGTCTATTCTTTTACACCACTGTGCATCTTCTATTGAACGACGAGATTTGTTCGCCTCGGGGGCAACTTCGTAGCTGGAAATTTCGATTGTATTGCTCGCTAATAAACTTTTATTAGACAAAATGGTTATTATTGCACTTTTCTACCTGCTACGGGCACTATTTACCGCGCAGCCTCTCGCGAACGCTCAGGTATTCCGTCTGGCGCCATGTTATATGGTTTCGGCTTCTCTAAGCGGCAGGTTCTTTTCGCGTGGTCGGTAGTTAGGGCGAAATGATAAATTTCATCGAAATGCATCAACGCCGAAGTCGTTTCGTATCTTCCTGAAAGTGTATATATGTACATGTGCAGCCTACTACCTGCGTATTCGGTCGGGCACTTTCTATACGCATCGGTATCGGTCATTCTCGTCCAGTTTTCGGATGCTTTTTTGCCTCGATGTTCGAGTGTATCAATTCGATTAATTAATTTTATTATTGATCAACGTTGGTCGTATTGATCGACTAATGATGAAAATCTCGTGTATGCAACGTGATCGTAAAATTACCGCGTTAATTAAGACCAGAGTACATAAATGTACAAATATTTACTATCGCGAATAAATAAACCATGCGGTAAAGTCGTTTGTTGGCTCGTTGAAGGATTCGAGATCTGTATGTTTCGCGAAACGTGCGAAAAATCAAAAACAATTCAGTTTTTCTCGGAAAAATTCGAGACGAAATTCGATTTGAGTGTTGTGATCGTTCGAAGAAAAATTATATACGTGGAAATCGCGATGATATATTTATTCTAACGATATCGCATTAACATGGAATTGTCAATATTGAGATCGAAAGTAGTCTTGTCTTGATTTGACTAGAAAGAAATTTAAAAAATTGACGTCATATATTATCAAATGGATTTTGAGCAGACAAATTTTTAAAAATTGAGTTCTTTTATGGACTCGAAATTTTTTTTTTAAAAATTAAAAATAAAAGAATGGATAATATTTTGACAAAAAATGCATTCTTCCAACCCCTCTTCTTTCTCCCTTAAATTAATTCTTAAAAACACAACAGCCAATTTTTTGAAAAGAGATGAGGGAATATATTACATATTTGAGACTAAAAAAATCGTCAAAAAAATGACTAAGAACCAAATTTTTCAAAATTTTGGGAAAATAACAATTTTTACAGGACAGCGAATACTTGACAATATTTTTTTTGCTTTCAGCACAAGAAAACTCCAATTAGAAAATTTTCAAAAAATCGTAATTTTTACCTTTAAATCCATAAAAATTATTAACGTGATAATTTTCATAAAAAAATTGAAAGGGGAGAAGAGGAGAAAGATATTTTAATTTAGGACCAAAAAAACAACAAAAAATGTCACTAAAAAATTCCACGAAAATTTTGGCAAAAAATTTGAAAGCAATAATTTTTATAAAAAAATAACACTGAAAGAATTATTTTTTTAAAATCCAAATCATTAGAAAATCTTGAAAAATTGAAAAATTTACAAAAAACGAGATCTTCTGAATTAGGCCTCTCTATCTATCAAAAAATCAATTGTTTAGTTTAGTCATTAAAATTTTGCCAAAAAATTTGAAAAGTTGAATTTCTACTGAAGGTGAGTCTTTTTCAATGAAAATTTAAATTATTGGAATTTTTTAGAAAAATTATACATCAAGAAAATTCGAATGGAATGAATTTTTTGGAAAAATTGTCATTGTTGAGAAAAAATTGAATTTTTGAAAACTGAAATTCATAAGGATTTATATAATTGATTTGATTTTTTTTTAAATATTGATGACACAATTTTTCCTCAAATTCTAAAAACGTACCTACCATTTTTGCAAAAAAATTAGTAAGCAACTACGTTTTAAAAACTATCCAAAATGACAAATTTCATTGAAAAAAATTCTTTAAAAAATTTAAATCGATGATTTTAGAACGATTTTACAACAGAAATTAAGTAAACGTCAAAATTTTAGCAAAAAATATAAAAAGTGTATTCCCAACCTAACTTTTTTAACGATTTTTTCCCTTTTTTTGATGAACTGGTTACTTTCCTCCCTCAGCTTCCACAATAGAGATTGAAATCACTTGGAGACAAATAAATGGAGTTTTTGGTTTAATTACCTCCTTCAGCCTTGGAGTGCGTGAGATATCCTCCTCACCCAGCCTGAAAAAAAGGTCAGTCCTAGCAAAAAAATAAAGATAAAATTGCATCGAATTTGTCATTTTTTAATCTAATTTTTCAATTTTCAGATTGTTTTCAAACTGGCTGATGAATTAAGAATTGAATTAATTAACAAAACCTGCCAAATTTCAGTCTAGTATGAAAATCACGATATTGTTGAATAATAATAAAAACAAAACGAATATCAACGTTCTTAAAGAACCTAAAAAATATAGGATCAATGGTTCCATTAAGTAATAAATCCACGAACAAAAATAAATTGAATTAAAAATCCAGAAAAAATCCACCATATCAAAAAAGACCATCTAAAACCACAAATTTCGAAACCAACGAGCAATCGGGCACATCCAAAAACACACCCAAAAAACAATAAATTAGCCAAAAAAAAACGTCCAAAAATCCATTACTTTTGCATTTCTGCCAACTTATTATCCAATTTTTCAACCAAACAGGCAATTCAATCAACCTAATGCGAAATAATTCGCACGTAAATTCCAGCCCATAAATCCCTATCACAATGCTTAAATCATACTTGCAAACACCTCCAAAAAAATACCACCATTAACACCTTCATCTTACACTAAAACAATCGCCACAGCCATATCCGTTAAAACAAAGTAATCAAATCATACACCTAAACCTTATGGTTCTCCTCCAAAAATCACTTCGTGGGCTTGTCGAAAAAAAACTTAATCTTGTCAAAGACCAACGACCACGTACAATGCGAAAAGAAAAATCACCCTGTATATTTGAATACATTACTGACCAAAGAAGAAAAAAACCCGACTAGAAATTCAACTTATTAAAAAATTATTAAATTAAAATTTGACGATAAAATTCGTACCTCGGTTAAAATCTATAAAAGCATTCGAAATGAAAACTTTGTTGGAGGAAAAAAAAACCTATGAGTATAGGCATCCGCGTAAAACATCTTATTTATACGATACTTAAAAGATAAAACCTCGGATTGAACCGTCTCCAAGAATGACATTTTAATGCCGGCCGCACACTGATTATTAAAATTTAGAAGAAAAAACACTTCGACTTATCTCGGAAATGATTTCACTTCTCAGTTTAGAAAAAAAAATTCCATCGTTTAAGACTTTTATGGCGATGTACAAATGGAACGCCATTAAGCAAATGTTCGGATACTTCATATGCTTACCTGGAGATTAATTCGGAATATATTCAGTGATACCTAAACACCGCTGTACCTTTCTATAGATCCGGATTTATACCTAACAATGCAGGGTCACTCTTCAACTGTACTTTTTTCAATCGATACGCCGAGAAACCTCCTACAATAAGATGGCCTTTTGAAAAGACAGCTAGAAGGAATCCAGGTACAACAAAAGGTCCTACCTTTACCTACATTTCATACAATGGCCCAAAAAACAACAACAAAAACTACCCGAGAAGAAAAGACATACGCGTGGCAAGCCAAAAAAGATGGAAAAAAGTGAAAAACCCGATGCAACGTCAAGTACTCTAGAAAATTTATAATTCTGTCAAAATAAGGTATTTTTTTCACTGGCCAACGATAAGTGGATGTTGGGACACCCTGCATTACTCTAAAACTACTCGCATACCATGGTTCAAGAAAGACGCTAGCTCCAATCTCCAACCGGTGCGTATAATATAAAGTGTCGAGTTGAAGAGAAGTTGGAAATTAAATACTTTTCATTCGGAACGTTCGGTTGAAGAAATTTCCAATTCGTGCGTATGGCAGGCAATAGCTGATCGTATTTTATCACCGAGTATACGAAAATTAGCGCCATTAGTGTTTATAATCGTGTTTGATTAATTTATAACGTGTAATATACTCGTCGAGAGGTTTAAATCGCGATCCCGGTACATCTCGTATTTTTTCCAACGTAATATACGACGAAGGTGAATTTTCCATAAAAATCCATACGAAAATGGGCAAAGAATGTTCGGTAGGTGGAACAAGCTCAGCTCTCATTCTAGATCGAACTTATATTTAAATATTTTCCATAAAATTGTAAACAAAATGTGAAAAATTGAGCTAATTTGCCATCGAAAATCCCATCCGTACGTTTCGAATCCCACCTGACTTGAAGTTTGAAAAAAATGCACCAAAAACGCTGCCCAGGAATAACTGTACTTTCGACTCGAGTTGAATTTATCATCGAGTGAAATCTACACCATTTCGAATCCATATACACAGCAAACCAACACGATAATTTAGTCGATTTATTATTATCTAACCAACATATCGACTTTTTCCATGGCTCCGCGAGTTAAATTCCAGCACCCAGCATCCATCGTGGCTTCGTACCAAGTATAATTATCGTCGGCTTATCTCTCGTGGTATAGTATACTCTTACTAGGTAAACGTATATTCTCGCACATAACCAATCACTCTTCGGTATTCCATTATTATTAATCGTCGTTTAAATCCAATACCGTGGAAAATTCACCAACTCGTCGTAATTACCTACCATACCAGCGAATTAATCGATTTCAACGGCGTGAATTATGTTTACTCGAATGTAAAACTGAACATCGAACTTGATTAATTTCATATTTCGTTTCAACCTTAGATATTTTTCGATTTTTAATTTAGCAATAAGCACGAAATGCATTTGGAAGTTTTTCAAAATGTTTCAAGATGGAGTTCCAGGGAGAAGGGGCAACATTCAAGGATGAATTATAGGAAAGTAAAAGTTATTTCGCCTTCGTTGGTCACACTAAGCGTGAAAAATTGCTAAATTTGTAATAAATTTTGACAATTTATGTTCTTTTGACTAAATCTTTCCTCTCATACTTTTCTGAAAATCGCAATTCGAAAGATATTTACTACTGTTCAAGATATTAAAAAGTGATTTTGTCTCCAAAAAATTACGAAGAATTATTTGTTGCCTCCTCCCTTTTTGAAGAATTAAAAATCTATCCCCCTCAAGGCCCCGGCTGTATTTTTATTACAGGTATACCAAATTAAATTCTCAGATTTGTATCCTAAAATCAGATAATAGAAGTTCAAATCTTGGAAAAAATGGTAGGTAACACAGAAGACTCGATTCATATTAAATGGTTCATTTTTTGGACATAATGTCCAAAATTTTCAAAGTATTTTTCACGTTGATTGATCACGAACCCTACTTAGCTTGCGAAGTACTCTTTCAGAAAAGATTTGTGGAAAGAAGATAGAAGGGAAGAGGGTCAAAGTTCAGTGATAATTTTAGATCGCGAATATCTGGACAATTTTTGATGGGTGAAAAAATTGTGATTTGGTATTTTTTGTAAAGTTTTTGATTTTTCTATGTAGTGACATTTTATAAATTTTTGCCACTTTCAAAGTATCGAAAATTGGTTTAAAAAAATTGAAAAATGATGTTCAATTCTCAATAATTATCAAGTTTTTGAAAAAAAAACACAAATTGAGCAATTATTTCAAGAACGATACGAAATGTACATTACTGGAAAAGGTAATATAAAATTGGGACTTTCCTACTCAAGTTGCAAGTTTTCTACTCTCTCATTTGTAAATCAGTGAAAATTATCGAAAATCACTGAGAAACAGTCAGAATTGCAGCACAGGAGAAAATCAGTGAAAAAAAAAATTGTCAATGAAAACAAATCAGTAAGAAAAATCATTGGAAAAATCAGTGAAAATTCACTGAAAAATCAGTAAAATTTATAAAATTAACAGAAAAATTAGTGAAAATTTTTGAAAAATCAGCAAAAATTCGCTGAAAATCAGTGAATTTTGCAGATTTTTTCTGTGCTGCAATTCTGACTGTTTATCAGTGACTTTTCACTGATTTAGAATGAGAGAGTAAAAAATAACTAATTTTCAACTTGAACCCGATTTTCCAGACTAAATATGCAATTTCGTGATTATTGAGGATAAACACAAGCAGCCCTTTCTCAACTCCCCCACTCTCTCATTCCGAATCAGTGAAAAGTCACTGATAAACAGTCAGAATTGCAGCACAGGAAAAAATCAGTGAAATTCACTAATTTTCAGTAATTTTTCACCGATTATTCAAAGAATTTCACAGATTTTTCAGTAAATTTCATAAATACCACTGAGTTATCAGTGAATTTTCACTGATTTCCAGTGATTTTCTTTCACTGATTTGCTTTTAGTGAAAAATTCTTCACTGATTAATTACTGTGCTGCAATTCTGACTGTTTTTCAGTGTTTTTTGATAAATTTCACTGATTCAAAAATGAGGGAGCACCCATTCAGAAGTCCAAAATTCAAGATTTTTTATGCTGATCGAGGTATCGAAAAAATTTAATGGCATTATTTTGTAAACTCGATCTCATCTTCCTGCAATAAATTTCAAAAATTTGAAAAAATGGTCCATTTTAAAATACAATTCAAATCCTTGATCAATTTATCAATTTTCACGACAATTATGCAACCGATGATTTCAAAATCAATTCAAAAATGTCAAAAAGTGAAAAATTTCGAGGCAATTGGCATTACAATGAACGTAATTCTGGTGCGAAAATTTCAGGAAAGGAGGAGGTAGTCAACGTACACTGAAGTCTTATTTCGATGAATATTTAAGGCAATTAGTATCTAAGATCTTTTTTTAGAATGCTGATGCAGCATTTTCTCAAAATTAATTACCTACGTCTGTCTATCTCGAACATCCTTTGGAATGGAAATATCTTCGCACAGTGCAGTGTTTGCATTTTATATTCATAATTAATACGTGCAACTCGTAATATCGGAATGTGAAGAATGTCAGAAGAATTACCTCGTATACAGTGTAAAATATGAGTATAAATTAATCCAGAAGAGCTTCGCTAATCAACATTGACTGATGAAGACTTGCAAACAGTATTTCCTGTATGAACTATGTCTGGAAATTTTGCAAATGCCAATTCTCTTCATCAGTCTGGTTAATTATTTTCTAAGAACTATAATCCATAAATGCAGCTGCTGGGAGATAGCATCTGAATATTGGTTCATATTTAGTCTAGTTTCTTTTATCAACTATCAGTTTTCACCTACAGTCCTCGATGCAATTTTTATGGATTGTTTAGAGTCTTCGTGATCAAAATATTTACTCTTTGGCAGAACAATCCCATTAACTCGGTCTGAATAAAAACATGTGAATTAGCTATCTAAGTGCATAAATGTTTCCGGAAGTTATTCAAACTGCCAAGTGGGGTACGAGTTGAAGAAATGTTTTTTTTTTTTTTCGTAACCAGTCAAGAGTACCTGTCTGTGTGTTTATATTTTGAAGGTGGGTTGGTTAACTATTTTTTTCGTTGAGTTCGAATTAGTCACTTTTGGTAAATAAAATTGAGTGAATTTGAATAAAAATTCACTCAATTTGAAATTGAAAATTGGATTTGGCAAATTCTTTGATTCTTTTTAATCCAAGGTATGAAGTTTTAAACCGACCTTCCAAGGTAGATGAAATAAATAAATGGAAAAATATAAATGTCTGAGACATATCAATAAATATTATCAGATTTCTGTGGTACCATACTTATTCAAAACCTATTTCATCCAAGAGATCTTGCTTAGTTGCTGCTAAGATCATAGAAAGGTGATATTTAGAATAGAAATTGAACGAAATATTGGTATATTTTGTTGAGCTGAATATTCAGCCAAAGAAAATGATCCTAAAAAATGTATCGAGATTCCTGTTGAAATTTTTAAAACAATTTTTTTCTTCGTAGTTGAAAAAATTGCCTCTGAATGAATTCTATATTTTTTCGTTATTTTTAGCCAAATAATACGAAAAAATGTTTCGAAATACTTTGTGTATGTCGATTTTCCTCCCTTCCCTTCCCCTCTCAGCGCACCGAATCATTCATCAGGATTTTCGACGATGCTATTGCTACTAAATTCACCATTTTAGATTTTCTGATTTTTTCGAGGCAGAAAAAGGCTCTAAAACTTCAATTTTTTGATCAAATTGAAAACTGTATCGAAATGTGAAGTTATTTTGAGACATTAAAATCAAATTCGAAGGTAGTTTTTGGCCAGATTGCAGTTGAATATTCAAGTTTTTTTTTATGGAAATGATTTTTTTTATCAATTTATCATTCAAATAGCATCAATAAATGAATATTTCGTAAAAAAAGACTTGGTAAAGTGATGGAATTGGTGGAAGCTTTTTCCACGTTTCTCTTGCCTCCTACCCCTCCACAAAAAAGAATTGCTCTTCAAAACTTGAGCTAAATACCATTTTAAAATATGGATTCTATTTCAAGTATCAAAACTAAAATTAATCTACGAACTACGACTAAAATTACATCTACCTACCTATTCAAATCACTAAAGAATTTACTCTAAACTACATTTACGAAAATACCACCAATAAAATAGGTAAAAAAACTCACCTTTTATCACATAATCCTCGATTCGATCACATTTTGCACACAAAACTAATCACAACAAAACAGCACATAATAGGTAAGGCGAAAAACAACAAAAATTCGTACGAGGTAAGTCGACGTTCATGTAAATAGGTATAAAAATCCAAAAACAAACTCGAATCGTCTGTTACGCGTAACAAGTATTTTTCTATATTATTTAAAACACCGATGAAAAAAGCGTACTCGCGACATGGACAGAGTTTAGTATGAAACTATAAACAGGTTGGTATGCGCGACTCGAAGCAAAGCGCGAACTGGTTCGACGATGAAAAATCTTACTGCGTAGAGGTCGCTCGAATCAGCCGCCCTTTCGAGATACCTGGATAACTGATAGCGCTTCGGGGTCCGTATAGGTACGTATAGGTAAAAGTGAACACATACGCATCGTACATCTTACGAATACGAACCAACACATCGTTGAATACAAGCGCACAAACACGTACTCAAAATATAATAACGTTACCTTGCCGCGCTCTCACCTGTAATTTGTGGCGTAGGAGAGAGAAAGAGAGAAGAGAGAAAGAGAGAAAATCTAGCCGCGGTTCCAACATAGACACGGAGCACCGGCGAGGTGTCTTTTACACGGTTGAAAAGTATCTTTGTCGATGGATTTAGAATTGGTTTTTATAGGGATGAGGGTGGTTTTTTTGATTCGCATGAGTGGTCCTTTTTGGGTACAGTTTTTGTTTGAAAATAAGTAAACCAGCAATGGATTCTCGATTGATCAATTTTTAAAATTTATTCCTCGTATGTGTGGCAAATACGAGTATCACTGATTTAATTTCTCGAACGCGGAAGTAATTTTATCTCACGTTTATGTACGTACGTAAATAAACAATCAACAGGTACCTATACCACGTTGGCGTTGGTCGATTTCCAAACAATAGATTGTAAATTGAGATTTCAAGCAAAATTGGATTTTTTCCTCGATTTGATTTTTTTCAAACTTGTTTTCAATTATAAAATAAAAATTTTTGCAAAAAATTTCAAAATTGAATTTTGGTAGGTATAAAGTATTAGACTACGTTTTTGATAAATTCTCACTCGACTGATTTTTTTTATGAATCATGGTTCAAGAGAGGGTGAAAGAGACTCCCTGCCCTCTCCTCTCCCCTCATGATCACAAAATTGTGTTTGAAATGGAAAATAAGCTTTCAAATGAAATTTTTTTCAGTTTGATTTTTTTTCTTCCTAAAATGCCAACTTCAGCTCGTTTCTAGTACAACCACCTCCCCCCCCCCCACAAAATTTAATTTCTATAGGTAATTGGCGAATTTCTTAATTTAATGGGGTTTAAAAAAAATGAAATAGGAAAATTTTGTATCCTAAATTGAAAAAATTGAAGAAAGATGAGAAAAATTTCAATGATCAGAATTTTTTAAGTGAGGAAGAAATGGAAAAATCTCCCAAAGTCGAAAATGATTGTAAAATGTTTAAAAATTGTTATTTTTGCTTTTCAAATGAAATTTTCCAATTTCAAAAATTTTTATTTTTATCTTTACTTGCATAAAATATCTTTATTTTGGGAAATTCTTCCAAAAATCATGTTATTTTTCGATTTTTCATTTAAATTTATTTTTTCATTTCTAAACATATTTTAACCCTGCTTTTGAGGAAATCTAAAAAAAACAGTATTAAAAATGTTATATCCCTCTCGCATCAAAAATCGTTTGATTTAGATCATTCGGTCCTCTTTATTGCTTTGAATTCAACATTATTTGTGACCTCTCAAGCGCAAAGGTACCACAAGTCGGATTTTTGAAAATCGATTTTTTTGCGATTTCGATAACTAGAGACCATCACCTTTACAATGAGACCAAAACGAGCCCCAACCTCTAAAATTCTCGATTTTATAGGCATTTGAAGTTTGAGTACCAAAAAAGTTCATTTCGAGAAAAACAAGCTTAAAGTTGAAAGAACAAAAATCACTGTTTATTTCTTTTTTAATTTTTTTCTTCCGCATGAATATAAAAAATGAATACAATTTAACTTATTTCAGTTTAAAACGAACATTTTTAATTGAAATCAACAAAATTTTCTTCAAAAATGCGTCATTAAAAATATTTTATGAATTATGAGCTAAAAAAGTTCCAAAAATAGTGAAAAAAATCATTTTAAAAAAAAAAATTTACCACTTCCGGGCCGAGTTTTGATCTGTGACTTTGGGATATTGTAGTACACATGTCAAACCACCAGAATCCGCTAAAAAGCGATTTTTTGGATTTCTCAACCAAAATTCACATTTTCGTCTATAACTCGAAAAGTTGTTTTCCGACTTGTGGGCCCGTTGAGCTTGAGAAGTCACATTTATTTTTTAAAAAAGAGCGACGAGCTATGAATAAAAAATTCACAACTTTTGTCAATTTATTAAAAGTATTTTGCAAAGAAACCACTTCAAAATTTCAGGTAGGAAAAAATCATGTTCATATAACATTGGGACCAATTTTTAGACCGCAAAAATTTTTTATAAAATAATTCATATTAAAATTCCACCTGAAATGAAAAGTAAAGGAAGTATGTACAAATTTCATACTATAGATAAATCTGAGCTTCAAAATTTTCAAAAAATTTCATTTCTCCAAAGAAATTTCTATTATTTTTGCAAACTATGCATTTTTTTAGCACTAAAATTTTTTCTTCGATTAGTATAGAAAAAAAATCTCTAAATTATTCCTCTTGAAATTTCAAGAATGAAGAAAAATCAGTTGCATTGGAAAGGGAGGGAACTAAAAATTGAAAAATTTCAGACTAATTATTTTAACAATTTTTCTAAATTTTTCATTGGTTATGGACCGTTTTCCCGAAGCCGAAATCCCGAACGGACATTTTCTCGAATAAGATTTTTCACGAAAAAAATTTTCACGAATCCTTTTTCCCGAATACCGAAATCCCGAATCCTTTGTTTCCCGAATTAAAAAAATTAATGTACTATTAAATAAAGTTTATTTTATTTTTGCTAAAAACTACCGAAATCGTCGACAGTTTTTTTGAACTTCAGTAGTCGAAAACTACCGGGTTTTTTCCAAAAACTACCGGTAGTTTTATTTTGTTGCAATAAATCAAAAAAAAAAATAGTAAAAAAGGTGGAAATCTGTAAAAAAAATCAATGAAAATCACGTGCAATGTAGTACAAATAAAAGAAAACACATTCAAAAAATCAGTTTTTTTCGAGGTGTCATCAATTTTGACCAACTTTTTGAAAAAAAGTTTGATTTACGAAATTTTATGCCATTTTTGAGTGGTTTTACCTCCTGAAAAACTATACTACCGAAAACCTCTGGAGGATGAAAAAAAACTAATGTTGTACCACTATGCAATTGACATTCCATAGAAATAATAAAAAAAGTGATTCGTGAAATTCTATATTCGAAATTTTTACATTCGGGAAATTCTTCATTCGGGATTTTTGCATTCGGGAAAAAGGTAATTCGAGAATTGTATTCGGGATTTCGGTATTCGGGAAAACGGATTCGTGAAAAATCTTATTCGGGGAAATGTCCGTTCGGGATTTCGGCTTCGGGAAAATGACCGTGAACCTTTTTCATTTCTTCCTATCAAACTATAAATGTCTTGAAATTTTCTAAAAAATAAAATAGATCTACCTCTCATTACTTTTGTCAATTTTTCAATTTGAATCCAGTGTTTTCTGCTTGAAAAGTAATTTTGCCATTACAGGTGGGACAGGGGGAGGGGAGCAGTCCTTTTGTATCCATTCTCCACATTGAGTTGAGCTCTGCAATATTTTTGTCCAATTTTTCTTTCATATTTTATCACTTTATGGAAAAACTTCACAATCAATGTACAATAAAATCAACATTTATGAAAAATTTTACTTTTTTGAAAACTTCTGAAGTTCTGAGGACTTGATTTTTAAATCAAAATGGTATCTAAAATAATGTACTTTCAACATGAAATTTTCTCAATCAAACTGGAAATACTCAAGAAGCAAGACACAACCAAAGTGAAACCAAAGGAAAATATTAGCTGGTTAATATTCCAATGCCACGATTGCCAACAATGAAGATTTATTTACATATTTTCAAGAAATAATTTTTTTTTCTTTGTGTTCGTTTCAAGGCCACCTAGGTCACGTGGATTAAAGAAAATGTGACATGGCTGACTTTCTCCTATTTTCAAACTGATTTTTAAATTGAGAAAAAAAATTGGGGTTGAGCTATGAGAAAGTAAAACTATAATTTATGATTTTTTTAATGAAAAAATCATAAAACCTGTATTTTGATTTCAAGGCGAAAAAATCGAATAAAAATAAATTTTCAGTTGGAAAAAATTGAAAAAATCAGTGAAATTGTACCTAATATTAAGCCGATAATTCACATTTTCAAATCACATTTTCCTCTCTTTTCCCCTCCTTTCCTATGTACCAATAATTTTTTTCTCAACGATCGACGATTCTACACGATTTATGTGAAATTTAAACGAGCTAAGCTTAGAGTCGAACTTGGGTGGCATTTCGGAGGGGGGGGGGTTAACATTTCTGAATAAGGTCTTTTTTTTCGACTCGAAATATTAATTATTTCATTTTTCTCTGACAAAAAATCATTACTTTTGAAACAATTCGAATATAATTTTCCCAAGTATCACTGTAATTTTGTTAAGGCATGCTGCACCCTTTGCTCTTCCAACAGTTCTATCTTTAGTTCACTCCCTTTTCAATGAAAATTAATTCATATCCTCTTTGGTTTACTTCAACAAAAAAATACTAAAAAATTTGGAGCGAGGGAAATTTTTTTTAAAAAATGGTAATCGAAAAATTTTCCACGAAAATTGAGTAATTTTCTTCAATTTTTTCTGAATTTGACTTAAATTTTTTTTTGAATAAATAAGGATAGTTTCTTATCTAAACCCAAAACACATTAAACCTAAACATCAAAATTTCACTCCATAAACGAATCAATAATCACCTAACTCGTATAAAAACCTATTTCCCAAGCAGACCACCAAACAAAATAATTATTCAAATTCCATTATTATAAATCTCTATCGCTCAATTAGCCATAACGACCGAGAGGTTAATACACCTCGGATTAGTGGCCATTAAAAAGCACTCTTTCAAAACGGTGGCGCCAAATATGGAAAATTAATGATACCGTATAATTGTGCCAAAACGTCTAAATCCGTGTAAACCTGTTTAATTGTGGTGTGAAAAACAACACGAAACTGTAAAATATCATAATTGTTTATCTCACGGGATTTCATTAGATCCACTCGTGATTTTATAAATAGGCATATTACCTAAGTACAAATTTCTTTATCTTTAATTAACGCAACACCTTTAATGTACTTAGAGCACCACATTAAGTACATTTCCTATCCATTAAAGAAAAAAAAAACGAACCAAACAAGAAAATCGTACTTATAATTCATTTACAACAATATCGTTCAACATTTTGATAAAAAAAATATCAAAATTACTCGATTTAATACTTCAATATGGTCGATTGAAACAACAAATTTGATACTCGAAATTCAACACTTGATTGGTATTAGATACCTAGGTAGATTTAGCAACGTATTTTCACGACCGAAATAAATTGGATTTTTCAAAATATCAGTAAACATTTCCTTCATCCGAACAATACGGCAATAAAATTTAATTACAGGGTAAATTAACGAGTAGCTAACGATAAAGTTTATTACTCGAAAAAAAAATCATTTTACGTACACTACGATTAGATATATTTTCGAAACACATGTCTGAAAACCCGTAGGAAGGCGAATCGTTGTAAAATCCTCCGAAAAAGGTAAGTACCGGGCGTTTGGTAACATTTAATTTACGTTTAGAATTCCACCAGCTCATAATTTCGTACCAAATGGGATTTCTATAACGGATAATTCACCATGCAAAAATACCCTAACTACCGTTTCGAGCCAGCCAAGAAATTACAATGTAAACGAAAGTAGGTACTACGTACTTGAAAAATATATTCTTCGGATAAGCAATAAACACACGAAGCAATCGCATCGTATGGGAATAATTGCGGAGATATTGATAAAGAGAAATCTATATAATTAAGCCTCGGGGTGAAAAAAAATTGAACGTTCGTCACATTGTGTAATGAAAATTTCTTCTATTTAGTCAATTTCTTCCAACCTCGAGGATAATTTTCAAAAAAAAAGAAAAGAAATTAATTAAAACGTACATGACAAAAGATCAGTTGGAGATCTCGAGGTATGTTGCCTACTTCGCTTCGGGATTATTCTTAATGTAATTAACACTCCTACGCCACAATGCAGCAGAGCGAGAGATCACCTCTTGTAAACGGCGTCTCGGTCGGGTTATTTTTGATCGGAGAGGTGTCGGATTCACCATTAAAATCGTCGAACCAGTCGAATTTTTTAGGAAATTACCGCTTTTAAGTGATAAAAGGTACAAATAATTGCGCCAGTAATATATTCAAAGCATCAATCGGTCCAGTTCTACTTACGTAACCGACAGCAAAGCAAAGTCATCCGCCGTGTAATTATCATTTTTCCATCCTTACCTGCGGGCAAATAAAAAATATTTCGAATTATTTTACGCTCCGGTAAAAAACTATTTCTACCTAAGTTTACATCGAATAGGTAAATTATCACACAAATGAGCGAAAAAAATAAAATAAGATTTTAATACGTCGTAGTACGTATAATATTCGCGAATACTCGTACAAATCTTACATAGGAATGCATCGATTAGTTTACATATTATAAAATAGAGTTGCCAAGCCGCCGAGCGAAGATTTCTGCGATTTTTATGCCAATTTATGACTCCCAGTTTTATCCTGCGTATTGCATTTTTAACCTGTAATCCGCCAAGTGACGTCATCGTAAAGGCTACTCCGAGTCGGAAGTCACGGTCATTGAAAAACCTATTGGGTCATCCGTGAAATCAACCCGAAGACGAAGAGACTACACAAAAGCAACCACTTCGATGTACTTAGGATTAAACGGTTTTTATTACATTAATAATTCATTAATTTCCTTACCACACGCAACGAGTAAAAGTCGTATGATGCGTTTGCTGCGGACAAGACCGCAGCCGCGGTTCATTGTTTAGTAATTTATAATATGTGTTACAATGCATCTGGGTATCCAAAAAACGGCCCACGAATAACCCTACGCTTCGATGATGGGAACTGGGACTCAGGGTCGGGGTAGGAATTTGAGAAAATGTCGAATCAGTCGAGAGGAGGTTTTCTTGGGCTGTAGGTGAGTTGATTCCCAAAGAAATATTTGTGTAAAAAAACAGGGGAATTGATTCCCATTTTTTTTTTTTTGTAGATGTACGAATTGATTCCCCCTTTTTCAAGAGGGAATGTGCGAATTGATTCCTACTTTATTTTCCAAAAAAGAAATTTTTCAGGAGAGTGAATTAATATGCACAAAACGTTTCTACGACTTAAAATTAGGTTCAGCAAATGTTGGTTTGTTTCAAAATGTGGATTGGAGGCCTACAGAGCAAGTTTCACTCCAGTTCTCAAGAATTGAAATGACAAATTTTCCTATCTGGGTGCGCTTATGCTTGGGAATTTTTTAATCGCAGTTTCGGAAATAAAATTTTACGAAAAAAACAATGGTGTTATCTATTTTGGATTTAAAAAATTATTTCAGCACCTTTTTTGTGTTTTTTAAATAAAAAGCTCGAAAACTTCGAAGATCTGTGATTTAGAAACATATGGGAAAATTTTTCATTTCAATTCTTGAGAACTGGAGTGAAATCTGCTCTGTAGGCCCCAAATCCAGATTTTGAAACAAACCAACATTTGCTGAACCTAATTTTAAGTCGTAGAAACGTTTTGTGCATATTAATTCGCTCTCCTGAAAAATTCCTTTGTTGAAAGAGGTTGGGAATCAATTCGTATATACCCCTGAAAAAAAGGGGGAATGAATTCGTATATACGCCTGAAAAAAAAGGGAATCAATTCGTACATACCACTGAAAAAAAGTGGGAATCAATTCGGACATTTCAAAAAAAAAAAAAATGGGAATCAATTAGAACCTTTTTCAAAGCTGGGAATCAACTCACTATCTCCCTTTTCTTGTACTATTGTTGATGTATCGATAGATTGTTCAACATATTGAAATCGATATCTGTGACAGATGTCGATATATCGATATCCAAATAAATATCGAACGATACATCGATATTTTTCTGACCTTTGAAAATCCAACCGAAAGGGTGTGAAAAATTCGTTTCTGAACCGAAATTAAAGTGCACCCAAATAAGAATGATTGTTTTCATTATAGAGGGAGTAAAACGCTAGGTACTTTTACTTCCACTCGCGAATCGCTCGAGTACTCAAGTTCGCGTTTTTCTCCCACAATAAATAAAAATATCGTTCAAAACTCAAAGAAAACGCAATTTTGCGGCGCTTGTGCCACAAACCTCACACTCGTCAAAAATTCTTTTTTTCTCCTTTGTTGTGAAATATACTACATTTGTTTCATTTCTTCATTTTTCTCAGATGATTACGTTTTTTACCTATTATTTTTAAACTTTTAAATTTCCGAATTCAAAATTAGGAAAATTGGAATCTCATTCTCTTTTTTTCGTCAAGTATTCTAAAATTATTGTAAAGCTTCTTCCTTTTTGAATTAAAATTCTAATTAAATCTGGAAAAATCGAGATCTCATTCTACTTTTTTCTTCATTTTTACATTTCTTTTCGAATTGAAATTCGAGTCGAATTGTGGAGAAAAGATATCTTATTCGTTTTTTTTCATTAAAAAAAAAATTGTTTTCAAACTTCTGACTTTTCGAAAATTCTGGGAAACTAGGATCTTATTATCTTAATTTTCTTTTTATTATTTTCAAGCATTTGATTTTTCGAATCAAAATACAGATTAAATTTAGGAGATTGGGAATCTCACTTTTTTTTTCGTTTACGTATTACTATAATTATAATATTATTATTTTTGAGCATTGAAATTAAATTTAGGACTGTTCTATTCTATTTTTTTTTATTATTATTATTTAAGGACTCAAAGTACCTAAATTCATTTTATCACTTCGAAATTTTCAAAATAAATTCTAAAAAATAAGAATTTTTACGGTGAAAAAATCAGAAAAATGCATGCTAATCCAAAAAAGTTGTCCCTGAAAATATCGATACATCGAAATCTTTCGATTTATTTCAATAAAATATCGATATTAAAAAATGAGAAACATCAACATTACTATACTTCTTCGACTCCGGTCTCTAGTGAATCGAATTTGGTGAATTGTAAACTGTGAACTTCGTTACGTTTATATAGAATTTCAAAATGATTCAGTCGGTCTTGGAAAATTCGCCATTGCTTGATGAAATCGTTCACGAATGATTCATGGTGTAAACAAATTGTTTGTGAAAATTTGTTTTTGATAGAACCAAAGATGGAAAACAGAAATGATATTAGTTCCAGTTCCAGTTACAGTTACAGTTCTCAAAAGTTTTTAGTTCCAATTCCAGTTTCAGTTTTAGTTCTCAAAACTTTTTAGTTCCAGTCTTCCAGTTTTCAGTTCCAGTTTCAGTTCCAAATACCAGTTCAAAAATTTCAGTTTTTTAAATTTTGAAGAACAAAAAAATGTAAAATTTTCTGCTAAAATAAAAAAGATCTTTGTTGTTTTTCTTTTTCGATTCAAAGTACAATTTTTCATTTTTCAAGCCCAAAACAAAAGATTTCTAGAAAAAAGTCATACTTAAGTAATATTTTTCGGAAATGTTAAAACTGACCTTTGAATTTTTCTAACAAAAAATTTCATAAAAATTTGAATTCGAGTTTACCTACAACACAATTTTTCTTTATTCATTTTTCGACGTAAATTTTCAAAATTTGAGGTTTTTTAATAAAAAATTTTCGATTGAATGTGGTTTGATAGATTTCAACATCAAAATTTTGTCTTTTTCAAGTCGTATTTTGAATAGGTATAAAAATTGCAACTGCTGAAACTGGTGTAAAACTGAAATTCATTTTAGTTCTAGTTCCAGTTTTCAGTTTTCAGTTCTCATCATTTCAGTTCCAGTTCCAGTTCCAATTTTCCATCACTGGATAAAACTGCTCGTTAATAATTCATTTGTGATCAAATCGTTCGCGAATGATTCGCTCGTCTTGGATGAAATCGTTCATGAATGATTCGTTACTGATTAATTTTCTCGTAATGACTCATTTTGTCTTACTTGCTAGTGAACGACTTACTTATCTTTAAACAATTCGTTCGGGAATAATGTGGTCCAAATGAAAATCGTTCATGATAAATTCATCACAAATTAAGATTTTCAAGATTATTTTTGAACAAAAATTCGTTAAGAATTTCTTTTTTTTCCGATCAAATCGTTCGAGAACGATTTATATCATACAACGCGATTAATATTCAGTTAATTAAATCAGTCGCGAATGATTTACATATTTGTGCGTTCAAGCCGTGAATAAATTTTTTTTAAAAACTCGGAAATTTTAAAACAAGAATAACGTTTTGAATGTGAACTGAATAACTTTTTGGAGAAATGGATTTAAAAAAATACGTATCGAATGAAATGAGCTTCAAATTGATATTTTTACGTCAAGAATAATCTGAGGGTCAGGTCATTCACTCTTTCCTCTGCCCTCTACAAAATTATCGATTTCAATTTTCATCTTTACATTACATCCCTTTTTTTGGGGGAGCCATAGAAAAAAAAAAGTTCTAAAGACGTATCTCTAAAGGCAGCATGAGCAGATTTTTTGAGAAGGAAAAAGAGGTGGGTTGGATTATAAAAAAGTTGAATAAAATTTCAAAAATGCGGCATTACATATATTTAATCTTTTGTAAGATAATTTTTAAAATTCGAAAAATAAAAATATTCGTGCTTCAAGTTTGAAAATGTTCAAAAAATTTGAATTTTTCATGCATACGTTCTAATTAAATGAGCTTTTTGCTTTTCCTTCCTCTACCTTCATTTTCAGAGGTTCATAAGATTTAAGATATTAAAAAATTGGGAGAATTTAAAAAAAATATATTTCAACCCAGTTCTAGATATTAGAAAACATATTTGATATTTCATTCTTTTTCGACGGTTCTAAAATCTAATTTAAGTACTTACCTAGAAATTTTTATTTCTATTCTTTTTTTATAAGGAAAGAAGAAAGGGGTTAAATTATAAAAATGTAGATTTTCAAACTTTGTTACAGGTAGGTTTAAAAATATGCGACTTCAGAACATTCAAAGGACTAGATCGGCGGCGCAACCAGGCAGATTTTCCAATTTTGCTCTAATTTTTAAAGGTTTGTCGAATTTTTTTCATTTTAGTAAAATATCCTATTTGGGGGGCGGGGGGGTCGGCTTTTCTAAAGCTAAAACAAATTTTTTTTTAATTTTTAAATAGCAGCATACACGTTTTTCGGATCATAAAACGAATTTTTTTACAAAAATTCCGTTCCGGACCCCTGTCCCAACTCTCTTAATTTGAATCAGTCAAAATTGACTGATTCAAATCGACAAAATTGAGTCATTGTAGGAATCAGTGAAAAAATTTACTGATTCAATCAGTGAATTTTCAAATTTCACTGATTGAATCAGTAAATAATTACTAATTGAATCAGTAAAATTTCATTTTTACTGATTCACTAATGAAAATTCACTGATTGAAATCAGTAAATTTTGACTGATTGAAATCAGTCAATTAATTTTTACTGATTCAATAATCAAAATTCACTATTTGAACCTGTAATTTTTCACTGATTGGCAGTAAAATGTCACTGATTAACAGGGGAATCAGTGGAATTTGACTGATTAATCCCTGACTTGATTTTCTCTATTTCATCAGTCAATTTTGTCATTTTTGACTGATTCAAATTGAGAGAGAAAGAAGGCACATTTAGAAAAAATGTATTTTTTTGAAAACCATTCATGCTACATATTTTCATTTGAAGAATTTACGCATAAAAATAAACTTAGGTGATAAGAACATGAATTGTAAGAAAAATTTTTGATAAGCCAGTTTATCTTGAAAAAATAAAGCACGTGTGCGTGTATATCTGGGAGTTATTGCGTTTTCATTTTCAAAAATTTCAAAACTATGCAATGTTTATGGTAAAAATTGACCAGTCTATTAAGCACGTTCCGCTGTTTCACCCGTTTGCTGATACCTATTTCTTTATACGCAGTACCCTATTTTATTTTCAAGCTTATCTAAAAATATACCAATTCTGCAGAATCCGTGGGAACTCGTGAGATTCAAGATTCGAGATCTTTATTTCGTATTTATTTTCCGAGTAACTTATCAAATTTTTTTTTTTCTACCACGAGAATAGATTCCTAAGGAGAAATTAATCAAAAAATCCAGCGATAGTAAATCCATTATAGATATCGAATCGATAAGTAACCTAATTTAAGGAGGCTAGGAACCTATCTATTTACTCTGTTAGCATATTTGTTATAGATTTTTCAAGATGGCAAATGTCAACATAGCAGAAGTGAAGGGGAACATAAGTAAACATGGTGATTGCTTCATCGCGACATCACACGATATCATTAATCGATTTCGATTACCAATACGGAAAAACCTTAGACGTAAAATCATTGGAACGATTTATCAAAGTGGTTAATTTATTCTACACGATAAGTTTTTTTTTACTAATCTTTTAAGACATTTTGCTGAAATTTCAATACATTCAGATATTGATATTTATTGCGCAAAAAATAAAATAAAATTCAAACGTATTAACTCTCGAATAATACAAATCTGGTATAAATACCTATTTAGTTCTTCTCTCCCTTCCCGAAACTCGAATAAGTTCAAGATATGCACATCTACATACATAAGTAGGTACTCGCATAATTTTTTTTTTTTTTTTTCAACGCGAGCACATTACGCAGAATAATGCTCGGTGCATTCTTCCGGAATCACGTTTTTTTTCTCTCTTTATACTTTATAATCTCAATGCAACGAACTCCCCTGAGACGTTCTTTGTGATACCCGCATCCGTAAGTCAATAGATACCTAGGTACCTAGTCTTATTCTTATTTTAAATTTCAAATCGCAACTAAACCTTAACGAAGTGAAGAAAAATCATCCCGCCTAGTAATTATTTTGTATAAATTACCGCATTAATAGCCCTATGTACTACAATTTTCTGAATCATACGCTGCCGACTAGTCTTAAAAGCCGAGTCAAGGACCGATTACTATAAAAACAACGAAATGGAATGCGATTGCCTGCTTCCACGAACGTAAGCTAGTCAGAATCGTGTCATTTTCATGTGTTCGTTTTTCTACGAGTATATGTATTTATACCTTATACCTTCCAGAGGTAGATATGATAAGAAAACATGGCTGCTGAGAAACCGGTTTAACTTCTCTTCAATATCATAACTTCTTTTTTTTCTTAGGTCGCGGGTATTTTTACATGGATGTTTGCCGACAAAGAATGCGCCTTCGTGGAGGATTGTCGAGAGCGTAGTAACGCGTGTGTTTGATGGGTTGCATGGGTTGAGATTTAAGGAGCACATTGAATTCGTGCGAGGTGATCAAAAACACATGAATAAAAATATCGAATGGAAAGGAAAAAAAAGTTTTCAATTTTTTTTTAGATATTGTGTTTATTTGTGAGATTTTTCTAGTATTTGAGCAGAATTGCAAGAAAAGTGGAAATTTGACTCTGGTCATGAAAATATGGAAAATATTGAATCCAAGTTGAATAAAAATTTGTCGACTGGTCATTTTTTGGGAAAAATTTTATAAAAATTATTGAAAAAATGAAAATCGCTGTAAAATTAATTTACATTAGTTCAAGCAGTATAAAAATATTGTATGCAGCAAGTGTAGAAATTTTTACCTAAAAGTACCTACTGTAACAAAAATTATAGAAAAATATCGTAAAATTGACCAAGGATTTTTTTTAAATGATTGAACTTCTCGATAAAAAATTTTTAAAATGAAATTGGATTAATCGAAACCAAATTCCATTTAATGTGATCCATGTCATTGTGAATCATTGAAAAATCACTAAATAATCAGAACTCAGGATAGGAAAAACCAGCGAAATTAATTGATTAGACTTTTTACCGAGGTTTTTCGTGAATTTCAGGAATTTTACCGACTTTTTGCAAAGAATTTTCACTTATTTTTTCAGGGATTTTTTTACTGATTTTTTTGATAATTTTTTTCGGTGAAAATTTTTACATGATTAATACTGTGGTGTGGTACAATTTCGACTATTTCTCAGTGATTTTTTATAATTTTCGCTGATTCATGAACGAGGAACAGATAACTGAATTAATCAAGCATGAAATTATTTTTGAAATATTTCCTCATATTAAATACATATTGTACAAATGTGACCTGGACTACGGAAAGGTACCTATGATGGGAAAACTCAATTTTTATTTTTTGATTGAAATTTACAGAAAAAAGAACGTTTTTTCCAATGAAACAAACCGCAGACTCTAGTCAAAAAGTATAGTGTAAAAACAAAACATTTGCAATAAAAGATAAAGTTGCACTTTGAACTTTCGACTGAAGTATCTCGAAAACTTGACTTTCTAGAAAAAAACTAATTGTACTCTTCAGAAAGAAAATTTTACGCTCTAAAATTTATGTTCCATTCATTTTTTTGTAGGACCTTTAATTTGCTCAGAAAATTGTCTTCAAGTACCAAAAGTTATCAAAAACTTTTAGTTTCATTTATTCTTCTGAAATTTTTTACATTATTACAAAAAAAGTTAATCCCCCCCACCCCACCCCATTAAAAGTGAAAAAATTAGAGATGAGTCTTTTAAAAGTGCAAAAAAGTGAAAGAAATCCAAATAAATTTTCAGTTGCAACACTATTTTTTACACCCCCCCCCCCCCCAATAAAATAAATAAAACATTCACAGGGCACAGGGCTGAAAAACTGAAACAAATTAAAAATAATTTAAAGTAAAACTGAAATGATTTTTCAATTTAAGTTTTCATTTTTCTGAATTTTTGATTCCTCTAATGAAAATTATATCTACTTCGTTGATATTTTGAATCAGCTTCCGCAAAAATAAACCAATTCCAAACTCCAAAGTGACCTGAATTATTTTCGCAGGCGGCAATTCATTATCAAAAAAAAATGGCAATTTTCACCATCATCATCAATGTTGAGAAAAACAGGAGTCGTCATGGAAAGTAAGATGGATTAAAATTAAGAATTTCCGATCCACAAAATTCAAGAAATGAACCCATTTTTGTTCACAATATATCCAAATCGGGACTGTTTCTAATCTCAATTCAAATTGCAATTTTTCTCAATGTTCTAAACTCAGAATTTAAAAAGCACGGTTTTCTTCTTGAACCGAATTTTTCCACCAAAAATGCAATTTTGCCTTTTGACATGGTTCGAACGGAACAGGTGTCTCCTCTATTGATAAAAAAAAGCAAAACTTGTAAAATTCAAACTGAACCTGAATTTTAAAAACTGAGATAGAAGTTCAAAATTAAAAACAAAAAACTTAAACTGAAATCATTTCAGTTTTATGCCTTGGATCACGAAAATCATGCTCCTCCTTCACATCACCACCAATTTCAAAAATGGGTGGGACATGATTGAAAGAAAAAAGAATGAACGTGTTGGACTGATCAGTAAGCATAGTAGGCACCCCCCCCCCTCCGATAGAAATACATTTTTAGTCGAAAAAATTATGTTTTAAATCAACATGCAAGAGATCACTTTTTTTGAAAATTATTTCAAGAGTTTGCTCTAGCTTGTTATCAGTGGAAAAATTAATATATGCTTTGGAACAACATTATCTTTTGAGGACTTTTGAGATATTTTCAAAATTTCTCTTCCATTTTTGAAAAAAATAAATGTTCGGAAAAAATTGAACAAACAACAACATTTTTTATCCAAAGTATTTTTAAAAATTCTTTCTTTTTTAAATTGAAAATTTTTTTTGAAAATATCTCAAAAGTTCTCATATCAAAAAATAATGTTGTTCCGAAGCACATATTCAATTTTCAGACCATTTTATTCAATAATGCTTAAGAGGGTGCTCTACGTATTGCGGGAATTAATTCTGGTCTATCTGCAACTTACAAGGCGCAAACCCAAATTTTCGTTTTTTTGAAGTATAAAATGATAAAATGATGAAACAACGAACGAATATGATTTTAGAACGTAGACAGAAGAAAATAAAAGCACGTGGAAGTTTCAATTGTCATTATAATTATTTTTATTGAACTTAAAAGAAATGTAAGATTTGATGACGGTTTTTACAAGAATTCTCTGAGACTACTGAACCAAATTTGTTGAAATTTCAATATGTTATATAAAAAAGCATTCCTGACAGGCTAACAGAGCTCTTTTTTTGATTTTCTAAAAAAAGAATTAAAATAGAAATATTTTTCAAAATTTTGAAAAAATGGAAAAAAGTGCTCTGTCAGCCTATCAGAAATATTATTTTACACCACATATCCAAATTTTATTAAATTTTATTCAATAGTCCCCGAAAAATCTTGCAAAAATCGTCATTAAATTTTGCGTTTTTTCAAGTTCAATAAAAAATAATTTTAAGGCAATTAAAACTTCCAAATGCTTTTATTTTCTTCTTTCTACGTTCTAAAATCATATTCGTTCGTTGTTTCATCATTTTATCACTTTATAATCCAAAAAAACGAAAATTCGGGTTTGCGCCTTCTAAGTTGCAGATAGGCCAGAATTAATTCCCTCGTAGAACACCCTCTTAAGACATCCCGATTCTAAATTTTTCAATTTTCACTGATAACCCTCCCACGAGGTTCAATTCTTCTCTAACTTCAAAACTTAAAATTTTACCATCCAAACATTAATTTTTTTCGAAGAAATAATCCCGCAATCGAATAATTTTATTTAAAAATTTTTCAAACTCAAAAACACTTCAATTAATATAACCTCTTCGATCGACGTCACAACTCATAAATTGGAATCAATATCAAAGAAAATAAAACTACGAAAAAACCATGACCAACATCTTCAATTTCCTTATAATGGGTTCATACGGCCACATGTTCAACTCAAAATCACCACATGTTGCCTATCCAGTAAATCCAAGGCCTCGAAAGAGGAAAACAAGTAAACAACGCGATAAAAATGTTCAATTGCCTACAACGACGTATTTGCGGCGTTGTATAGAAACAATTGCCTATTCATCGATTAAAGGGGTAGTCTTTCTTGGAATATTTTCACGATAAAGTAACTTACGCAATACTATAATTTCATCGCTTGATTAATCAATTTCTGGCTCTGTTCGGAGAAGTTTTTTTTTTATTTTTAAAAAGTGACGAAAACCAGAACTAATCAAACGATGAATAATATGTCAATTAAGAAAAATAACGAGTGGTGGATTTTCCTTATTTTTTTCAGAGAAAAAAAAATGTCTCAACAAATACGTAGTCGTCTTCACGTGATCTATGGGTCATTATCATGGTCAAGGTATATCCCAAGTTTGTTCTCAATCAATAAATTTGTGACAAATAGTCCATTGCGAATACCCAATTGTTGAATTTATTTTTACAAAAATTTGAAGTTTTAAATCGAATTTTAAAAATTCATAATCTTAATCGAAACACTGCTATTCATTCCTAGATTTTCGTAAATTGTCAATTACTTCGACATCCTGTTCAAAAAATCCCACAAAACCCCCAAAATCAAAAATAAAAATAAAATCGCAGGTAACCCGCTAAAATCCATCTTCACTCTGGACACCACGACATTCTCAGACCCACTCTACAATTCGTTCTGCGTTCCTCGCACCGCCATACATCATTCAAACGTCACTAGCAAAAAAAGGTAAAAATCAATTCGTCTACAGAAAATGAACTCGATGACCCACGGAGTGGAAAAAAAAGGCAAGAAAACATTCAAAGGCATTTTATACCCAGGCTCGAACGAAGAGACAATAAAACGCCGTCAGAATCGGGATCCATATGGTATCGTGAACAAACGTACGATAATTGTCGAGTAAGAAGAAGGCGCCACAATAAGGCGGTAATTTTCGGTGCATGGAAATTGACCGAACGTACAACACTACCAATTAAATAAAAGCGGGTATGTTGGGTTGACACTTGGAATAGACCACGTTAAAAATATCTTTTGGAATTATTTAAGTAACAAACTTTGTCGGTAAACGAAGCTAGCGCGCGAGTAATAACGAAGCAATTAACGCAATAAGAAGAATCTCTAAACAACAATAAAACTAACATTCGTACAAATATACTTATAAGTTCTAGTAATACATATACAAAGCGTAATAAACCGTCGTCTTCTACGAGTATAAGTATCCCATACTCGAAGTGAGACGATAATCGAGAATTAGGGGGCCAGGGGGGAGGGCAGTAGAGGAAGAAATGTATTCTACCGGGCGTTTGTAAAATAGAGGTACGTAAAATTGATAATTTATTCAAATTTATCTTTGCTATTTACGACGATACAACAAATCTGACATAAATTTCTACGCAACCGGTGATAAATAACCTTACCATCGCGTATATTTCACACCTTAAGAAAACCCACACTTGGCACGATCGCCGGATCGCGTTCTAAATCCTACGTACATTGATCTACGTTCAATTTTATCAGCACCCTGCTCGCGTCGCTATAATCTTCGGGGTCTGAGTGCCCCGAGGAGGTAGCTCTCGTCTCGAGCCGGCGGGTTCGTTTAATTGATACAATTTGTAATAATTGAACTCGGACCGAAATGTTGCTCGAAAAGTCTGAATTTTATCTCATTAGCTCGCATCTGCATCGATCGCCGTGTGCCCGGATAAATTTAACCTTTCGGGCACGTTGAGTACGAGGCTAATTACACAGTACACACCGTATGCGCTATGCCATAGTAGAAGCATTTATAATACCGATGTAGTCGCCGCCGTCGCTCGTCGGTCGCAGCGACAAATTAATTAACAAATGTATGTATGCTTTTATCTTTATACGGCTCGAGATCGTGTAAAACAAAACCCTAATTATAATTGTTTTTTCCACAAACGGAAAAATCATCTAGATGTTTATGAAAAGGTATAAATTCTATTATGAGGTTAACAACTAATCAATTAAGAGTACGAATGGTGGTTTAAGAATACAAAAAACTTGCTAATTTGCTCAGTTTGATTAGTTGGCGGCGATTGTGAGAATTTAAGATTTGCTGGGCAATTAATTCGCATAGGTAAGTTAGTCATTATTCGATGATTCGGCGGTTTTGTGTTTTTTTTTTGCATAAACGTGAGAATGTCATTATTTTTTGAAATAGGTAGGTTATGAAGTGGAAGTACCTACGTATTAAGTTATTTCATTTTTATGAGCTGTTTCGTCATTAGATTTATATTGGGGGAAGGGGGTCGATTTCTGACCATGTTTCATACTTTTTTATTCAAATTTTGCTTGTACAAGTATTTACGATTTTTTGTTGCCGAATAAATTAACTTATTTATCTATACTCGAGTGAATTTTTTGATACTAAAAATAAACAGACGTTGTTTAAAAACCAGTAAGTACTTCGAAAAAATTCGTATTTTGAATTGAAATTTAAAGAGGGTTTAATGACCTCTGCATTACGTAAATCCCCCCCCCCAATATCTTCCCCTTTCAATTTTTTTTTCGTTCATATGGTATTGTTTGATTCAGATTTTTTTCAACGCAGTTTTCAGTTTTTCTCAGAGAATAGGAATCTCAAAGATTTACTCCGGAGTCAAGCCAGAGTCAGGGAGTCAAGGTCAAAAATTGACTCCAGAGTCATGCCGGAGTCAGGAGTCAAGGTCTGAAATTGACTCCGGAGTTAAGCCGGAGTCAGGAGTCAAGTTCTGAAATTGACTCCGGAGTCAAAGCGGGGTCAGGGATCAGGGTGTGAGCTTGACTCCGGAGTTAAAATGGATTCAGGAACCGAGGTCTGGAAATGACTCCGGAGTCAAAGTGGAGTCAGGAGCCAACTTTCTTCTTTAACTCCGGGAGTCAGGCGGAGTAAGGGGTCAACTTTTCAATTTTTAAATTCCCTCAACCCCCTTCTCCTCCTCTATTCGTAATATTGTGTGAGGTTGCACTCGGATAAATTATTAATTAATGGCTGATTTCTATTCTATTTCATGTTCCGGAGTCGAAGTCAAACTAACTCCAAATTCACTCCGAGTCCGGCTTGACTCCGGAGTCAAGGTGGAGTAAGGAGTCAATTTTCTCCCAAGACTGCAGGAGTCAAGCCGGAGTCAGGAGTCAACTTTTTGGCTGACTCCTGTTTCCCTGGTTTTCCTCTTCCTCGGATGCCTTTACAGCTTCTATCAGGTTCTTACTTTTTTGAATAACTTTCGCTGAATTGAATTATCAGCTCAATTTGACCCTTAACATTCAATTTTTTTATTCGATTTTTGAAAGGAATGAATTAATTAAAAATTATTTATTTATGATGGCAAAAGCAAAACAAACAAAAACTATTGAATTTGGGCACAGTGGGATCAAACTGGAGAGGAGTGGAGGGGAAAAAGTTACGGTAGTCCCTTTTAAGATTACAAAATGGCATTTATATAGTTGGAAAAATTACATTTGAGTCATAATATTTTTTTAAAAAAGACTTTAATTTTTTTTATTTTTTCAAAATCATATGAACTCGAAAATATCCATAATACTGAGATCAAAAATAGTCCGAAATGATTTAATTTAAAAGTTATCAAAAAATATGGAGTAACGAAATTTTTCAGAAAAAATTCCAAATTGTAATAAATAGGTAATTATTTTTTCTCAAAAGTAAGAAATTTAAATTTCTTTTTAGAGGCGTATTAAGAATTTTTCACGCCCTAGGCGAGGGCAAAAGCGAACACCCCCCCCATTTTTTCTCTAAAGACAAAGCTAAAATAATTCAAAAGTCCGCATGAGGGGGAGGGGGTAGAAAAAATTAGCAAAATTCACATGTGACGTTTTTTTAATTTATTCGAGGAAATTTGAGAACTGAAAGGTCACTTTGCAACAGAGAGTTAGTGATAGGGTTATTTTGTTCACTATTTTTCAAGGGGGTTTCACAGAAATGGGGTGTTGATAGCAATTTTTTGCTTATAATGGAAAAGAAGAGGGTTCGTACCATCCTTTTAAAAAAAATAAGTAAATCCATCGAGCCCGAGCGAAGCGAGGGCGAAAATTTTTGGAAAAAAAAACATCCAAAAGCTAAAAATTTTTCATTTTATATATCAATATTTCAGCATTTAAAAGGAGCCGAAATCCTCAACCCCTTTCTCTTGCATAGGAATTAGGATTCGCATGCTCGAGCGAAGCGAGGGCTAAGATTTGAAAAAAATAGTTTGTTGTTGGAAAAAATTCCATCAATTTGAAGTAAAGATCACGTGCATTTTAAATTTTTTTTACTAAATTTTACGATTTTTTCGTGTTTTTTGTACTACATGATAAAAATTTGTGTTTTTTTTACTTTGTGTTTTTTTGTGCCAGTTTTCAATTCAGTCTGTCAACTATTGTGAGTAATTTTCACAATAATTAAGAGGTCGAAATTTAAAATTTGGGCACAAATAAACATTGAGGTGTACCAGGGAATTCCCCAGTTTCTTGCTTGGGTTTTCGGACATGCTGCATCTGAGATAATTTTTTTCACAACTTCAAAATATTTTTTTTATTCATAATTTATATTATAAAAAATACATCTTCGCGAATTATGCGCCCCCAAAAATTTTTGCGCCCTAGGCGTCGCCTACTCCGCCTATTGGTTAATACGCCCCTGCATCGATTTAAAAAGTGTAAAGTTCTATTTAAATGAATTCGTAATTTTCAATTAAAATTGATTCGACCATTTGATGAAATTGCATAGCAAATTTACTAAAAAATAATCTAATGATTGTTAAAAAAATTTTGATAAAATGTCAATTTCTACTGAAAAGTGAAAAACACTTTTTGAGAGAATTCGAAGTAGGTAATCGATCAAAATTTATACCTATTGGAATCATTGCAAAAAATACAGAATTTTTTGATTCATTAAAATTCGCAGAAATGAGAAAGAAAGATTAGAAAATACATATGATTTCAAAGACAACAATTAAATGAGCAAAAAAATCCATAAAAAATTTCGCATTTTGATACTTTCTAAGAGAATTTTTATGTATCTACTACTTACATTTTCTTTTTTAAAAATGAAAAAATTACACGATAAAACTCCACTAAGTAATAAAATTTTATGAAGCTTTTTCAAAAAAATTATCGAAAACTGTGATTTTTGTAAAAAAAAAATAATTACCTACCTAATAATTTTTAAACCAAAAATTTTACATTTTAAAATAAGAAAATCATCAAAAAAATTGAATTGAAAATTTTTAGGTTTCTAGCTCCTCCTCTCCTTACCACTGCTTCTCGATTCTTGGTTTTATCAGGAAGAGGATGAAAACTAGAAAAGTGAATTTTCCAGATTTTAGACCCAATTCTCCAACTCAAAATGTAATCAACCTCAATTTTCCGAAAATTATTCTCAACACAAAATATAATTTATTTTCAAATAGAACTTGACATTTACTTATACTCTGGTTATGTTACACCCCCCCCCCCCCTTCTCTAGTAAGTTCGGATCGGATCCCCACCAAATTCAACTTCGTTAAATTATTTACTTTCTGTTTAACTAGGTATTCAATTTTCTATCTAAATTTTTCTGTTAAATTTTGATTCCTCCAATTTCTTAAAATTGAATAAATTCAAAATTTACATACTAGAATTTATCTACTCGTACTAACTGTCTCATTGCTCAAAGTAATATTTTAGTTTTTTTTTAATAGCATCAAATCTCAAGTTCCTCGGTAATTATATTAGTTTAAATTTTTTTTTAAATCAAGATGTACTTAAGTATTTTTAAAAGCAGGTTTTATTCGATTTTTAGATTTCCAAATTTCGAAAGGTTTTCATTAGGTATCTCAATTATCCTCAAAATTTTCAATGATTAGAATTCCATTTGAAGAATGGAAGATGGGCATCTGAACTCTAACTTAGACTCTAAAATTCTCACCCTCGATTTTTTTGGGATGAAAGCACGTCAGTCTCATTCCTATGCCACTGACTTCATATCTTTCAATAAAAAAAAAATAAAAAAAAATGTTTAAAATTATTTTAAATAAAAATCGGTAACCTCCCACCTCATATTTCCTGGGCACAATCCGACAAATAAATCAAAACAAAGTACCCATAAAATGGAAACCATCGTCATAAAACTCAATCCAATAAAAATAATAAACATTTTATGAACTCTTTTACTTTATTTTTCTGGTTAAACGATTCAATCGAATAAACATCCATTGGTTTATTGTTCCTGGTATTATATTGATAAAAAGACTCAGAAAAAAGTAAAAAAAAAATAAGCCAAGGACAGAAATGAAATTATAAGAATATCTGCTACCTTCGATGAAAAAAAAAATGGAAAAAATCGAAGCTTCAATTTCTATAGGTACATTGTGTAACATGTATCCACAAGAATATACCTATACCTACAAAATCCGATGTGGGAATGAAAGCGAATCATAATTTAATAATTATATAAACTCAGTCAAGTGTATCTGGTTATCAATGTATAAATAAACGTAAACTTGACTTATATTGTACCGATTCTTCATACAGGTACCAATACAAAATTGCATACCAAGAGATACATTTATCTCAATAACACATCTATTGATTCAATATCTGGTCTACCAATGCTCAAAATTTACAAAAAAAAAATAAGAAAAATTTTTCAATTTTTTTGGCACTTTAAAACTTCTTTTAATATTGAGGTAGATTTTGGTCTGTGGAAAATTTCATTTGTGTTTTTTTTTTCAAATAAACTCATATCTTACGTTGAATTAAGTGATAATATATTCGAACAGAGCAAAAAATCACAACAAACTATCATTTAAGTAGTCCATAAAAATCACACCTCCCATCACCAAAAATTTTAAGACACACTGTTTATTATCTCATCCAACATAATACTTTTTAATACACCATCTAAATACCCAATTGAATCTCTACCTATCTCTATCCAATACACATATCTAGATCTACACATACGCACAGTAGACAAATCAACCAAAAGACAGTTTCAAATGAACGCACTTCAAAGTAACCGCACGTACGTATAAATCTGACCGAGCAAGGTAACAATGCAAATGTACCGTGCAAATGGAATAAGTTACGGATAGAGTTGAATAAAACGTTTCGGAGAGTTTTATATGGCTCGGGCATCACCTTGTTAATCCTACGCTTCCGATAGGACGTACTCGTCGTATATAATACCAGCATAACCAAAGACCAAAGACGAAGGAGGCAAAAAAAACACCTTATATCATCGACATGACTCCGCAGGCAACTTCATATTTTCAAAATAAACGAGAATTTGTCGCCAAACTGGACACCCATCGGTGAACTTTTCCCCACTAATTGGAGATACTTTTTCATTACGATTTATCAGTCGTTCCTTCTTCCAAGGTGTATACAAATGAACTTGGAACAGAAATCTCTTTCGTAGTCCATGATAACCGAGCATAGCTTCGTGAATAGAATGCATTCTTCGGTTCTTCATACGTAAGGTACCGAGGTGGACATAACGTCTTATGAAAGGATTGAAAATAATTAAAAACTCATCATTACGTCATTAGACGTGGAAAATCGTTTACCAGCGTGAACCATATTTTTAAATGATACGTAGCGTAGGTAGATGATGCAAGGTGATCTTTGTAAATGAAAAATATACACGTAGAGTAATTTTTTTCTGAGAATTATGAGCCTCGGATCGAGTTTATGGTTGAAAAAAGAATGGAAGTTTGAGAAATTGGCATAAATATTTTCTCAAGTGTGTAATTGATAACACAGGTCGACATTTTTGAACTTTTGAAATGCTGTTTGAAGTTTAATGGGTGACTTTTACCTATAGTATTTTTCGCGCTGATCACGAAAAAAGCAGTGAAAAAATTCCATCACCCAAGGATTTTTCACAATTTAAATTTTTGTTGAACAATTTTTCTATTTTTTTTTTTTTTTTTGATAACTTTTGACGCTTGAAGTCGATTTTCAGAAAAAAGAACAGGGTCTACGAAAAAAATGAATAGAACATAAATTGTAGAGCGTAAAATTTCATTTCTGTAGAGTTCGATTAGTTTTTTCTTAGAAGGGTTAGCTTTCGAGATATTTTAGTTGAAAGTTCGAAGTTCAATTTTTTTTGAATTGAAAATATCTCAAAAACTAAGCCACTTAAAAAAAACTAATCGGACTCTACAGAAAGGAAATTTTACTCTCTACAATTTATGTTCTATTCATTTTTTTCGTAGGACTCTTTTTTTACCCAAAAAATCGACGTCAAATGTCAAAAGTTATCAAAAAAAGTAGAAAAACTGTTCAACAAAAAATTCAAATTGTGAAAAATATTTGGGTGATGGAATTTTTTTACAATTTTTCTCACGATCAGCGCGAAAAATACTATAAAAATCACCCATTAAACTTCAAACAGCATTTTTCATGTCAACCTGTGTAATTTTTTCGCCATTTTAAATGTAAATTGATCCAAAATTTGATTAAAACTTATAAAACAATACGAAAGTATAGTTATTTATTCAGGTCAAACTATATCATTCACAATGGAACGTAAATAAACATTCGGATAACTCCTCTGTCCCTTCAGCAGACGGAAACAGTGCCATTTTCTAATTGTTTTTTCATCGTTGCATCATTCGCAAGGACAACGAAAGCAACCAGAAACCTGATCAAGGCTCAAATCAAATCGAACATTCATCTAGAAATAATAAAATGCCAACAAACTCGAATCACTATTTAAATGCAATTCGTCATTCGACCAATCAGCAGATCTCTCGGTAATCGATGAATAATTGGCACACCTTTGTTTACAGAAAAATAATCATACCCAAAGTGGAATTGTATAAATCAGATGCTCGCAAAGCCTCGTTCATTAAACGGAACGAATTGTACAAACTTATAAGTACTTGCTCCTCGAATCAGAGTAGATTTAAAATTCTTACGTAGGTACGAGACAGAGCTACGTTTGGTTTGGTTTTCCAAGCTAGCAATAATTTTGAACCAATCTTTACCATGTAGACTATTACATCAACCATTATATTCAACTTTTCGAGCAACAAACTCAACCAACCAGTATCTTAATAACAATGAAAATTACAATAAAAACATTCTTCAAGGAAAATCCACCAAGCGGAACGCTTCAACAACCGTCTCCCTTTTATCACGCGGCAAAAGTAAAACATCAGATCACGTGTTTGAATCATTCGAGAACGAATTCCGTGCTCTTGCTGAAATAATATCTAAGTACAAGGATGTGCTGGCGTATGGTATGGTACCGCATAGGAACAGGTAGAGGTAGAGGTATAATGTAGGTATGGTACCTATGGGTATATTACACTGTGATGATACCAATGAAAATCTGACGCTGACGGCTTCTTCGTATAATTATCGAATGGGCATCATGTATGACGAAAAATAGAATGAACGGTAAGCTCGCATTCGAGGTAATTTGGGTTTTTGGTAGGTGAGGAACTTGAGAACGTGGATAGGTAGATGGTTATTCCGTGAACTTGAATGACCCTGTATACAGAGTGAGATGAGGATATTGAAAATTCATGTTTTGGAAGAGAAAAACCTAAGCAGGACCAAATTTTATTCAAACAAATTCTTTTGCAAAAAAAAAGAGATTCACAAGTGAAAAAAATGCTCATTCTTGAGCACTTTTATGCATTTGTAGATACAAAATTCGGATTTTTTCGATTCGAAATGCAACTTTCCTCCATTTTTTCAATTCAAAATGCAAAATTTTCCAAATTATTTACAAAAAAGTCATCAGATTTGCAAATTTACCTACCACTTAAACTTCGACTTTTTATCATATTTTATGATCAGGGCGTTTCGGCCCTGCCCCCCCCCCCCCCAACTCCAATTTGTACATTTTTAAAATCAAATTAATGGATAAAATCGAAAACAGATTCGAAATCTAGGGGCATATTTTATTTTTTCATGCAGTAGTAATGAAGACTAAAAATAATCCACGATGTGGTAAAATTTCTTCAAAAATGAATTTAAGATTTCAGAATGAAAAATATTATTTGAGAAAATTTTTCAAAACTAAAAAATAAATATGTTTCTCTAAAAAGGTCTATAAAATGTGTGTGTGTTTTTTTGTTTTTAGCAACATGACTTTGATATTTCAAACTCGTCCTCTGACAATAAGAAATTCTAATCAATTTCTTTTTTGTTTTGGTTTTCATTTTTATTGATTTTCAATCAAAGCCCACAATTTTTTTGATAGTCATATGGTCAAGTCAAATTTTTTTTCCAAATTTGAAACAGTTTTTCATCTGTGCGAAAACTCCAGCCTGATTTTACTTCCTTGTCGAGTCGAATTTTTTATTTTTTTTCCAAATTCTAAATTTCTCACTCAATTCTGTAAGGTTTTTGGAAATTTTCAAATTTCAAGTTCATAAAATAGGTACTCGTTTTTTTTCTCTGGCTTCATCGAACAAATGAGACCGAACTGAACATGGGGGGAGGGGGTGGAGAAATCTCTAAATAATGGTCAAACTGAAAGGGCATTCCTGGTTAAGATAGGTGAAATGCCTCTTACATTTTTTATAGGTTTTCCATAACATTGTACAGCGAAATAAATTGAATAACGAGACGTTGTGTGAATTTTCCTCTTTACCTTCCCCCACAGAACAACAATTATTTGTGAAATTTAAGATTCGAGTATTTGATTTTCTAGCTTGAATCGATCCAAATTTTAGTTTTAATAAAGTTCGAAATCTTTTGGTTTTGAAGAGACAAAAAATTGAAGATTTCCTCTCATTTTTTCGATTAAAATTTCAAAGTTTGATTTTTCCTTCATTTTCTAGTACTACTCAAAAAAAGGTCATGACTTGAAAATGTCTAAATGTGAAACATAATTTTTTCGACTAAAATGCGATTTTGTCATCAGATGGAAGCTGCCCTTTTTACCCCCAGACAGTGCCGTCAAAAGGTGGGGTACCATTGCACCCCCCCCCCCCCATTGCATCAGATAGGGATTTTCAAAGCATTAAAACATGAAAAAGAGACCTTTTTTGGGCATTAAACACTCGATTTTTTCAAAGCTTCGCTCGGGTATGGACAAAATCAAAATTATATGAATTATTTGAGTCACTGGTGCGAAAAAAGGTTCCTTTTTGCCCCCTCCCCCGAAAATCCTTCTGTTATTCCAAGTTTTTGTACTCACTTTGCACCCTCCCAAAAAAAAGCTTCGGACGCCACTGCTTGGCTTTCTCGAAAAAAACTAATTGTACTCTTCAGAAAGGAAATTTTACGCTCTAAAATTTATGTTCCATTCATTTTTTTGGTAGAACCTTTCCTTTGCTCAGAAAATTGACCTCGAGTGCCAAAAGTTATCAAAAACTTTCAACAAAAAATTCCCTCCCCAAAAAAACTTCCGACATCACTGGTCCTAGATACTTCTTTCGGCTCGACTCAGTTTTCAACCAAATTTTGGAAACATTCAAAATTTTTTAAACTCTGAATTTTTCGATTTGTACCCGAATTTCACCCGATGAACTCTCTATTGGGGTTCCCAACTGAAAAATTAGAGCCGAATCTACCTATATAAATGCTAAAGTCTTTGAGGAATTTCCTCTCCAGTACATTTCTAAATTCTGACTTCATTTTTCTTCCCTTATTCACTTTCACCAAGAATAATAAATTTCAGTAATTGAAAATTTTATGAACTGATTAAACATTGTGATCTTTGATCTCTTTACACTTGAATTTAAAATTCCAAATTCCAAATCTTCGATCTGAATACAACCTACAACGTCAATTTCTTCGCACTCAATATTACCATAAAACACAAATAAAGAGCTATAAAAATCAAATCTAAGAAGGAAATCGGATGAGGTGATCTTTTGACCCTTTTCTGTTCAGTTCTCTCTCATTTCTGAATCAGAGAAATTTATCAAAAATCACTAAAAAACAGTCAGAATTGCAGCACATTAATAAATCAATGAAAATTTTTTCACTGAAAGCAAGTCAGTAAAAAAAAATTACTGAAAATAAGTGAAAATCCACTGAAAACTCAGTGATATTTAAGAAATTCACTGAAAAATCTGTGAAATTCCTTGAATAATCAGTGAAAAATCCTGAAAATCTGTGAAAAATCCTGAAACCAGTGAATTTCACATTCTGATTTTTATCAGTGATTTTTCACTGATTCGCAATGAAAGAGTTGAATTCAAAAATAAAGTTTTAGAATATTCTTCCACAAATCAAAAAGAAATTACAAGGAAAGGCAATAAAAATTTCTGTCCGAGATCAATTTCTCTCGATTTTTCAAATTTAAAATACGCAACCATCCAATTTTTTTGACCTTAATATACTTACATAAATTTTCCCCAAAAAGTCTGAATTTGACAAAATTTCCGACTCGAACCTAAAATTTTCCAAGCCAAAAATTGTAATTTCCCTTCATTGTGGAAGGAGAAGAGATAAAAGATCTGGCCTGGAATGAAAAATAAAATTTTTATAAATTTTAAATTTGCGAATTTTTCCATATCCACACCATTATGATCTTGATCAAATCACTTCAATCCATCCGACTCCAACGAAAAACCTCACCTCCACCATCTTGGATACTCGAACCATTGGAATTTGTGACCCTGAATGAAATCCCAACAAAAACTAGCTCTGCGGCCAATCCGAAACGTATAAAAACTGACATTGTAATGAGCAAAGCCGTCAACGATTTTCCACGGCTAAGTCATGTTTAAAGCGCGTCATACGACTACACATACTCAAATCTACGTACATAAGAAAGAAAGACCGAATAAAAAAAATACACATACGTGATGGCTCATATTCAATACATTAGTATATACAGAGACCGATCAAAGAAAACCCATACGCGGTCCGCTCTTACACTTTCGGACAAAGGAAAACCCATCCATCAGAGGCATCAACAACCAGCAACACAACGCGACCAAAAAACATCATATTTACCATCTTCGCATCGTCGAGGTAATGACCAACAGAATAGATTTTTTGCTTTCTTAATTAAACAACTGATGGCTGCTTCTGGTTCATGTCAGCGCAGAAGAGGACATTGTCAACTTGCTGCATCTCGACGTAATCGTATAGACAGGAGGATCATAAACCAGGCTCGATGACGTCGCGTGGCTAATTCCATACTCGACAGAAGGGCAACGACATCGTTCCTCCAAAATCAAAATCTCGTCGTACGATTTTTAAAAAGCTACGAGTAAAATATTAAAATATATTTTGAAAATATGTACCATTGGATGGCATTGGCATCTGTATACTCGATACGATCACTTCTATTATCTGACCAGTCGAGAATATAAGATCGGAATCGATATGCCATTAATGGTAAGACCGGCTATAAGAGAAACTCATAAGAAGAAAACGGTGATTGGCGTAAATGGTAACTTAGCCAATGAACTTTTATAAACGACTACGTTCTGCACTTTACTTTATACGAGTACAACACTCTGACACAATCTAGTTTTGTTTACTTATATGGTCAATGACATTAAACTTATACGGTAAGTTCATCTTTCTCAGAATCGTGTGCCATGGCGCAGCAGTTCGAGAAATTCAATTATTTACATAAATATTATAAAAATACGCGAAAAGCCCTCTTATAAGCTTGTAGTGGTTATTCAAAAATAGCCTAGTCAGCGGTATTTTCCGTTTCGATAATACCTATAGACCCAGACTTTTGACCTTTATCGCTGTATGTAATATGTTCTCAGTATAATTCTATTAACTATAACCTTATTGTATACTCCGTACCATCATGCACAGTTCATATTTCATAGTATTAAGAAGAACAACACGTCGAGAATTTGTGCGGGTTTCCAAGCTCTCTTCATCTAAAAAGATAAAAACCAGCAATATCATCTTTATACGAGCTTGTATATTGAATCATTATCTAATGGTTTCCATTCAAACCTGCTATTATGTGGAGGTAAAGTATACATCGATTATATACTTGAGAGTTGATAAAGTAATTTCATTCATTTTTCTAGATAACCACTCAGGCACGAGACAAAATTCGAATACCACCCCTTCACGTGTAAAAATAATTTTCAAAATGTGTACTACAAACTGATTACATCAATGATATCAAATTACAAATTTCTTCAGATAAATTTCCAGGTTCATTATTCATAGGTTCTTATAAGAGAATCTTGATGAGTTTATGATGAGTTAGGTAGTAATATAGGGTGTCCGATAAGTGGTCTGCCAAACTTCATTTTTGGATATAACCGAATACCACAAAAAAAAACCTTAGATGAACATGTTGCCTATCTTGAAAATTGAAGGCAGTGTTGCCAATTTGGCATAATTTATGCTATATCTGGCATATTTTTTTTGGTGTTTTTGGCTTCCTGGCATAATTTTATGAAGCCAGGAAACCAAAAACGAAAAAAAAAATTGAGTGATTTAGCATAATTTTGCCATAATTCTGCTAGAATTGACAACACTGAATTTGAAGGGGCAAATGTTGTTTCAAAAAAAATTCACGTATTTTTTTTTTTTTTCAATCATGGAAATGAATAGTACTTCGAAAACTGAACAAATTTTCTTCTTATGATTTTTTGCCTAACTTGGAAATTGAAGGGACAACAAAAAAATTGTTCAAAAAATATCTAAGAAAATTAACTAATCTAGGGAATGCATAGTACGTTGAAAACTGGACAAATTTTGTTCTGAAGACTTTTTGCCTAACATCAAAATTGAAGGGGTTACGGGTCATTCAAAATTGAGAAAATCTGAAAATTATTCAACTCCAATTATTTTTAACGACCCGCAACCTCTTCAATTTTGATGTTAGGCAAAAAGTCTTTAGAACAAATTTTGTCCAGTTTTCAACGAACTATCCATTCCCCTGATTAGTTTGTTTTTTAGAATTTTTTTCGAACAAATTTTTTTATAGTCACTTCAATTTTAAAGTTAGGCAAAAAGTCATGAGAAGAAAATTTGTTTAGGTTTCAAAGTAATATCCAGTGGCGTACCGAAGGCATTTCCCCCGGGGGGGGGGAGGTGATGAAAATCCCAACTCAAATTCTCAAAATTCCTAACTATAAACCAGCGATTATTAACATAAAATTGTCCATTTGTCCTCAGCGAAGCAAGGTATTTATCTATAGTCGGTACAACGAAAGAAGGCACTTTTCCCCTACATTCTCCCACCACAAAATTTAAGAACGTTGAGTTGTGATTGGACGAAATTTGAAATCAACGCGCGTCGTTGGTTTCCGCGTTACGAGTTGAGTAGGGGAAAAGTGCCTTCTTTCGTTGTACCGACTATAGATTGAAACGAGAGTAAAAAATTTCAAAATAATTATAATTTTATTCGAAAAAATTTGCATTTCAATGTGAATATGAGAAAAATAAATTTGGCCCGAGCGAAGCGAGGGCGAAAATTTTTGAAAACTTCCAATTCAAAGTACAATAAAACCGTGTTTTGGATTATCAAACTTGAATAAAAAATTGGTCACTTTTATTTTGAAACTATTTAAGAATAAATACAAAGAGGCCGAGCGCACAGTGGCGTCGTCAGAATCGAAAATTAGGGGGGGGGGGCACAAAAGGGGCCGTAAGTTGGACAACTTTTTTTTGCTTTTTCGAAATGGAAAAGAGGGAGGGGAGGGGGAGTGGAGACTGACTTTTTTCACCTGCTAAAAATGGGGAGGGGGTAAAAAAGGAGCCTTTTCTGCCCTTTCGTCTCAAATAGATCATGGAATTGTGATTTTGTTTATGCCCGAGCGAAGCGAGGGCGAAGTTTTGAAAAAATTGGATTTTTAATGCCCTAAAAAGACATTTTTTCATGGTTTAATGCTTTAAAAATCCTATCTGATGTAAGTGTAATGTAAATTTATAAATACAACATAACTTTTGGGGGGGGCAAGCGGGGGCCAGAATTTTTTCCAGGGGGCCTGGCACCCCCCTCCCCTGGCGACGCCTCTGCGAGCGCAGCGAGGCCAAAGCTTTTGAAAAATTGGTTTTTAAACGTCAAAAATAAGTTCTATATGGAGAAAAAAATATAATGATTATTATAGTTGTAATAATTTTGAAGAAAAATACGAAAAAATGACTTCTCTAGGATTTGAATTATGAAAAAGGAAAAATATGAAAACAATCAGGCCGAGCGTAGCGAGGCCAAAGTTTTTAAAAAATTTAGATTTGGGAGGTGACTTCACAGATGGGTCAAATTTCTAAAAAGGGACGTTTTCCACCAAAATTTTTTTTCGAAGACTTAGAATGAGGTTTCTCGATACCCCTGATTTCAATTTTTAAGCTTAAAATTTTCCAACTTGATTTATCAAGTAGATAGGGAAGGTTTTTTTCGGAGGGTGGAAAGTGAGTGCCCACAAAGACTTGGAATAACAGAAATATTTTCAAAGGAGGAAACTTTTTTTTGCTTTATTGACTGAAATAATTCATAGAATTGTAATTTTGTTAATGCCCGAGCGAAGCGAGGACGAAAATTTGAAAAAAAATTGTGTGTTTAATGCCCAAAAAAAGGCCTTTTTCATCAGTTGGGAAAATGGCAAATTTTCCCAACTATTGTATTGAAATGCTCAATTTTCCCAACTCACGAGCAAAAAATTCCGCCAGGGGGGAAGCTCCCCCCTCCCCCTATCGGTACGTCCCTGGTACTATCCATTTCCATGATTGAAAAAAAAAATTCATGATTTTTTTGGAAACAGCATTGTCCCTTCAATTTTCAAGATAGGCAACATGTTAATCTAAAGGGTTTTTTTAGTGGTACCCGATTATTATCTAAAAGTGAAGTATAGCAAACCACTTACCGGACACCCTGTATACTTGAAAATTAAAATATATTTAATAAAAATATAGCATAGAAATGGGAATTCTCCTTTAAATCTAATTTTTCCATTCGAAAGATTATCTGCATTTAACGCAGCCACAAATCGCATTTAAATGCATTTTTCTTTATCCTATTTTGATTGAGGTTTACCAAAGTTATAATTCTAAATTTTTTTACCACGAAATTTACCGTATACTTTCACATTATTATCGTATCCCTACTCCCAATTTATTGCATCTTTTTTATACCTACGACTCATTGCAACGATTGCGATACGTTTTTGGTTAATTATCTCATACCTACAAAATTATGCTATTTTTATGGAACTATTAAGGAGTGTCACAAAAAATTACCAGTTTTGAGGTGAAGATAAATTGACGACGGATTGAATGCGGGTATTATAATGTTTTCAGCGGGGCCGTTACACCAAGGTTGTGTTAGTGTGTTATTTACTGTGTGCTGAGTTCAAATATGCAATTATGAATTATGACAGAATTTAAACCGTTCGACGTAAGTTCGTGTGTACTGTGTACGTAACGGAAGTACTGGAATCACGTATTGGTGCTGATGCAAAGATTTACACGAAAATTGATCGAGTATCAAGAATTTTACATATGTTTTTTTTTTGACAAAAGGAGAATTTAAAATTTATTTTGTGGTTCAAAAAAAGTGTCGAATTCATTGAGAGGATGTAAAAAACACTAAAATGTAATTTTTTTAAAAGTAAAAGATGTAAGATTAATTGATACAGAAAATAACTCAGAATTTGCTATTGTGGGGCAATAGGCAGCTGAGATTTAAGGGTTTGACTAAAAAAATATAAAATTTTGTCGTCGTTGATGCAAAAAATTTGAAATTTGCATTTTGACTCAAAAAATATACGAAATTAATTTTTGTTAGGAAAAAGGATGTAAGTTATTTTTTGGGGAAAATATGTAAAACTATCTTTTTGTACAAATAAGAAATGAAATTTCGCTTTTTTTTTGAGTAAAAAAAATATAGAATTCGTTCAGAAATACAAAAATGCTCAAAATCAAAATGGACAATTTACCTCCCAAAAAATCTTAAATAGGTATAGGTACATTATTTTTGTTGCAAAAAAAGTGTTCATTTTTGATTCAGATCATAGAATTCAATTTTTGGCCCAATAAATATGAAATTAATGTTTTGAAGAAACGAATCTAAAGGGTATAGCCGGGTAAGAGGTGAATTTGGCCCTGGCTTTGATTTTCGATCTAACTCCCCCAAATCCCTTGATGAAAAAAAAATCTGGAAAAATTGTTGACCCTCCCCCCCCCCACTCCTTTCGGAGTTATGGCCATTTTATTGCAATATTTTCAAGAATTTTTAATTTCAACGGAAGTGAAGGAAATTTTCTGTTCTTTGGCACAAAGTTACATCTCGTAGAGTTGTATTTACGATAATTTGTTCAAAAATTTTGGTGCACTCCTTCACGTTTTTTCGGCTATTTGAAGTTTCTAATCGTAAAAAACACCATATAAGCGAAGAGCGATCACTTTTTGAAAAAATCCCAAAAACGTGGTTTTTAACGTAGATTCACGTCACGTATTCAGTTTTGGCGATTTTGATGCCGCAAGGACCGAAAATTGCGAAAAACCGTACAGAAATGTTGTTATTTTAGCAGATTTTTCAAATTTTGAGCGTTCTATATGGAAAGAAATGGCCAAATGAAGAAAAATGTCGGATTCGTGTTCAGCGGGTCAAAATAACCCGATAAACACCCTTTTCGCGATCACTTTACTTGAATTCTCGAAATTTGCAAATTTTGTCATGAAAAATCAGTGAAAAAAGTGAATTTTGAGACTTGAAACAAAATGATCGCGAAATGGATGCTTATCGGGGTATTTTGACCCGCTAAACACAAATTCGACGTTGGTTTTCTTTTTTTGGTCATTTTTCCCGTATAAAACGCTCAAAATTTGAAAAATCTGCTAAAATAACAACATTGTACAGTACTTCAGATTTTTTTTTGTTTCAGCTCAAAATTTTACTGTCAATTGGAATATTACCCTAATGAGACAGAAAACATGTAAAACTCGCTCGATAATGGCTCTTTTAGGATACAACTTGCTGGAAATTGACCACACTGATCGAAAATGATCAAAACCTAATTAAAACAATGAAAACCCAAAACTGATTACTATTTTAATACCAAAAATCATCTCAATTCTCAAAACTGAAAGATGTCCAAAATAATCAAAATTCAATCAACGTCTTTTGTAGAAAAACTATAAAAATTGTAAAAAACAATTCGTATCCATTGCCCAACCACATCTCCAACGAATCAGAATCAGGATCCATTCACACATCGAAGTTCGCATCAAATCCCTCATGGAAATCACACCCAAATTTCAAACTCTTACATCAGCCAGAAAATCACTCCGAGGTATCCAACTACTCAAAACACCTGTGATAAGCTCAATGCAAAAGAAAGAGGTCGTCAATCGCAATAAATTAACGTAATTACCATCCGAAGTACAATCATTGTATATTCAATCTGGCAAGAAAAATATCACGATCCGCGGACCATATTTTAATCAAGCTCGTGCATAAATTTCAAGTAGGTAGTTAATTATCTACCTACGCGCGGTTCCAATTCCAAATCATATAATGAATTTCCAACCATGAAACCGTGTTCTATAAAACCGGATTTTATAGTAAGCGACAAAACTCCATGCATCACTATACACTCTATAGGTTTTAAGGTATCAAATAACGCAGAATGGCAGCGAGTCAACCCATGCAACAGTTCATCAAAGTGTATGAGAGAATTTAATACAGCCCAAGCTACGAAGCCAGAGTATCTCGTACCTCGGAGTGATATTTTTTTAAAAGCTCTCTCACTAAAATCGCGTTTTCATGCTATCTTGACATCACACCGCGTCTTACACGCGAATACAACAAATACATTTATAATAATTCAGCGACGGGTGTTGGTAAAAAGCGATTTAATTATTTTTAGGCGTATTGACATGGTTTTCGAGACGTGCTGCGAATGTACAATGCAACAATGCGGTCGCGTCGTGAATATTAAATATCGGCTAGATAAAATAACATTCAGACATGGAAATGCGGCAGACAGACGAATAGCTAACACAATCAAGACCGAGAGTTTACAGTTTAACTGATGCAGAAATGCAATCTATGATATGCCAAATTGAATAGAATGTTCGTAGGAAGAGAATGCGTTCGTAGAAGTATCCAATTTGAAAGATGAAATTTGTATTGAATTACGTAGATTGCGGTAGATACGTTACCAAGAATGGGCAAAATCTCGTGAATTAAGTATTTCGGTTCGAGATTTTGGATTTTTTTGGATAATTTGAGATCTAGACACAAGATCGGAGATTTTTTGGTTAATAAAAAAGTATCAAAGTGAAAAATTTAATATTCATTTTCAAAATCCATCAAATTGTATTCGAGTTTAAGATTCAAGGTCCAGGACGTGACTAGAATTTTTGGTACTTTTTTACTCAAAAAATGAATTGTAGGTATTTCTCGAGTTAGAAACTGAATTTTAAACTTTCTTGCGTTAAAAAAAATAAATTTGACAATTGCTGCATTGCATAGAAAATAAATTTTAGGATCAGTTTTTTGCAACAAAAAATAGAACTGTAAAACTTTTTGGTGTTAAAATTTTTCACTTCTTAACATTTTTCTCTGTTGAAATACCTACGAAATTTTCAACTTCGAATAAAAAAATAGATTTTTAATATTTTTTTTGAGTTGAAATCAAATTTTACATTTCTCAATACAAAAAATGAGTTTTGAATACTTATTTTCACAAAAAAAAGTTTTTTTAACTAGAAACAAATTCTACCTGTTTTGCACTGAAACATTTTCTGTTAAATTTGTTTCACAAAATTAATTTTAAATTTTTTTTCATTTCAACACATAAATTCTGTATTTTTGAGTAGAAAATTGAATTCAAAAATGTTTTGCGCTAAAACCAAATTTTATAGGTAATTTTTGTATCAAATGTAAGCTGTTAATTAAAACTTCTTTGAGAGCAAAACATAATTCTGAGCATCTTTCACATCCTGGAACTTTTATGCTAACAAAGACCCCCTTTTTTTACAATAAAAATGAATTATTATTTATTATTACTTTTTGTCAAAATAGGAACTTTGAATTATTTGAAAAACCTAGACAAAACATTACGCGTCGAGTGCAAAAAACTGAGGAAAATTGCATTTTTTTTGTGGGAGGGAAGCAGACGGAAGGAAAGGGAAAAGTGAACTTTGAGTTAAAAAAACGAGCAATATATAGAATAAAATTTTGATTATATGCAATTTTCTTTTAGTTTAACGAAGATCTAATGACCGGGTTGGATCAGCCGAGAGAGAGGGAGAGGGAGAGGGGAGGGGGAAGGGGAGGGAGGATGGGGAAATACATTCAATTCGGAAAATTCGCGAATGCAATAAAAAATTTTTCTTTTAAAAAAAAATTCATTTTATGGGTTTGAAAAATTGTAAAAAATTATTCTTGAGCAGGAAAAATGTAAATAGTTTCCGAAGTGCATTTTTTTCGATTTTTAGCCTTCCCTTTCCTCTCATTAGTGTATCTGGGAAAATCTGAACAACTGGGCCAATTTTTTTCAATGTTCCGGCTATTCCCATTCATTTTGAGTCTTTCTCCTCTTTACTCTCTCATTCATAAATCAGTGAAAATCATCGAAAACCACTAGAAAACAGTCAGAATTGCAGCACAGTAATAAATCAGTGAAAAAAATCACTAAAATCAAACAATGAAAAAACTGCTGGAAAATTAATGAAAATTCACTGAAAAGTCAGTAAAATCTCCGAAATTTACTGAAAAATCAGTGATTTTTCTTTTAATCAGTGATTTTTCTTTTAAATCAGCAAAAATTCGCTGAAAATCAAAGAATTTTGCTGATTTTCTCTGTGCTGCAATTCTGACTATTTATCACTCATCACTGACTTTTCACTGATTCAAAATGAAAGAGTAGACAAATTTTTCCTCAGGAGAAACCCAAACATGTAGGTAAAAGAGTGGTGATGTTAGTGGGATCCAAAAAAGAGATTAAAAATTTTTGAAGAATTTTCTGAAATAATGAAGCACTATCATCACATTTCATTTTTCATTCAATAATTACCTATTAAAATAAGATTTTCTTATAATCTTGGAAAACTACTTACTCATTTAATGTTTCTATTTTTTTAAACAGTGAATGGAAATTTATAACTCACCTGAAACAAAAAATAACAAAGAAATTGTTCATTAAGTGATATTATAATGGAGCTAGGCTAAATATTTTAAAAAGTTATTGGAAAGGCAAAATCAACTATTTTTTAAACATTCGACGAGTCCTTATGCAAAAAAGCATTGTTCCTTCGCTTTCTGAGAGGGCCCTTGCTTATGAATGAAATTCTTGGACTTCTATTTTTGATTCGTTTATGAAGCTACTTGGTGTTTTTTTTGGTGAATGAACACGCAGGTGTGTCACAGCATAATCAGAATACTGGTGATGGTGAATTTGCATTCCGCCCCCCTCTCCTCCATTCTGATAAAAATAATATCAAACATTCGCTAAAAAAAAAAATAGAATACATTCAGTGATTTTCATTAAAAAATTTTATTCACCTAAGTATCAACTCTTGATTTTCATTTTTTTTTTCATAAGCTTGGAATATTTTAACTGCAACAAAATTTAAACCAGAATCTGGGGTACAGACCTTGGAAAAGGAAATCTTTTCAATTAAATTTTATTTTTATTTCATCTCCAATATTATGACAGAAAATTCAAAATTCAGTGTCTTTCATTTTTTTCATCATCACCTATTTCTTTTATTTATTTATTTTTTGATAAAAACTTTAAAGAGGTTTTAGACACAACTAATTCAGAATTAATGTATCAACGATTCTGTTGAAAGCAGGATCTATATCTTAGACAGACAACCCTATTTAAAAATCCAATTTTAAAATCAACTAATTCTAGTTCAGAATTTTCCAAAATTCATTTTTTGCCCTTGGATTGGGAAATACTCTGGAAATAAACCCACTCAAGATGTGTTTAATACCATTACAAAAATAAGGTATCACCCAAAAGGGAGATATTTTCAATTTTTTTTCCGAAAGGAGCATAAATACTTAAGTAGGTAAGTAAGTAAAATAATTATAATTATTTCCACAAAAATTTGCCACCTATCGATAAAAAAATTAATTGACATCAAATTATTCTCCATTCAATTTTCATTTTTTCATAGAATATGGGGACAGAGAAGGAAGTAGAGAAGCAACCGAAAATAAACCAAGCAAATACAGAACCAGATCCAATATCCGGATCTCAATCAAAACCCTTTTGAAAAGATCCATATCCCTTCCCAGGGTCATACTCTCATACAACTACACAAACTACACTTACGACGCGGCTTATTCATCTTCAATCAGCTTTTCATTCCAATAAGTCGGTCGGATATCAACCAGAATCCTTTATAAGGTTTCTCCAAACGCTAGGTACAGTTCAAAACGTACCGTGATACACGATAGGTCAAAACGCAGTTCAGAATTCAGTTTATATCACACGAAATCATTCGAGAGCAATCGACTGTGCATTTTCTGGACTCGAAGTTCTCAGAAAATGGGCATATTTTGACAAGATAATTACGATACTCAATTTTATTAAAAATCTTACGTAAGCTCAGCATAGAGATGATTTAAATCATCTTATACAAATTTTCGATCTAAATACGACTCAAAAGCTCTTGAAACCCTTTCATCTTTCTTTAAATCCTACACCACGATTTAAGTACCCAAGAGCACTACTCGATGGCATTTTGTTAACATGCAGGAAACAGAAGGAAAATAAACAGTGATGCAAGCATCACAAACTTTCCGGACAAGTGTAAAAAAAATCAACGAGCGAAAAACGTAGGTACCTACTTGTCTGAATTTTGCCCATGAAAAAAAAATATACGTTATCTTGAAAGAAAGAGGCAAAAATGCTGACGCGAGATATATTTTGGTTCTCTCTAAATACGTCCTCCCATCGATAAGGAGAGAAATAATTGTTATCGCGTTTTAGATTACGATTACATGCAATGTAACGCGGCAAATGACCAATCTCAAAGATTTTTGGATTAAATCGCTCGTAAAAAATTTTCTGGTGAACCTATCGATCTGAAATTTTGGCATAGCCTTCCTTTTTGCATACCCCAACTCCTATTAAAATTTCAACGAAATATTTAAATTAGGACGGACGTAATCGTGTTCACAGACATTTTTTATCCCACATACATACATACATACATACATACATACATACATACATACATACATACATACATACATACATACATACATACATACATACGGAACATCATCTGGAATTTGGTCAAAACAAACTTGTACAAAATCAGAATTTTTCTAAACCCAATATTTCCGAAAACGAATTTCGACCCGAAAACAATACTTTCCTTAACAACGCTACGCGCTGTCCGGAAAGTAAAAAGAAGGAACAGGTGTTATTCCTCAAAGACGTCATTGTTAAAACTATGAATTAAAAACACCGAACAACACTTCACATAAGAGCAAGTGTATCAGAGTGTTTACGAAGGGGTAAAAAAATCTCAATTAAAGGAAGTACATAATATACTGGCATCGCGTACACAATAGAATTCGCATCAATAGACCTTCGGTATCGGTGCATTCATTAATGAAAAAACTTTCATTCATCGATAAACTTTCATAAGCCAGCTCGACGTTGGAATTCGACCGCAGGAACTTCTATACAGAATTCGTTAAAAAAAACACCTGGAGGTCCGCTGGAATATTTAAAATTTTCAAATCAAGGTGATCAATTAAGGAATACGAAAGATACGATGTCGCTAACGTGGGCGTATCGTAAAAAAAAGAGGAAAGAAACAACGACGTTCTTTTACATAGCTCGCGAAGTAAACTCGTAAAATACGAATTATACACCGGAGGATTAATATTCATTAATATCTTAAAAACTAGTAGCTCTAGACGGAGTTTAGTGAAACCGAAACCGGTCTTATGAAAACTTTATTCAATTATTTTCAATATCTAGAAGAGCGATCGACCCGGTACAACGAAACCGTGCAATTTTTTCAATTCATTAATGATACCCGAGAGGGGCATCCTCGTTTGAATTTTCGAATCGACGACGTCGCATATCGAGTTGAACTCAAATAAAAACGTAATTTCTCGCAATCGCCATATGGTTCGATGAGATGAGCCACTCTCGTACTCGAAGATCACAGAGGTCACACGCATCGTGTTTTTTTCTCCTCGAATGTCAATCGAACTCCCGCTAAGGCTTAACGGTTTGCTGAGACTGAGAGTTTGCCTCGGCCAAATTACACGAGGCATATTGCTAATTATATTATTAAAAAAATATGCGTACTAATTACCCGTCAGCTTTTTTTCCGCGACTTTATTCGAACTTGATGTATTAAAAAAGGGAAAAAACTCGTTGAAAAAAATGTCGACTACGAATAATTAAACGGAATGTACTGTAGACATAGAATATTCTACGCATCGGCCATAGACTATTTTCATGTCGTCGTAATTTATGCCGCCGCTTGTTGTGGTATTATATGATTTATAAGACGAGAATTTAATATGCAGTTTATAGATTCTTGATGACTTGGTATTTATGTGGAAGGAAAACTGACGCCTCTAAGATTTCGTTTCGTAAGCTATTCGTATGTGCGATACTCGTGTAAGGTGTTAATTTACATTTTTACACTTTTTTTTCGCATACGAAGGTATAAAAACACGACCTTTTCTTCGATATTATCTTCTTCGATTGCCTAAATTTAACACGTATGGCGAATAGGGATCTAAGTTTTTTAATAATAGAGAGATCATCATTCAAAATAGAAAAAATAAGTGGGTAGTTGAAATTCTACTTCAATCGTCATCGTGAAAACGCAATTTACGAAAGTTTATTAAAATTAAGTATCAAGTTATCAACGTGAATCGTCATTCAAATGAAAAATAATTTCCAAATCATGTTCAAGCCAAAAAAAAAGAAAAAAATCTATGTATAGCTAATCTGAGTAGAATTTCCATTCAACTATAGCTCCAACTACCCTGATGATGAAAAAATAAGCTAGACATCGAGGTACGAATAAATAGTGTGCAGAGAATGAATTTAATTAAAATTACAGAAAAAAATCCTTCATGAATACAGATTATCGCCATATGAGCAACCACCACAGGCCATAAACTAGATCTAATATTGGCACAGAATCAGTTGCTGTGTGCTTCTAATTCATGATTTATTTCACCTTGAATTGCAATAATTCATTCATCTCTGGTATGAATTTTTAATTTCGATCTCGTTATGAATTTTTATCTACTTTTTTCCAACGAATAAATGTGTGAAGATTTCCATAGTTTTCCTTAGAAAAAATACATTTTGAAGTTCTGTTACTTCCAATAATAAGTATTTGGAAAGGAAGTCTTCGATTAAAAATATTTTCTTTCAAGCCTTCAAAATCCAACAATATAAGTACTGTAGACCTAGGTAAATATTGTCATAGCTGTATGAAAAAATTAGTTTAGTTCAGGATGGTACAAATCGATATTGACATTATTGAAGGACAAAAATTGAAAATTTTTATTCAGATGATATTTTTTTGGCTTAACCTTCAAATTTTCTAAAAAAAAATTCATCACTTCTCCAAGATTACCGATTCGAGTTTAATTTTCTCGAATAAAATGCAATTTTATTATTACGAAGGAAGGAGGAGGGAGTTTCATGTCTGCTTCTCATTAGATCCTCTCTAGTTTGGTTTCTCAAGCAATGCTCAAAAAAATTCTTCAAAAAGTCCAATGTAAAAATTTTTTTTATTGAAAAAATTAAATGAAATGTAAAATTTTCACATGATTTAAAATTAACATAACTTAAGGACAACGGAGATAATTTTAAATGATCTTTTAGGAATTTCATTTTGACATGCAAAATAAATTTTCTCTATTTTTCGTTTCACTCACCCTCCGTTCCCCTCCTTCCCCTTTCACCTACCCTTTCAATGATATTCTGTACACAAAGAAGCAATGAAAAAACAATTGGAAAATTTTAAAATTATTTTGTGAATTCTTAAATCTACTTCATTTTTTTGGATTTTTCCAATTTGAAATGCAATTTTCCAATTTCCTCCGATTTTATCAATTAAAACTGCAATGTGTTCATATTTTCTTGAAAAAAAGTTATCACTTTCTCAAGGATCATTCCATATCGAATCCATACCCTCAGTGAAAATTATCGAAAATCACTGAGAAACAGTCAGAATTGCAGCACAGGAGAAAATCAGTGAACATTTTGTTTTACTGAAAACAAATCAATGAGAAAAATCACTGGGAAATCAGTGAATATTCACTGAAAGGTCAGTGAAATTTATGAAAATTGCTGAAAAATCAGCAAAAATTCGCAGAAAATCGGTGAATTTCTCTGATTTTTCCTGTGATGCAAATCTGACTATTTATCAGTGATTTCTCACTGATTCAGGATGAGAGAGTACAAATTTGTTTAAAAAATTGTTCGTTGGATCACAGATTTTCGATACTATCTGATTTTTTAATGGGTTATTTTTGGAACATAAAAAATCGTCCTCAAAATATGAAAAATGAAATTTAACAATGTTTAAATCCTTTCCTCCAAAAATCCGAAAATTCGGAGAAAAAATTCAGTAATATCGCGACTCAGATGCGTAAATTTTTCCAAAAAATTCAAAAATCTCACTTTGCAATTTTTAGTCAGTATTTACCTACTCTTTTAATTTTGTATCGATAAAAAAAAATCATTCGGAGTTCGTCGTAATTCGTAGAAAATCGTCAAAATTCAAGTCTAATATTACAAAAATTATAAAACAAAAAAACTCGAAAAATATGGCCTTCAATTTATCAGCACTTTTTAAAAATTTTATTCATTTTTCAAATTTTCATGGTAAGTATTTGAACTGTTGAACTATATCTATCTTTGAAATTTTTTAGAACATCCTTGAAAACACTCGGAAGTGACATGAAAAGGAGCACATAATTTAATCATACCTAACCTCTTGAGTAAATTTTTTTCGATTTTTAAAAGTTTTAGTTCAACTTGAAGTTATTTTATAAGTCAAGAAAAACAGAACGAGAACCCAAGTTGACTCATTGGAAGAGGACCAAAAAACAGAAATTTCTGACAAAAATAGAATTTTCTCCATTTTTTTAACTCGAAACGAAAATTTTTCAAAAAAAAATCACCCACTATTGGAAATTTTACGACTCTAATCCAATTTTTCCAACTAAAACTCTCTATTTTTCTTTTAGTAAAAAGCAAAATTTTTCTTCTGTTCCCATTCCCCTTCTGGTTATAGTCCTGTTCTGAAATGGAATAGTACCTATTTGGCATTAAGAGCAAACTAATTTATCTAGATTTCCATTCAAAATAACTCCATTACCATAATGGAATAGTTCGTAGAAAAAATACCATTCGTTATTTTTGACTTGGGCAGCTAATTTCCTTCTCTTTTTTTGCCCATTTCCAGAATCCATTAACTTTGGTGAAAATGGTATCGACGGGACTGGAATGTGTACCTACAACTCAGGCTTACATTAATTATTTCAACTATAGGTACAGAAGAGAATGAAATGTGACTCAAGAAGGGGAAGGTAAGGGCAGTAGAATAATAACCCAAAAAAACGAATTATACCTATTGAAGTAAAAAGCAAGTACACAATTTTTTTATTATTTTGAATGTCAATTTTTAGAGATATTTTATCTTTTTGAATACTGAAAAGTAGGTATCCAGAAAATAAAATTAGTAGAATATAACCATTTGAAAAAAATATTGAATAAATACAAATAGGTGATCGCATGTCGTTGAAAAATTAATTCCATTACGAGTCTTCTTTTTAGAAAAAAATGTTTCAGTGGAAACAGGCTCTGTTTTTGTTTTTTGATTTCCTTACAGATCAAAATTTGAGAAAAAAATTTAACCACGACCAAAAACTTGAAATGGCCACTTCCACCGAAGACTTTTTCTAGAAACCCCTCCAGCAGGGACAATAAGACACTTCATCTCAATTCACACCTCTCAAACAGGTGCTCTTATATCTGGACACATAAAATTTCATTCGATTCGGTCGACCGCTCCTCAAGAGGAAATTACCTCGCATTAAAACAACAAAACCACGTGTCCACATGAGAACTCATACAACCATCATCGACATACTCGTCATAGTCGGACATAATCGAATTTTACCCTCGTCAATGAACACGATAACACGAAAAAAATGTCGTCAGTTCATCACACGTTACATCATTCATAAAACATTCAACAATCAACACTCCACCTTCCACTGTCAATAAGAAAAGACAAAAATCTATAAACCTGGAACTGGTTCCATGTACGTCGAACATCAAACATCGTCGCGTCGAAAAAACCAACAAAAATGCGAATATCTCGTAAAATCGACCAGCTCGCATACACGTACCTCTATATTTATAGGTTTATCTTTAATGCGATACACGTCATAAAAATCTTTTGTTATAATTACCCCGAGAGACGCCACTACTCGTCTTTATCCGTAAACAATCTCGAGCATTTTTGGATATTTCCTGTTTCCTGCTGTCTTACCTCGGTACCGGCGAGAGCACCACTCGGGCATCAATTAAACCAAGAATGTCTTCGTTAAGATACCTGAAGCCTGCGTAAATTACGCATATGAGAAAACACTCGTTCATTTTTCACGCGTTTAGGTTGTTTTTCGGTATGACCGATCTCGATGCATCGTACAAACGTCATGAATGAAAAATCACTGTGTGAATTTCGCAAACCTCGTGGCGTAAATTGGAAATGACGTACGTGGTGTATGAAGCTCGAGAAGTGAAAAACTTCGCACGAGAAAATATTTTCGAAAGACGTTCCTCGATGGAAATTTCACTCGATCGTATTTTACGACCGAAGGTGCATCAATCATTGGAAAAAAATTTCACTCCAAGTCTGACGAAAAAAACGTATCATAAAAATTCGAATTTCACACAAACCCCAGCTCATTGTTGAACCGGTTACCAGCCGAACAATGGGCACTATCGCTGCGGAATCTTAAACAATGAGTGAACATATCTTACAAGATACTCCGAGACCTGCAATTAATAACGGACAAACGAGCCAAAGCAGATGAGTACCTATTTGCGATAGTCGATCCACTTGAAAAATCTATGAAAAATTCGTTAAACAAGTCCCTTTAAATAGTAGGAATAGTAATAAGCAAAGTTACAAAATACAAAGATAAAAACCGGATACATGGGTGCGCCCATAACAACGATTGCGTATTTCCGACCGAAAAAAAGGAAGTAGTTGTCCTTATATATTTACGAAAAAAAAACCTCATTAATATAACTCCGCCCCGTTATCCCTTTCAGTCGTCGAGTGATTTAGAGGAAGCTGTGATAATCTTTTGGGAAAATTTAAAGGTGTTAGAGCCCTTTACCGTACAAGTGATTCGGTGGTTATAAGGTAGCTCATCGTAAAACCCATAAAGATCCGGGAACCGGTTTCAAATGCATAGTAACGTATCCTAGGTCAGTTTCATTAGTAAAATTTAAACCATCTAGGCTCATTGGTCGTGACTCGTGAGTAGGTAGTAGGTATATTTTAGTATACCGAAGGTTGAATTTAAATGGAAAATGTATCAGGCACCAAATTCGAAAATATTGGAGGATTTTTTAAAATTAATGTTTGAAAAATGACAAATAATTTTGTTTAGATACTTGCCTATTAGAAAAATTTTCAAGTTTCATTTTTTTTTTCTATATGCTCCAAAAAATTTCAAATTTGATTAAAATTTCTATACCTTTGCTTAGGAAAAATTTATTCAAATTCAAATTTTCTGAAATTGTTTGATTTTTAAGTTATTTAACGTCTCTTAAAATATGGAAAAAATTTTACATCTGAAAAAATTCTAAAAATTCTAAAAAAAAATTAAAAATCCGTGAAAATTGGGAAAATTTGAACAAAAAATTTTTGAAGTAGAAAAAAATCGAATAATAATTTGACAGGGTGTCTACCGATTTTGCAAAATCAAATTTCGCGACTTTTTTCCAAGGTATCTAGTATCCACCTCTCAATTTGACCCCCCCCCCCCCAAAAAAAAAAAAAAAAATCAACGAGATTAAATTTATTGCAGAAAAAATTTCATACACAGAAGGAAATACGTCTTTAATTTTAAAAAAAGAAGTGCGAAGTAAAAGTGAAAATTTTTACGAAAAATCATGTTGGAGCGGATAAAATTGTTAAATGCTTGTTGAGCATTTACTTGATAAGGTAATTTTCAACACAATGGAAAGCTGGCCAGACACGGGCTGATATAGATTTCGGGGATTTTGACCCTAAAATTGAGAAATAAATTCATGGGAAGTTTTAAACATTAGCAGATTACCAATATACCTAACGATGATTTTTTTTTTTGAAGAATTTATTAAAAGAAGCAAAAAAAATATATTTCCAAACGATTTCTCGTTTTGAATTTTTAAAAAATCCCGCTGAAAATTCCAAAATTTTCCATTTTTTTAGATTTTCCCGAGAATAGACACGATACTCCCTTTGAAAATCCCATTCGTAATCGCTACTAAGTCTCCCACAAGAACATATTTTTTCTGCTTCAAAATATTCAATTGTCTAAAATAGAAAGGAAGAAGGTTTATAATTTAAGAATGGGGTTTGAAAATTTATGAGTCCAAGCGAAGCGAGGACGAAATTTTTTAGAAAAAATGTTCAAAAAGGTGAAATTTCTTTACTTTTTTTGTTTTGTACAAAGGGAAAAAAATTCAAGTAATTTCGGAAAAATTCGCGACTTTTAATGAATTTTGGATGAATTTTGTGACTTTAGCCACCTAAATCAAAATTCGCGTATTTTTCGCGACCGGTAGTTACCCTGTTTCAGTAGTGGCGTAGCCAGAAATTTCTCAAGGAGGGGAAGGGGGTCCGAAATTTCATAATTTTTTTGAGGAATTCCAAGTTCACCCCCCCCCCCCCCCCCATCAAATTTCTTTTTACTATAAAAACACAAAATTCAAACTTTATAAAGTTTTCATGCGATTTGCATAGCACGTTTAAGGAAAAAAACTGACGAAAATGTAATTTTGGAACAAACAACTTACATAGGTAGGTACTAATTATTTTGGCCTCAAAAATCAATAAAAATACCTAACAAATCCAAAAATTGGCGTCAGAAGCTTTTTTTGGGAAGGTGCAAAGTGGGTATGGAGACTTGGAATATCAAAAGGGAACGATTTTTTATATAGTTGATTCAAATAGTTTATATAATTGTGATTTCTTTCATGCCCGAGCGAACGAGGGCGAAACTTTGAGAAAATGTGATTTTTAATGCTCCAAAAGGGCACTTTTTCACGTAAGTTCCTGACGCCAGGGGGGAAGGGGGGTCGAGATCCCCCTCCCCCGTAGCTACGCCCCTGCCTATTTGAGAACACTTGAACTCGAATGAAAATTTTATGCGATGATAATGAAAATTTGAGCACATAAAATTTCAGCGTTGAAAATTTTTTAGAATTTTTGAAAATATTTGAATTTGAAAAAAATACTTTGAGAAGACTGTAAACTATAAAAATGTGAACCTGAGAATTTCAGGAGCAAAAAATTTAGGAAGGTGATAAAAATTTGAAACATAGAAATTTGAAAATTTGGACTGGGAAAAAAATTGAAAAAACGAAAGAGTTTGAAAACATTACGAAAATTGATTGGAGTACTTAAGTAAAAAAAATTGAGAAAAATTGAACTTGAATAATTTTTTGAGTAGAAAAAAACTACACTTCTGAGAAAATTTAAACCAAAAATCAAGTAGGTAAAGAAAATTTGTCATTTTTCAAACACCGATAAAAAAATTTCGTCCCTTTATAACAATTAACCAATATACGTAAGAGTGAATTATTCGGCCATTTGAAATATTTTCGAGTTTGACGTCTGATGCATTTTCTGTGTAAATTTACTAAACCTTCGACACGACGTATCGATTCATTTTCTCAAGAAAATTAAACCCATACAAGACGGACTAGCAGAGTTAACAAGTTCGGTAGTAATTAAACCCTAAGCCGCGCCTCGCGCCTCCGCCATTCTCTATCACAAATACTCGTATATTACCGCCTTTTTGACATATATAAACAATGACAGATAAATCCAACATGTGCATGTGATGCGGATCAAGCAGCTCACGCAGATTCTCACGCTAACATCGCCACCGATGCCCCTTCGTCGACTTGAAACACTACGATGGGAATAATGATATAATTAAAAAATAACCAGAACAATCTTGACAAACGTAAACTAAATGATACCTCTTCTATGAAATTATAAGCTTTAGAGTTGAAAATAACCATCGTGATTATCCACTTTGATTGATAACCAGAGTAAAATTATACATTGATCAACAGGTAATTATTTTTCGAATTGGAAAATTGAAAAAAACTGTCCTCCCTGAAAAAAAATTAGAAAAAAATTCCCATTTGACCCAATTAATTGTCAAGTATGAGTATTTTCGGTTGAAAATTTTTTTCACCACGTTTAACGAAGTTAATACGTCTTTGAACAACATTCGTTAAAAATCATGCTTATTATTTAATAGAAACTGGTAATTTGCACATTAACTAGTTGATTAACCGAGTGAATTTACACAGGCGATTGTGTACTGCACTATAATATCATCACATCGAGCTGCATAACCATTCATTCTTTTCGTACGTCCTTTTCTTTTTCCATCAAAGTAGTGAAAAAACATATGGAGGAATTGGGTCAATGCAAGCGTCGCTTTTAATTAGTCTAAATGGTTTGAAGAAAAGGCGGCATGGTGCTGTGGCGTCTACAATTATTATTTTTCGCCTTGGAAATGTGAAACTGAACAGAATACTGTGTGGTCATTTTTCAGGCAGGTTAATTTCGTCGTGTGTTTTTTTGGTTGAAGATTACGGAGTGTTGGGAAATATGGTGAAAGATGATGGGATTTTTATTTGTGTTCTGGGTTGTTTCGTCGCAATTCCTATTCACTCGAGGAAGATCGAAATGGAGTTATAAAAATGCAATTCGTTGAGAGATGACAGAAATATACCAAAACATATCGATGAAGCGATGAGTTAAACCAAAACAAAATATAAATACGAGAGTGGTTTCGAATAAATAATTTCGAAGTAGTAAAAATCAAAAAATAAACAGACCTGTATTTATTTAGATATGTTTATGTGGGATAAAACAAACTACGGCAGTACTTTATTATGGTATGTGAATAGATTCTCATGATATACTAAGTGATTAGAAAAGAGATGTACCTCAAAAGAAGAGCTCAACACGTAACCAATAAAATAATTGGTAAAATAAATAAATTCATAGTACGAATATCTTGAAAAAATTCAAAAGTTGAAAATTCACACTTTTTCACGACTAGAACAACAAATTCAATGGATAGGCTGTGTATACAAATATTGTACCCTCCTCCCCCCCATGCCCAGCGTCAAACAGACGAAATAACGATATCTTAAAACTTTTAGAAAAAATAACACTCCAAAGAACAGATTTTTTTTTAAATGAAGTTGATTTTACAAAAAGTAAAAAGAAATTATCAACAGGTTGAAAGAAAGTTTTTTTCATGGCTGTGATTCAAGATCGACACAAAAAAGTATAAAGGACGAAACTCCCTTTTTTCACCACACTCATAACTTTTTAAATGAAATTTATATCAATATTTATTTTTTTTAGTTCTTTTCTGTGATAGCAGGATTTAGAACTTTTCTTTAGAAAAAACGAGTTTAGTGATTTTGTTTCACCGCAAAAGTGACGTCGAATTCGTCAACTTCTAGATGCCATCGATCGCCATCAATAAAAACACTCTTCTCTGCTCTCAAATAAAATTTTCAACTTTGAAGTCATTTTAATTCGAAAATAAAATAATGTGATAAAACTTCAACTTCGGAAATTGAAAAAATCTAATTTTCAGTTTATCTACTTACTTACTTTTTTCATTTTTTTCAATTTTTTCCATTGTTTTTCATTGAAATTGAAGTTTTCATTTTTTTTTCAAAGGAAAAATCGTGAAAATATTTTTAAAATGCTACTTATATTTTTGCAAAATTGGAAATTTCGTTCAAATCATATCTTTTGGTTTTTTCAGACTTTCTAGTTTCTAGTACCTCTGTCACTCGAACAGTGACTTTTCACGATTTTTAATGTTTCTGATTATGCTCAGATGACCATAATCAATTTTTGTTTCAAAATTTTCAGCTAAGAAGTAGTTTTAAATTTTTTCCATTTTATTCCAAAATAATAGAAAAAAATTTCTTTTTTTATATTTTGTTGTTTGAAAAAATTCCATTTCTTTGGTGTAGAAATTTCGTGATTTTCGAAGTTTTTTTTTACGAAATTTCGTATTTTTTTGCTACATGGTAAAACAAGATTCACAGCATTTTTGAAAAAAATTATGTTTCAACAATCGATAATTGTGCATAGTTTTTAATCGATTACTAGTAAGCATCTACTTAATTATTTTCTTCATCAAAAAAACATTTTAGTAACTTGAAAAAAGCAGGAAATTCGTCATCCCTTGAGAATCAGGTGTTTGCGAATTTTTTTTTAGTTAAACATACACACGAAATGATTTAGGAGGGTTAATTCAACATTTGAGGGGGGAAGCCCCCCATGCCCCTATCTCCGCATATGCTTGTCTTAGGACACAGTGTCCTATAAGACTGTTATCTCCTGTCCCAAGACGAATGTCCTTTGCTAAGATATGTTATTCCAAGATCATGTCCCCTGCCCGGGACATATTGTCCCTAGACAAATGTTCCTCATTCTAGAACATGTAGTTCCAAAATATTTTTATGACTCGAAAATTTCATGACGTCCTGATGAAAATCATAATTTTAGCAAGGATACTGAAATAAAATAAGGGATGGGATGGGATGCCCAATCAAATTTTCCTCAAAAAACAACCATTTTTTTAAAAAGAATATTAATCGTCGATTTTCTCATTTTCATCCATCCCTTCCAGATTTTTGTCCATTTTCTCTTTCTGCGGATACTATGGTTTGATAAATAAAATATTGTAAATAAAATACCATAGAAAATGTCCAAAATAAAATTGTACGATTTTTTTTTTGTAAAGTCTAGAGCCGACCGGGGAGCAAAGGGACCTGCTCTTCACAACACAATAATAGCGAAATTGTAGGAAACTATTCATCCCAAAAATCAACTCAGTGTTGAAAGCTCGAAAAAAAGTGGGATAAATATTGGGATGAAATTTCATTTCAAAAATCATTCCAGCCTCAAAAACTCGAAAAAATTGTGGAATGAGTTTTGGAATGAAATTTCATCTCAAAAATCATTCCAGTCTCAAAAGCTCGAAAAAATCGTGGGACGATTAATGGGATAAAAATTCAGTGATGATGTTTTCTGGGGATTTTCCTTTTCTGTTGGAAAATATGAGAAAAATCGTACCCTTGAGTTTAAAAAATCAGAAAAAATTCCATCAAAATGAATTTTAGGGAGGGGAGTAAAAATGAAATTTCAAAATTAGATCGATTTTTCCAACTCAAAATAAACTTTTTTCATTCCCTTTGAAAATTTTCTGATTCGAAATTTTCGTTTTCAGTATCTATGCGAAATAGGCAACATTTTTACATATAATTTGCTATCGAAGACATTACTCATTTATGACACACCAATTGGCTTTCTTTTCTCAGAAGGGTAAGTATAGAATTTAAAAATACCGTTATTTTCTTAAAACTAAATAATTAAAGAAACCTGATTTCTGCCAATTTATATTTCACATTAGGTACCTACAGGTACTTCAAATTAATTACCCATTACTAAGATTTAAGAAAAATAAAACCCAAGCGCTGAAATCATTATCAATCCACTAACCTTATTCTACACCTCCGAGTTATATTCTTTCACTCGCACTAAAATTGAAAAATAGCAAACCCATAGATAAAAACACTAATAAAACTTTTAAAAGCAGTGAAAAAAATCTCTCTACATACCATACACAACGTACAAAGTATTACCAATAAAATCGGCAAACCTGGGCAACCTGGCTTCGTTCAAACGAGAAAATTTACTACACCTAAAGGAATGATTCTTAAGAGGTCAATCTCAGAGGAACTGAGACCTTACATAATCTAACAGATGTGCTGGTATACGAGTAAATGGAAATGCGAAGAGTTATACCGAGATACACGGCAAACTGAACCAGATGCTCTGGTTACAGAAGCTGCAAGGTTCTTCATACGTAGTAAACTTGAGAGTAGAGCCATTTTAGAAATATTAATCGCGATCCCGAACGTCATACGTTCTCGTGGGAGAATACACCCTTATACACAGACGTCAAAAATCTCTACTAGCAGGTTCGACCTTTTTTTTTCTCCTTCGAATACAAGGTAAAAAAAGATTTCGACTGGGAGATTTGGTCGTAGTATTTTTTTATACGAGTAGGTGCTTTATTGTTTTTCATCTGTCATGCACTTTATATTACATGGTGAAAGACAGGTGGGCTGGCAAGTGTTGTATCTGTCCATTTTTCATTCATCCGAGTATAGGTATCGATTAAGTACACAGTAGCAGTTTTACGTTTCGAGAAAAGTTTAGTATTACTGCAGACTGCAGAAAAAGAAGGAAGGCGGAAATGCCCTTTTGCTAATTAGCCACTGCATAGCGATTTCCGGTTGTTTTAGCTTAGCTCCTTCGAAGTTCCAAACAGGTGTATTTTTTTATAAACCTAGGATGACCTTTGTTTGTGCCCATTTCATCCTCTATAAGCATTGATTTTGAATCGTTCAATGAATATGAAATACAACCACGTCACCTATATTTTACTTCAAAGTGCATTCGAGGCAAGAAATTCGATATTTTTCGCTTTCTCCCGTTATTAATACGAGGAAATGCAAAGTCGAGCAGAAAACTAACGGAATCAAAGTACACGTATAAACCGACGTCATTGATGGAAGAAAATGACGTAAAATTGATGTATGTTTTACGTCCATTTGACTAAGCGACGACCGACGAGTCGATTGCCGAAATGCCATAAGAATTATTTATATTGGAAAACTGCAAGCGGTGGATTTATGATGCGTTGCGATGTCGATACATGGTGGCGAGACTATCGGGCCAATTAATTCCGGCGTCTGTTCTAATTATTTTTAATTGCTTAATTTCGTCGAGCCAATGAAATATTGGGTTGGAATTTCGAGGGATACGACGATGGTACGTAGAGAAAATTGGGATAAGTGCTGTTTAATCGAGGATTTGGAGGATTTTCGAATTTAATTTACTTCGTTGCATTATGTAAATAGAAGACGATTTTTATAGCAATTACATACAAATTTATTGTTTCATTCTTCAGGGATTTTTTGATGCTGTGGGAAAAAAGTCTACTAAAATATGAAAGAGGAACCAATTTCTTATTTTTAAATTCAGTTACTCCAGGTGATATGAAACAGGAACAAAATTGACTCATTTTCGTGAGAGGTGGGGAAGAAGGGAATCAGAGAATTTTTCGCAAAATCAGTGTAGGTCTAAAATTCGAAAAAAAAATTTAAAGAAGAGGACGAGGCGAAATATTTATGGAGAACTCCTTGGTGATATTCAAAAAATTTAAAAACCTAAAGCTACAAAAAAAGCCTACGTTCAGAAAAGTTTCAGTTCAAAGAGTAAGATTTGGAGAAATAGTAGTAACTCTTTACCATCTAAGCAAACAAAGCTAAAAAAATTCTTGAAAAATCAAAAGGCCAAAAAAAATAACAATTTTTTAATTTTAATTACACCTTTTAGTGTCGTCTGTGGTTTGAAATCATTTGAACTATTTTTCACCTCTCAAATTAAAAATGGATAAAATAATATCAAGAAATTCTCAAACCCAAATCTCCAAGGTGAAAAATGATTTTCAAAGTTTTGGGAGATTTTTGAAAAATCAAACTGTAAAATTTTGGAAATTTCTTCAAATTTTAATATTTTTAGCAGCAATTATTAAAAAAGTTTTAAAATTAAGAAAAACTGAACCGCAGCATTTTGAAATTTTTAGAATTTCCACAGGGTCCAAAATCTCAACTCCTTAAACCAGTTGAATCATTATTATTTTTGAAAATCAACGAACTGAATTTTGATGAAGTTTATGAAAAAATGAGGAAATTTATCATAGGATTTGAAAAAATGATCCAAAATTTTGGAAAAAGGAAAAATTTGTTTTACAAATATCTATCTGTACTCATAGAAATTTTTGACATTTGAATTAAAATAAGTCAAAGTAATGAAGAAATTTTGAATCATATACCCACAGGGATCGTACAGCAAGTAAAAATCAAAAATTTGTGCTTTTTTCGTATACGTATCTCGCAACAAACTCGTTCTCTGATACCCCTCCTCTTACAACTTACGACCAAAAATAAAAAAAATCTCACAAGTAGTTTCAAACCTAATACAGCAAAAAATATTAGACACTCTTCCAAAATTCAATATTAGAGATAATCATGTTTCAAAAAAACAACGAAACGAAACGAAAAACGTAATATTTTTATTATTTATTTTTGCAAAAATATTTCTGCAAAAAATTCATATTTTTTGAATTCATTTTTGGAAAATTCGAGCCATTTTTGTGTTTTTTAGCTATCTACTAATTCAATTTTTGTATAATTATTATTTTTGCATTATATTCATATTTTCATGATTTTCATAATTTATACGAACGATAATAAAAGAAATTCTGATTAAATATTTTTGAAACTACGATTTTTTTTCGACAATAGAATCATTTTTACGTGAATAAAATTAGTTCCAAAATAATTTTGAAAAATTTAACAATAAAAACAAAGACATCAATAAATACTTTTTGAAAATTTTGTTCCAATTCTAACACATTTTGGTGTCAAATATTTTAACCCATTTTCATACAATTGTATCAACTTTCATTCTATGTATTTTGAGGCATTTTAATCATTTTTAAATCATTTAAATCTAATTTGGAATAATTAAAAACATTTTCATTACATAAATTCCAAATAAAAAAAATGTTTTTTGCAGAATTTTGTCAATGATATACGACGAAATGATTTTCAAGCCTACCTGCCTCCATTCCTTCCTTCCTCCCTTCCTCTCTCCCTCCACATTTCTGTACATACACAAAATTTCACTTACGAAAAAAAAATAAACGTATGTCGATTTTTGCATAGGTACTTATAAATTCTCAAATTCCAAAAGTAAAAAAATCAATTGCAATAAACAAGTGAGTGATGTGAAAAAAATTAATTCAGCATTGATTTTTTGATTTTTTTTTGCTTTTAATGACAATATGTGAAGGGAGAAAATGAATTTTTAATTAATAATGGAGAAATTTTGAGTCAACGACAAACCATTTACAGCACTTTCAGCACTGCAAAGCTTGTAGGAAAATATGAATTTTGGGCAAAAAATAAAAATAAACATACGCCAAAAGATTTTTACATGAGGAAGGATATACCTAAAATTACGAAAAGCAGAAGGGATAGTTGAAAAAATACGTCTAATGACGTCAAATTGCGTCGCAAAATCGGTTATTATCGAAAGAAGGTCGTCTACTCGTAAAAAGCTCTTTGATTGAGACGTCATTTGTCAAGTTGATGCTTCTATTTTGCTCAAGTTCTTGTATTTGAGCTACATATTTTCAAAATATTCAAATGTGGAAATTTTTGCACAAACCCCCTCAATTTTTCTCCAAAAAAAGAGAAACTTTCTTTTGGCATAGGTATACATTTAATTTCCTCTAAAAAAAACTCAGATCCATTTGACATCAACTCTTAAGCATCTCTACTTCAGTACCTCGCGTCTTCTTCTTTCGAAATACATTTCTCATCAAATAAACTCCAAAACTAATTTTGTTTCTAGTTGCACTACTTGTATATTAACCATACCAATGATAAAATTTCACCCCCCCAACCGTCATTCCATTTTCTAATTCCCAAACAGAAGATAAGAAATGCATCCTGAAACAGATACCTCGTTACGATGGCTGTAGTTTTGACTGGACTAGAATCGTACATCCTAACGATAAGTAACATGCACCTAAATTACACCTAATCATCAAATACCGTATTATTACTCACCGATATATGTACGACTATGTCATTAACTTTCAAGTTCACGGTGAAGCTATGATAAAATTTTAAACATTCGAACTTCGGTAGTCTCGTTATCCGTAGCAAATAGTGTAATCAATAAAACAACGAGTAACAATCCATGTACCATAATTATTTACGCCATTATAGCATAAATTCATCATACCAAGTACGTACCTGAAACAATAATAAAAAATACTCAAGTTAGTGTTGAATGCGACGATATACACAGAGAAATTAATTAAAATATAAACTACGTACAAATAATGTTAAAATGGTGAAAAATTGTTTGAAAACTCGACACAAGTAAATAAAATTGGACAAAATAATTCAGCTATTGTCATTCAGAAACAATAATCTCATTAAAATGTGTATTTAATGGATAATTTTTTGACATGGATATGTTTTAGGGTGGGGGGGGGGGGGGGGGGTAAAATTTGAAAACTGTAACGTGACGCTGGAGGAGCTATTTCTCCTCTTCTTTTTTGCACTAGTTATAGTCTCACGTTTATTTTACAGTTGACAAATTCGGTGAATTTTTACCGCCTCTTCTCTTCTTTCAGGGCAGGTCCAATCTTATCATTCGTTTTCTTCTCACAATTTAAAAATTTTGATATTATTTTACTCAAATTAAATTTGTAAGAATTTTCGAGGCTGTGCTGTGTGTCGTTAAATGTCCTGATTTTTTATAAAGTGAGCACTGAGCAGTGCAGAATTTTCATCAGATCAAAAGATGCCGTTTGGGCTACTCCATACTAAAACAGACCAAATTTGACTACTTGAATAAGATGAAATTAGTTTTAGGGGTTCGTTAGCTTCGAGGGGGTCGTTGGTTAGGTTTAAGGGGGTCGTTGGTTAGGTTTAAGGGGGTCGTTGGTTAGGTTTAAGGGTTTCGTTAGGTTAATTGGGTTTTTGGTTAGGTTTAAGGAGGTCGTTGGTTAGGTTAAAGAGGGTCGTTAGGTTTAAGGGGGTCATTGGTTAGGTTTAGGGGGGGTCGTTAGGTTTAAGGGGGTCGTTGGTTAGGTTAAAGCGGGTCGTTAGGTTTAAGGGGGTCATTGGTTAGGTTTTTAGGGGGGTCGTTAGGTTTAGGGGGTCGTTAGGTTTAGGGGGTCGTTAGGTTTAAAGGGGCCTTTGGTTAGGTTTTTAGGGGGGTCGTTAGGTTTAAGGGGGTCGTTAGGTTTAAGGGGGTCGTTAGGTTTAAAGGGGCCTTTGGTTAGGTTTAAGGGGGTCGTTGGTTAGGTTTAAGAGGGTCGTTGGTTAGGTTTAAGGGGGTCGTTAGGTTTAAGGGGGTCGTTGGTAAGGTTTAAGGGGGTCGTTAGGTTTAAGGGGGTCATTGGTTAGGTTTAGGGGGGGTCGTTAAGTTTAAGGGGATTGTTGGTTAGGTTTAAGAGGGTCATTAGGTTTAAGTGGGTCGTTAGGTTTAAGGGGGTCATTGGTTAGGTTTAGGGGGTCGTTAGGTTTAAGGGGGTCGTTAGGTTTAAAGGGGCCTTTGGTTAGGTTTAGGGGGGTCGTTGGTTAGGTTTAAGGGGGTCATTGGTTAGGATTAGGGTAGTCGTTAGGTTTAAGGGGGTCGTTGGTTAGGTTAAAGAGGGTCGTTAGGTTTAAGGGGGTCGTTGGTTAGGTTTAAGGGGGTCGTTAGGTATATTGGATTTTTGGTTAGGTTTAAGGGGGTCGGTGGTTAGGTTTAAGGGGGTCGTTAAGTTTAAGGGGGTTGTTGGTTAGGTTTAAGAGGGTCATTAGGTTTAAGTGGGTCGTTAGGTTTAAGGGGGTCGTTGGTAAGTTTAAGGGGTCATTGGTTAGGTTTAAGGGGGTTGGTGGTTAGGTTTAAGAAGGTCGTTAGGTTTAAGGGGGTGATTGGTTAGGTTTAAGGGGGTAGTTAGGTTTAAGGTGGTTGTTGGTTAGGTTTAAGGGGGTCAAAAGAAATGCATTCATCGATAGCAAATCAAAGTTTAAAGTTTGTGATTATGCAGAATGTGGCATTTAGGTAAAATGGTGATATATGTAGGCTATTCAAATCATATCTTAAAAGTTAAGGTAGCCTTAAAAGTTCCTTATCACATTTTCAACCAATTGGAAAGCACGAAACAGTTCCTTAAGACCATTAATGTTGCCTTAATTTTTAAGGTACCTACATATGATTTAAAATTTGGGCCTATAAGATGGAATTAAGGAAAAATACATTTTCTTTGGAAAGATATTTGCTGTGATAGGACTAGGTGGCTGGATTCTATATATTTTGTTCATGTGTTTGCTAATAAGTTCTACAACAGAATCAGAGGACCTGGAAATAAGAGCCGAATGGTTACTGGTGGCTGAGATTCTGTGGTTTTTATATTGCTTAGTAAAAGAGACAGTGTTATGAGTAATATAACATTAAAATCAAAATTTGAATAAGAGAAATAGAAATTGTGATTTTTGGTAACACTATATATTTTTACCAAGCAATGTGAAATTATATAGTGGGTGTAGAAGCCGTTGAGAATACAAAATCATTCCTATATCTGATTAAACTTTAGATTTTACTTGAATAATGACTCAACTTAATCAACCACTAAAAATAATTCAACTCCCATTGAAGATTCAACAAAACTTGTCGATTAAAAACCCCTAATCACTTTAAATATGTATGTATATTTTGACATATCCATGTTCTAAGATTTTTACCATAAGGAAAAAAAACGCACTAATTTTTTGGGTCTATTTATTGGCAATTTTTTCTTTTGAAAAAATCGATCGAATTTTGGAAAAACATGGTAAAGTGAAAGGAGTGGCCGGATTCATGATTCCAGAAACCTATAATCAAGTCCATTTCCAGTCTTGTTTGATTTTTTGCCTAGCATAATTAAATCTCAAGTATTCCCAATAAAATGTAAATTACCCACAGGATCTTCATTCAAAGCTGCATCGCTACAATTTTATATCCCAACATGAAATCGACCTCAACAATTATAAATTTTCGATTACAACACTTCTGCTAATGCACATCGCGCCGCCGCGCCGGTAAGTCTAAAATGCATCGATTTGGATTTTTTCAATGGCACTAAAGGATAAAAAGGCGCCACAAGAGGTCTGTCACGGTTATTTATAAAAGCTAGTAGTCATCTTAGGATTTCGAGTACCTTTGCGACAGGCTGGAATGCATTCGTATATATCGAGGAGGAGGAAAGTGGAAGGGGAACCTTTAGTCTACCTGTATGCTACCTGTGTGCACACAATATATAGGTATAGAAAAAACCACGGGTCTAATCTCCCGTTGAGAATATCCACCCACCGTTGGTTTGCCTTTCCGCTGCGAAGATGTATCGAAATCGTGGCAGCAGTATATTAAAAGTTTACCATTTGAAACTTAAAATGACATTGTCACCGCGAAGGCAAAAAATCATATTTTTTGAGCCTTTTTATTCCTTAGATTTGATTCTTTCGGTGGTCAAACTCAAAGTGAAACACCATCGAGAATTACTCCAAGACTCGTTCGAATTTCATTAACGCCTTGGAAATTCAATCCATCCAAGATCCCATCGAACATTTCGCCACAGCTAGGTTATTATATTTCCTCAGATACCATAATTTCATCTCTATCATTAAATTTTTATAGATCCATTGGACTCCGCGAGTACACCGAGATCTACAGCGATGATGATGGAAAAGGAGTATGTACGAGGTACCGCGTCAGATGATACATATTTGTACGTGCCTGTGAACCAGTTCATCCAAAGAAAAAACATGGTTCATTAGACGCGTATCCGAAATGAATGAAATCAACGGATCGTTGTCCTTGGAAACCATTCATACAAACCGTTCATTCAGGTTCGGTTTTTCTCCTTTCCTCCTGATCTCGAAACAACGTGTAATATTCAAAATTATAACCGAAATATTTTCATAATCGAGGGTAGCTCTGCCATAACTCTTTTACTCGGCGTCTTAAGAATTTACTTTGAAATTGAGTCGTCGTCGTGAATAGGGAAGGAGTTTGCTGAAAGACTGGTCTTCGAATGGGTTACCACTTGATATGAGAATGAGTAAAAAAAAAGGGGTAAGTGGCCAATGATGTGCGATGGGATGAGCATAAGATTCTCTGGAGTTTCTAAAGGTTTAGGAACAAGTTTGTGAGAAAAGTTCTGAAAAAAAAACTTGGTCAATTGATTTACATTATTTTGATGGTACACTTGAGAAATTGGAAAACAAAATTATGGATTTCCAATACTATTGTAGAATTCATTTTTAATGTTTTCAAAAAGGAGTTGAAATATGGCAAAAACAAATTTAAATGAAGTTTGTGTAATAAAAAATTGAAAAATTACATGGTTTTTGAAAGAATTCCCCGCAGCGAATTTTTTCTAAAAAATCATGCTGGAAAAGGAAAAAAACTGCCCTAGGCTTTTTTGAAAATTAGGCAACAACACTTTTCATTGAAATGTTGGTGACTCAACTCTCAATAAATATTCAAAGACGCCAATCCGTTTAGTTAATCCTTTCTTATTAAATTTTTCAAATATTTATGGAACGTTTTCAATCGATTGAGTGCCCTGAAGGATCGTTCATTTTCATCGAAATATGCGAAAAAATATGTCTAAAGGGTATCAACTGAGCTGGAAAATTGAAACCTGAAAAAACGATAAAACTTTACGATTTCTGACAAAAACTGAAAACTGAACTTTTAAAGTGCGAATTTAAAACTGAAACTTTTGAAACCTTACTTCATATTTCAAAAATTGCACGAGTGATTGTTCAATTTGACTAGCTGTAAACGGATATTAAACTTTTGTCTCCAATACTCCCAACTTTTTGCCAAACTTCAATAATTTCAAGAAAAGGGAAAGAAAGGTAAGCCATAAAATCAACATTTGAAGTGAAATGATTTTGGAAAAAAAATCTTAGTTCTTTATAAATGCCTCGAGTAATATTAAATATGAACTGATTGTATTCTAATAAAAAGTTAGATGCTTCTCCAAAAATTCTAAAAAATTGATTTGAGGACTTTTTCATGGGCCTAAGTTCCCAAAAATTCAAAAATTTTGATCCAATTTTTTAAAGAGTTTCTAAATTTAAGGAGCTAAACCCTTTGGACTTGAAGTACTAGGAAGCATGATACAACGTTCCGATTAATTTTTTCAGAATCTTGGTATCATTTCAGTCTAAAATCTAAACCAAAAATAAAAATTTTTATTTCGAATTTTTGAAGGATGAGTCCTTTTTGGATACTTACGGACATAATATGTGACCTTCCAGGAAGAAACCGACCTTCGGTCCGAAAAAAAAATTAAAATAAAAGTTTCTCAATCAATCCAAAACAATGATTATCATTTGTTTTGGATTGATTGAGAAACTTTTTTTTTAAATTTTTTTTCGGACCGAAGGTCGGTTTCTTCCTGGAAGGTCACATATGACCATCAAAACAACTTTTTCAAACTCCTAGCAAAATTTCTGATCAGAATCGGTAAAGTGTTTTTAGAAAATATTAAAAAGATTTTTTGGGCTATTTTTGGAGCATTAGGGGGTAAAATCCGGCCTTCAAACTCATTCTTTTTCAAATTTTTCAACTAATTTTAGAAATGTTTGAACTGAAAATTGAATCTTACTTGACGTTCAAATTCAACACTTTTGTCATTGATTTTGCTAGCTCCAGGGGTGCCGAGAAATCTGACTTCTTGAGGAAGCTTCCTCAAATAGATTTTGGGAGGGGACCTCAAATCGATTTTTTTTGGGTGGGGGAATCACTCTCTCTTCGGAAATCAAGATTACCTCCCAAATATTAATCCATAATTCTTCACTGTTTACTGAATCCCTCCCAATTGCCAGTCACTCAAGGCCAAGTTTCATGATGATCCTTGGTAGGATTTTAGATCGTTTTGCTTGTAATTACGTATGTAAGTACTTCTAAGCTAATAAAGCTATTATGTAAAAAATGTCTTGATTTTTAAAATTTGAAGAAAATTCATATTTGTTGGTTTAAGAAATTTATATTTCTAAGTTTAATGTCAAGGGAAGCAAGATTTAAAAAAAAATGTATTTTTGATAGTAATTGAGAGCCGCAAAAAAAACGAGGAAGGATACAAAGAAAAGGGAAGGTGGCTGGAAAAATTGAGGGGGTGGGTGAATGAAAAAATTGGGGGTATTCCTCAAACTCTCGGGGATCTCGGTACACCTGGTCAGCTCTGCTCATAAACTAACTATCCAGAGTACACTTTGATTCCTAATTGGTTTATAACAATCCCTACTAATGAAATTGTGAAGAGAGATAATTTTTCTTCAAGATTTGACAATAAATCGGAGAAAATGTATTATTATTACTTGATTTTTCATTAAAATCGTTTTTTTAATTCTCGGGTGATTTCGGGGCAAGGAATTTTGAAAAACTAGCATAATTTAAAGAATTGATAAATTTTGAAAACTTGATAAAGTTTTTTAAAAATCGCGAATTTGAAAAACTGCGTCATTTTTTGATTTTTTACAGCGTAAACCTCGTTTTTCTTCATTTTTTGATAGATTTTGATTCCCACCTGAGGACTTGATTTTACACTTACCCCAAATCACACCTTAAAATTTGCCATTGTATTTGTATTTCAATATTGCCTCATTCCTGTTTTTATCTACCAACTCTTTAAATCTAAATCAGGCAAATTTGGTAAAATTCTACCTTTTTGAATGAGTGAAATAAGTTTCACTGATTTCAAAGTTGATTCCCAATTCGTCAGAAAAAATCAGTAAGTTTTGACCAAAATATCAATGACAAATCACCAGGAAATAAGAGTCGACTCCGGAGTCGGAGTCAAACTGACTCCAAATTGACTCCGACTCCGGCTTGACTCTGGAGTCGACCCGGAGTCAGGGAGTCAAGGTCAAAGATTGACTCCGGAGTCAAGCCGGAGTCAGGAGTCAAGATAACAGGTTGACTCTGGAGTCAAGCAAGAGTCTGAAGTCAAGGTCTGAAATTGACTCCGGAGTCAAGGTGGAGTCGGAAGTTAGGGTGTGAGTTTGACTCCGGAGTCAAGGTGGAGTCAGGAGTCAGGGTGGGATTTTGACTCCGGAGTCTAGGTGGAGTCAGGAGTCGAGGTGTGAAAGTGATTCCGGAGTTAAGGTGGAGTCAGGAGTCAACTTTTTAGCTGATTTCTATTCTCTACTCCAAAATCGAAGTTCAAACTGAGTCCAAATTGACTACGACTTCAGCTTGATTTCGGAGTCAAGCCGGAGTCAGAAAGTCAAGGCAAAGATTGACTTCGGAGTCAAACCGGAGTTAGGAGTCACGGTCTCAGATTAACTCCGGAGTCAAGCATGGAGTCAGGAGTCACGGTCTGAAAGTCGATGTGGAGTCAGGAGTCAGCTTTTTCCCCTGACTCCGGAGTCAAGCCGGAGTCAGAAGTCAACTTTTTGGCTGACTCCTACTCTCTGCAAATCACAGATTTAACAAGGCAAAATTCCACCAAATTAGCCTGGTTCTAATCTGATTTAGAGTATCTCTTGCTATGTAATTCTCCATAGGTACCCGTTTTATCAATCACACAATTTCAAGAACTGACTGCGGTTTTTACTCTTTCAGAAACATGAATATCAAATTTCAGTAAGATCATTTTTTTTAAATCAGAATTTATATTATGAAATTCGACAAAAAATTCTTTCTCGCTTATCCCTTCCAATTTACTGCCTGATCATTTGAAAAATTCTACAATAATTGTAATGACAAGTTAAAAAATTGCCATCTTCAATGTCTAGAAATTCTTGGTGAATTGGTTCCAAAACCTTACTCAACACATGGAATAAAATATCAAACCTTTCTAGAAGTTTACACCTCATTGTTGCCGAAAAAAAGGGCAATTCGAAGTCCGATAAACAACCACAAAAGATAGCAGTCCATTGAACACGAAGAAGAAAAAAGTTGAAAGGCGTCTGCGACAACCTGCTTCGCGTTTTACCAAAAGGTATCTCGGACACCTGCCTTGGAACGACTATGAAAAGCATACAATTGTAATATACGAATATGAAATCCCCAAAAAGTAAAAAAATAACCACCGTTCGGATCCATTTCAATTGATCGTACACTTTGTAGGTTTAAATTCAGACACCATGTGCGATTCACGCAGTCGTATCCACGAAGGACTTCTGCATACATTTTTGTCCACTAATTACATCGCAGTTCGCAATATGTCATTCGTAGGTATACAAAAATTCAACAAATATCATAAATTTTGGATGTACTCGTACATGGCGTCGTATCGTTTCCGTCGCTGTGTAACTGAAGCACAGAATACAAGGTCGTCATACAAACCTGTCGCATTAGCAAGTTTCTGATTGCGATTTTATGTTCGATGTTCGAACACCATTTTACCAACCACTCGACTTCGATTAAAATGGTAGAGAAGTCAAATCGCCTCAAAGTCAACGTACCGTGACACATACCAATGCGGCAACAATGCGATCGCGTTTCAAATTATTTTTCCTCCATCGACCTCTCCCGCCACCCGCATAACATAACTGTCCATGGTTTTTTCCCTGGTTTTTTTTTTCCACAACTTATACATGATACATACGTAAACTGAACTTGTACATGTTCCAGGATCGTGTAGAAAACTCATCAGCATCCGAACACCGAAGATCCACATTTTTTCCAAGTTGTATTCTTCGTTTGTACAGCATCGAGTACCTAGGTATGTTACGTATAGGTAATTGGATAGAGTTTTGTGTTGTATTCGTACCTGTGTATAACCCTTTCACCGCGAACGCCATCTGGACAGCGTGAGAATTTCACCCTTTGCGATGGTATTGCCTTAATACTCATCTTTCGACTGCCTGTGCGATTTATTAAATCTTTACGAAACGAAACCCAAAATTCATCAAAAGCTACCACAGATTATTTAATGCTTTCATTATATAAATAGCTAGCAGGGTGGTAATTTTATCAGGCAATACATCTAAATAGTTCGAGGATGTCGAGAAGTACCACAGTAAAGATAATTTTTAACTTTCAGGAAGCTGACTGCTCCTCCACAATCAAATTATCAATTTATCATCAAATCAAAATATGCATTTCCGATCACATTCTCTTCCCGATTCATTTCCCGTCCAATTAGAAAAACGTAGCAACATTGGTACTAACAATTTCATTTCATGTACCTAAGTGAATTTATTGCATTCAGAGATAATTGGAAGAATATTCTTTTCGTATTTGACGATAAAATATATCATGATCATATTGTCTCTTAAGAGGAGCAGAAAAACGTTACATTGCATAATTTTCTTTATCAATACTTCACACCCTGTCCCCAGGGAAGATCTGGACGAAATTTTTAATTTTTAATTGCACATGTAAATTCGCTTTAAATTAGTGCAAGAGGTCATTTTTATCAGAGAGAATTTAAAATCTCGTACTTAGAAAAAAGGATCAACTCAAAATTACCTGCCTTTAGTTCTCGTTGTGAAAGTTTACTCCAATTTGAAGAAAATTATGGACTGATCGTTTTGCACTTTTTACGAAAGTTGAAGAAGAAATGGCTAGAGAGTTGTGCATTCAGAAATAAAAATTGGACAAAAATCTCACCGGGGGGGAGGTGAAAATGAAAACTTTGCTCACTAATATTATTTAAAAAGTCGAAATTTTCCGGCCAGTCGTACTTAAATCAAACAACAAAAATTCGTGTTTTTTTTTCTTGCTACCTTTTTGACTTTCAAAAAAACTACATATATTCTTTAATGACCCCCCCCCCCCGGATGATTATTTTTTTAATTTCATTCGAAATCGCCACAAAGTTTCATGATAAATGAGAGAGATAAATTTTTTCTGCTTCAAAATAATCAGTTTTCTGAGATGGAAGGGAAGAGGATTCGAACCATCATTTTGGGAATGAATTGTGTAAATTCATCAAGGCCGAGCGAAATTTTTTGAAGAAAAATGCATCCAGAAGCCAAAATGTCTAAATTTTTTAAAATAAATAATTTAGTATGGAAAGGGAGGTGAAATCCTCAACCCTTATCTTTTTTATATACTTCAGGCTTCATATGCCCGAGCGAAACGAGGGAAGGGCTAAGATTTGAAAAATTTATGATTTTCAAAAAAAAAATAGTTTAAAGTTTGAAAAAATTTCATCATTTTGGAATAAAAATTTCGTACCTAATTTTCAATGTTTTTAACGAAATTTTGTGCTTTTTTCGAGTTTTTGCGCTACTTTGCAAAAATTTGTGTTATTTTCTTATTCGTGCTTTTTCGTACCTGTTCGCAATAAAATTTGTCGACTTGAGAAATTTTCTCAAAAAGTCGATAAATTTTGTTGTAATTTGGTACACTTTCAAAAATTTTCCAATTACCAACAAAATTTGAAAATTTGAAAATTTACCATGAAGAGGGGTGGAAGCCTCCCTCACCATTGTGTGCATTGGCTTTAAAACAACGCGGTAAAAATTATATCTTACTGACTCCACCTTTACTCTCCCCTCTCCTCCCCTTAAAATTCAACCATAAAAAAAATATTTTTTTCAGACCACCTCCTCCCCTTAAAATTTAACAATAAAAAATGATTTTTTTAGAAACTGTTTTGGTACGGATATTTTAATCCAAAAATATACTTAATTGACTCCCATTATTCATTATTATTTACCTTTTTTTTTCAACAGTTTTAAAAAACTGTAAATTTCTCTCATCTTCGGTTGTTTCAATACTTGGTAAAAAATTGAAAAAAATTCTCTTAACCCAAAAAACTCACCGGTACCTACCAATTTTCTACATTTTCAAATGAAAAAAAAAAAATGCAATGCGCTGTTTTCTAAATTTTGAAGAAATGGGCAGGACGAAAGTTGATGAAAAATTTAGGAAAATGATAACAATAGGTGCCAATGATAATTCTGAATAAAAGTATCCACATTAAAACCATTTTGAAAACCAATTTCCATTTTCTCCAATTTTTCAAAATTTTTGAACACGGTCTTATTATGAGGTTTGGTGGTGAAAGGAACAAAATGAGTCCGGGAGGGTGAACTTTTAACAATACCAATTTGAGGTCCAAGAATAATCTCTTAGCTAACCTCACTTCATAAGCACACCCAGGGGGGGGGTCAGGGTACGCGAGTCCCCCTCTCCCTTAAGCTTAGACAGGAGATTTTTATTACAAAAATGTAAAAAAAGTGATTTTTTTTTGCTCTTGAAACATGATTTTTCAAAAAAAAAAATCGTCTTCGTTTTGCTCGAGCAGTATTTTAACCCTTCCACGTACTTTGAAAACTTATGATTTTTCACTGATCTTTCGGTCAAAAATCACTGATTTGTCGATCAATTCCCAGTTTGTCAGAAAAAATCAATAAGTTTGACTATAAAAAATCAGTGAAAAATGCATAACTGAAATTCTGTAATTTTTTCATTTTACTTGGCTCAAATCCGTTTATGAATTATCAACCTACTGAACTGACTACGCCAGCGTCATTGAAATACCTAACAAGTTCCTGAATTTTTTCATTAAAATTTCACCCCCTCCCTATTTTTTCCGGATTCTGAGCCCCTCTCTTGAATAATTTCTAAGTCACTTCAATTTTTGAAAAAAGTGCATACGATCGCCTCTACTCACGCTTGAAAAATAAGGAAAAGAAACAATGTAGGGGAAAATTTCAGTCCCACCAACCACCAATTTTTCTACAGTTAAAAATAACAAGCCTTCAAGTCATTACTTTTGAAAATTTTTCGACAAGTAATACAATTTTACTATTATTGGAAAGGGACAAGCTGGAAGGACATAAAGAGCAGAGATGAAACCTGTAATTTTCGGGAAAATTAGATTTGAGTTTTTTTTTTCGAAAACTTGCAATTCAACTGTTGACGTTGGAAAAATTGTAATGACTAAAAAAAAATTACATCAGAGACATACTTTATAATTATATTTTAATTTTTGCCAACCTAATAAAGTCAAATTTGAATTGTCTCTGAATATTGGGAAAAAAAAGTTTGAAATTGAAGTAACAATTATACCTACTTCAGAGCAGATATTGGTAAATAGGTGCCATTAAAGATGGGAAGGTCGGAGGTCTGATGGATTTTTTCGAAAAATCATTACTTCTGACAAAAAATTTTCTCCCTTCTCACTCAAAAAATCCTGCGATCTTGAAATTATTATAGAAAAAATTTCAAATAAAAAAAAACTCCATTTTGAAGTAAAACTACAAAAAAAATTGAAAAAAGAAGCAAATTGTGTCAGGTTATCTACCAAATTACGAGAATGAAAATCTAGACCTTTTAGAGACTGAAGATTTGAAATTTTTTAGAAATTTCATAGCGCACACTCCCCCAAAAAAGAATGAAACACTTGCGCTTCAAATTGATAGATTACCATGAAAGTTTTTTTCAATTTTTCCAGCTTTCTCCACAAAATAGAAAATCGATGAAGGAGGTTTGAACTTGAAGTTTCGATCAACGTCAATAATTTTACTGAAATAAATCAATTAATTGAATCCGATCGAAGGCAAAATTTTTTTCGAAAAAAGACTTTTAGAAATTGAAATTTTATCATTTTTTCCATAATTTCAGTATTTGTTGTGACTGTATATTTTCATTTCTCATAACTTTCACTATCCTTCTACCCATTTTTAAAATCATTACTTTTTCACTACTCATCCTGACGTTTGTTTGTCGAACAATTTTTAAAAATTGAAAAAATCATCCATATTGGAAAATTAATCATCGAAATTGGCAATTTTATCACCAACGTGATCCACAAAATTTAACCTCTAAACTCCGGATATATTTCAGACAGGTGGCAATATGACTACTTCTGATCAAAAATTTCCCCTCAGGATATCCAAAATAAGACAAGTTTACGAATCATTTTCTGTTAAAATTATTAATAATCAATGATTCATCAATTTGAAAATTTTTCTAGGCATAAGACAACTCGTGAATCAGATGCAAACTCGATTTTCCAGCGCATTCCTCCCACGTTTCACAATCACAAAAATATTCATCCATCTGAACAACCAGCTTTGAAAAAATCGGTTACTCGGTATCGAATCGTTTCCTCGCGAAAACGCCTTCTTCTGTACCCTGCACCTATATTCGCTACAAACCACAACAAGCCGGCGCGTAATATGGCGTGCTTACGTACAAAAATAATGAAAGAAATTATTATCCAGTTTTCTTCTTTTTATACGTTTTTATAATCATCGACCTCTCATCATCACATATAAGTGGAGCCTATTAACGAAAAATAAACACATTTAAACCGGTTGTGTTTCCTGAGCGAACACGTTTTTCTTATCGGTCTGTATAAAACGATTTATCCACTTGTAATTAAAAGCTGGCAACGAGACGATTTTTTCTCCATTTCCAGTGCTTTCGATGATACTCGCTCAAAGTCCGATTTATATTTTTAGTTACATAAGGGTACCTCTGGCGAGAAATGGTCTAGTCGATTGCTACCGATTATCGTTGAACTTTCGTCCGAGCAGACTAACACCAGCATGGGCATTGGACAACCTTCATATTAACAAATGACAAATTCGAAACCAGTATTTCTTCACACACTTTCTACTGGTACTTCATTGGCGCAGCATGTCTGGTGATTTTTTTGGAAGTATTTCAAATCGGCGATGATGAGATCACAGAATGATTCAACCGAACGATTTGAAAATCTTTAGAGCAGCGGTGGCGATGGAGTTCACACGATTGAAACATTTTCGCATCCTAATACATCATCTCATTAGGAAAATGTCATATCGCAACTACCGACTTCCGTGTTTTTTCCTATCCGTTTAAGAAGCTTCCTGTGTTATACGATTCCTATACGTAAATCACATTACCCTTCCAACATAAGGGAAAAATTTTTCGGAACGAGATTCTATACCGCTTCCGGTTCATTTGGAGTAGAAAAAAACACACTGAAACCATTTGTACGAACTGTGGTGTTTTTTTTTTTGAGGAACTGGTAAAAAATAATTTAATATTCTGTTTGCATCTGGTTTCAGACGAAAAACAACGGTATAAATGACATGATCGAAATGAGTAAATGTCTTGGAAGCAGCAACCTAGGTCTAAAGGCATTTTTAGTATTCCAGGATTGTTTGAAATTCGACGTAATGCGTTATTACATTGTTGTAATTCGTCGGCGTTTTCGAATGTTTCATTGCTTGGACGTTTAGGATTTTTCGTCTTGTCGACGGATTCGTGTAATCGTAATAAAAAAATGTATTGAATTTTAATAAGTTCCAGTGAGATCATTTTTGTTTTTCAATTGTCTAATTTTTCATGGTCAGCAAAACTAGACCATTTCGTAAGTTTAATAACCAAAATTAATTAAAAATTGCCAAAACGAGCAGAAATCATAACAGTTTTGGTAAACTAAGGACACTAGTCCGATTCATCGAAATTCAATTTATGTGAGGTCAATGCTCATGAAAATTTTAAAAATTATTTTGAATTATATCTAAAAATTTCCTTGAAGTAGATGAGCTTGCATTAAAGGAGGATCTAAGGACAATACGTCTACTAAAATTCAGAAATCGAAGTTTTCGATCTCAGCTCACCAAGTTTTTGAAAATTTACATTCCTTCCTCCGTGCCCAACCCCCCCAAAAAACCAAGTAAAATCAGAAAAATGATGTTACAATTTTTTAAAATGTTTTTCCTCAACTATTGGACCAAATTTTCCAGACCATTTTTTCAAATTTTCTATATCCTTTAAAATAAAAGGATTGTATTGTTAATTCAACACAGATGAGCATTGAGCATTTTTATCTTGACTGAAATTTGAGGAATTTGTATTTTTTTTGTTTTAGAACTTTAAAATTTTCTGTCACCAAATATTTCAAATTTTCAAACGGAAAAAAAAAATACCTTAATGAAAATTTTAATAAATGTTTTTATTAGAAACTTTTTAAAAACTTGAGCAATTTTAATGGCAGTAGTCCCATATTTTTTAACAAAGCGAGGGCTAAAAGTTGAAAAGGGTCATTTTGAGAAACAAAAGAATTAATTTTTCAATGCGTTATTTTCATCGAAAATGTCAAGTCATCTTCAACTTTTTTTCTTGAAGCATAATTTTTTTTCAATTCAAATAAGAGAAAGTAATTTTTTTTACTTTTTTACTCGAGTTTACAGGAATTTTTCATTTTGTTTTATATTTTTCGATCTGGTAATTTTCCAATTTTTTTACTATCTCTCGATCTACTTTGAATTTGAAAATCTCAACTTTCTTGATCTGGTAGATAGACAAGTTGTAAGGCGAGGGCCATTTAAAATTAAAAAAACAATTTCTTAGCTCCTTTACATTAAAATATAAGCTTGGGACTTTACATATTTTTTCAATCTCTTTTCTCATAAATTTAGTTTGAAATAGATGCATTTTTTAATTTACTTGAAATTAGTGAAAAAAATTCGAAAAAATTCAAAAAATTTAAATCATAAAAATTGCAGAAAATAGAAACTTATAAAAACTAAAATTTTAAAAAGTAGTTAAAATAACAAAAAAAGAAAAAAAATCGCTATAAAGCATTAAAAAAACGATACCATGATTGGTATCAATATAAAGATTTTTTCAAACCGTGACATCATTGAATGGTGGCTGGAATTGTAAGTATTGAATTAAACATCAAAAACGTAAAATGAAATTATTAATTTTTTTTATAAAGTTCCTTTTTTTCACTCACAAAAACAAAAGACGATTCAAGTTTCAAACTTTTAGTACCTTTTTGCAATTTTTTCAAAAAAAGCACTAACGACCCGAAAAAAGCACGATTTAAGCAATATTTTGCTACTTCTTGGGCAAAAAAATATTTTCAATCGTTTATGGCCGAAAAAAGCACTAAAAAATTTCACCATCCTGTTTACAATGATCTGATTCCTTAAAAAAAAACTGCTATACGCCGCATAAGGTAGGTAGGTACTAAAAAATTCATTTTTTGGACAACGAAAACTCATCATTGTAAACTCAGATCCATTCCACCCTATAATTTTTTTTCAAGCAATTTGAATCGACTCAATTTCCCTCACTAATTTTTAAATTATCTCCAATGTGGAGTTTAAATTTCCAGAGATTCTGCCTGCCCTCCCACTTCACGGAAATTTTTTTTGCTTCGTCAATGCTCCACACTTGGTCCTTTTATGCCCATTAAAAACATGAACCCGACTCCACCATTGCTCATACTTTTTGATAGCTTCAAACATCTGACCTCAATTTACTGATCCATTATTAATTAATAAAAATACCAACGAGCAAAACTTGAAATCAAAATGTCAACACGAATAAAACGATTTTTGCAAGCGGATCAAACATAGGAATTGTAAACCTTCGTGATGACTTTGTAATTCGATACAATGTACAATACAATATAAGCAATGAACACCGAGTAATTATAAGATTAGCTGACCTAGCCGGAGACTTCATGAAATACACGTAGATAATATTCCGAGAATTATAATATTACATAGGTACCTACCTACTCTCAATATACCTTTATAATATTATTATGGATCGCGATGAAGTGTAAGTAATAAAAGTTGATATGTTACTGGACATTAATTCTAATTCAATCAACACACAAGGTTTGCGTGCAGAAGAAAACCAGAAGGAGTATAGGTTTAGGTATACCTAATTGACTCTCATACTGATACATTATACTTAGATATTATTTATTTATACGGTGAAGACTCGAAAAATTAATCCGAGTAGTTTTTACCTCCAATGATCTTGGGCTTGTTTGTAGGAAAGGTCAAGAATACAAGTACAGAATGTCTAAAAAAGGTCCTCACATTCACAGCAGAGATGGCTTGAATTTGTAGGAATTCTAATAATGAGTATTGAAGCAGGATGGACCGGAGTCTGGGAATTTTGGGATTCCGAATTCATATTTTAGCTCAAAGTTCGAAGTTCAACTTTTTTTTAAAAAAATTGAAAATATCTCAAAAACTAAGCCTCCTACGAAAAAACTAATTGGATTTTACAAGTAGGAAATTTGACGCTCTACAATTTATGTTCCGTTCATTTTTTTCGTTCTTTCCCCAGAAAATCGACTTTAAGGATCAAAAATTACATCAAAAAGTGTAAAACAATTTTTCAACGAAAAATCTTCCAATTATGAAAAATCTTGACGTCCTGGAATTTTTTCACCATTTTTCTCCTGATCAGCGAAAAAAAATATAATAATCAAGTATCCATTAAATTAAAAAAAAAACTTTTTCTTTTTTTGTTTTAATCACTGTTTTTAGTCTAAAATGTAGCGCTGATTTTAAAATTTCACCATCACCGAAGTTTCGCTGGTAGGTGATTCTAATCTATTCTTTAGTGCCGAATTCGAATATGACTACAGTTTTTTTCGATTACGCCACGATTTTTTATAATTGGAATAACTTTTAACCCTTAAAGTCGATTTCCTGGGGGAAAAAAGGGTTCTACGAAAAAAACGAATAAAACATAAATTGTAGAGCATCAAATTTCCTACTTGAAGAGTCCGATTAGTTTTTTCTTAGGAGGCTTAGTTTTTGAGATATTTTCAATTTTTTTAAAAAAAGTTAGGCTTTGAGCTAAAATATCTCGAAAACTAAGCCTCTTAAGAAAAAACTAATCGGATGGACTTTACAGTTAGGAAATTTTACGCTATACAATTCATGTTCTATTCATTTTTTTCATAGAACCCTTCCTTTTTTCAGAAAATCGACTTGAAGTGTCAGAAATATCAAAAAAAGTAAAAAAAAAAAACATTGAACGAAAAATTCAAATTATTGTGAAAAATCCTTTTGAGATGGCATTTTTTCACTGCTTTTTTCGTGATCAGCGCGAAAAATACTATAAAAATCACCCATCAACCCTCAAACAGCATTTCAAAAGTTTAAAAATGTCGACCTGTAATTTAACAACTGAATTATCAAATTTTTAATTTCTCTCTTTGACGAATTTTCAAGTTGAAAAAAAGAATTTGAATTGATGGATTTGAGAAAATTAAGCAAATTCAAACTCGAAATTTTTTAGAGTAAAAAAATTGGATCTTTGACAGAAAGGTTTTGATAAAATAATGAAAATGTTAGCATAAAAATCAGAGTTTAAAAATATGTCGAATTTTTGAAAAAATCAGGAAAACGTAAACTTGAACATTTTTGAAGTAAGTAGAAAAAAACGAGGAAAGTAATGAAAATTTGAAACAAAAAAATTCAAAGTTGAAAAAATCCTGAATCCCTAGAAAATTTGATTTAAGAAAAAAATTAAACAATTGAAAAAAATCATGAAAATTTAAGCTCTCTAATTATCGGATTATTAGGTAGAAAAAATTAAAGAAAAATTTATCGTAAAAAATCAAACATTAAAATTAAAACAAAATCAATTAAAACCAATTAAAGAAAATCATTACTCAATTTTTAAAAAACTGATAAAGAAAAAAATCCTCTCATCAATAGAAATACCTACGTAAAAGGGAACAATTTGGTCGTTCTCATTTTCGAGTTTGGTGCCAAGGACTTGTTGAGTAAGTATTTATCTTTTAGAAATAACTTTCCTTTTTTCAACTTTTAACATCAGCTTTAAAAAATAAAAACTCGAACTCGCAAAAAAAATACTCATATTCACTCGAGTCATTCATAATGAGGCTTCGAGTCCTCGAATAGCGATTCTCTGAAAAAAAGAATTGAAATCTCTTTTCAAGTCAACTCCAAGTCTCAAGTTTGAGAGTCTTTTAGGAGTTTCATTGAGAGCAGACTCTGACCAAACCTGCCTGAAAACAGCTATCGTAAAATTTTCAGAGTTAATCGCAACGCTCGAGAAATAAGGATAAGTACACCAGTTTCTTCGAGTCATGGCATTATCCCACTTTTTCGAAGAAAAAAAAATTGAAAATATGATAAGAGTTTTCTCATAGGAGAAATTTTATGGCCTCTTAGTGATTTCAAAATTTTAAAAAACATCAAGTTGAAAAACATTTTTGAAAAATCCAATTTTGAACGAAAATTTGAGAAAAAATTTTCAAGTGGAAAGAAATTTAAAAAAAATTCAAAGTGCAAAAAAATTACAATAGGAAAATTTTTTTTAAATACCCTACACGAGAAATCATTAAAATTTGGTTGTAAATCATCAAAACAGTTTCAAAAAATTAATAAAAATAAATTTGCGTTTCAATTCTGTCAAAATGTCGTACCACATTTTGCAGCTGTTGGGTTAATTTCCAAACCACCTCCCTCCACCAGAAACTTTATTACGAATTTACGATGGATATGTAAATAATCAACGGAAATGACATTTTTTTTTCACCAATGTGAATTCCATTTCATAAGTAATTAATTTAGATCAAACACGACTTTAATTCCAAATGACCACCACTTGCTCTTCGATTTGGACACTGACTTTCGCCCACACACTGGATCTCAGATTAAACGAGGGAAATAGCGAACGGAAGCAATCAACATGTAAAATAACGCAGCCGAAAAGGAAGGAACCGAAAAAAAAATCCTAAAACACAGCACAGGTTGAACGTAAAAGGCGTCATGCTAAACGGTTCAAAATTTTACATCCGTTTGTAGAAAAAAAAGAAAAGGGGATGATACGCTAGAGTGTTTTTGCGTTGGAGCATTCCCTCTGTAAAATACATCACAGGAACAGGATGGGCTCGTACACACCCCTACATTTCCAGCAGGTACCTAACATAAGTATACGTAATTCGGGCAATTAATTTTACGAGCGGTTGTATTCTTGAGATTTGAAATCTACACGTTGTAACTGAATTTTCAACGTTTCCTGATGCAGTTCCGAGGACGATAGAGTTGTTTTTTTAAATTATTCAAACGACAATGGTAATAAAATGAAAAAAAAAATCCTATCAATTAAGACAATCCTATAAATCACAACAATGGCGCAATTTCTTTCGCGCGTCCATTTCTCTAAATGGATTTTCAAACCCATCAAAATATCAGAAAGCTAGCAAATGGCCAACTGAGAGACAGCCTGAGCACAGATCTTATCTGTAATGAATTCAAAGCGCGGCGCACAATCATGACACACTTAAAGATACAAATTTATAATCTGATCTAGGAAAAAAATCTCCGCATAAAAAGAGCTGACGTAATAAGAAGTATCTACTTGACAAAGGTGCGTGGGCTTTCTTCGGCTCCAAACTGTTAAAACCAGCCATATTATAACTTTCAAATATGAGCTGTTGGCCTTGATTTTCGAGCATACTCGCGCGCTAAAATGCGCAACAAGTAATTACTTCATCTTTGTTTCTCTTCACCATTTTGGCGAAAAAAAAAACTTCCTAGCTGAATGCGCTGAGCATCGTTTACCACAAAAATATCAAAATGGTGCGTGGATTGATACTAGGTTAACCGCTTATGAATATTAACGAGTCAACGAGTTAAAATTACATAATGTATATTCAAATAGCCACTCCTTTCGACTCAATTCTACAAGTACCTTTTTTTCTCCCGTTGAAGAAAACAAATGAACTTAATGATTCATAAAAGGTGACCGTGTGCCTGGGAAATCCTCATTATCAAAATGAAAACAAATCATTGTGAGGATATGTGAGTAGACGGTTCCTATATTGTTTTGAATGTTTCGCATGCGATGTTTGTGTACCAAGAGGTAAGGCTACTTGTTACTTATGTTATTCGTTTAATGACTTGATTTTAAAAATATTATAGCTTTAACAAAAAAAAAAGTATGGAAGAATAAAACAGGGAACCGAAGAGAAAAGGTTCAGAGCTGATACTATCTAATCCAACTTCACGAATTCAAGTTTAAATTCTGAAGTTTTCATTTTATGGATTTTAAACGATGGGCTTCTCTTTATTTTGGATTGTTTATAAGTTTTTACCTTGAAGGAAAATCATAAGACTGCGTTTGAAAATTTGATTAAAAAATATTTCGAAAAATAAAAAAATTGGGATTTTTGAAATTGTTGAAAGGAGAAATGAAAATCAACCTGCCAGTCAATTGAAATGAAGCCAGACTTCCTTCAATTTTTTGAAAAATCCATGAAAATTGGTAATCGTGAACTTCCATGTATTTTAGCTTTCAGCTAGCTTTTGGTCTTTGGGCTCTGAATGGGTACTGTTTTGTAATAATAAATCAGTTCCAAAAAAAATTACGAGAATAAAAAATTTGAAAGATCTTTTTTACATTCAAGATAGATAGTCTATATTCTATACCCGAAAAAGTGCTCTAGAAAATGATTTTTTTTCAAACTTATGGGGACTGAAAAGTTTCACTACTAAAAAATACTCACAGACCCCCTCGTTCAAAAAATGCAATGTTCCCAACCCTAAGTCACTGGGCTCACCCCCTGGGGGGCTCTTGAAAATCAAATTTTTAGCGCTGTGAGTACTTTTCGGGGACTATGGGAACATTATATTTTTGGAAAGGGCTTTTATCCCTGATTAAGAAAAAAAAATGTTCCCACCCTTCGGACCATGGGCTGAGGTACCACCCCCCTCGAGGTGGTGTGAAACACCCCCTTATTGTGTATATTTTCGTAATTTTGGTATGGAACACGTATTGTCGTATCATTGTAGTTCAATAATGATAATCACCTCCCCTCCCCAACCCCTGAAGAGGGTCCACCCCCCTTTGAAACTTGAAATGTGTGCATTTCATGATGTAATGCAGTTATTTGAATGGAATTTTTTTAAAAACGTGTTAATTTATTCCTGTGATTTGAAAAATATTTTCTTCACTCCCCTTCACCTCATACTTACGTCCCACCCCCTATTCAGATTTTTTAAATCACATAACTTGAGCTGTAATGCAGTTATTTTTGCGTGGTTTTCACTACTAACCTAAAAATTATGTCTAAAATTAAAAAAATAATTTACTTGCCCACCCTTCTCATTTCTAACTCACCCTCCGCTCACCATTACTGCAAAATTACCCATTTTGAGCTGTAATAAGGTGGTCTTTACACAGTTTTTTATAGGATACATCATAGTTTTGTCATTCTGAAGTTATGGTAATTATTTCATATACATAGAATTTCACCCCTCAATCCACTCCCCCAGCTCCTCCCCCTTAACACATAATATGTATGAAGTACATCACTAAAATAGATACCTACATTTCATATTAAAAATTTAAAATTGCTCCAACAAGAAGTGCATAAATATGCATTAAAGTTTTTCCCCTAATTTTTGATACCCTTACCCTTTCCTGGAGTGGTTCATTTTCTTTTGAAAACAAGGGCCAGTTACTGAGCTCTCTCTTTCTTATTGGATCGAATATATGTAGGTAGGTCATGTATTCTAAAAATGAACTTTAAACGAAATCATCTTGGGAGGGGAGAGTTTGGAGAAACCTGAGGCAGTACATTTTAGGTATTTTCACATATTTTCAGATTTCTTGAAATCTCTGAATAGTTTTTAGTGATTCATAGTTCATGTTTTAAATCAAAACTGAGTTGAATTCTTAGATTTTTAAAAGGTGTTCAGAAATTTTGCATTATTTTCCCCAAGAATAATCTTAAGTATCTTGAAAATATAAGAAGTCCCTGCACTTGGCCCATATATGATGCAGGGAAGGTGGAATTTTAGAAATCTCGTGCTTTGAAGAAAATAAACTAATTTGAGTGGTGAAACCTCTGAAAGTTGAAAATTGTATTCATAATCACCCTACTAGGTATGTATGTACTTAAGTAGCAAGAGTTGAATTACATATAAAATATTTAATAGCAAACTTAGTCGTTTTTTAAAGGGAATTTCATTTTTCTGATGACTTCAATCACGGCTGGGCCAAACTTAACATTTTTTTAATTGAAAAAAATACATTTTAGAAAGTTTAACAACGGCAGAATTGTATTTTTTATAAAAGCTGTTTCAACTATAGCTCACAAATTCACTTAACTCTGTGCATTTATTTTATATTTCAAGTAATGATGAAAAATGTTTGATCTTCCTCTGTCTTGTATTATGCACTGAGCAGTGAGCACAGAACAAATTTCCTGAAAAATTTTAATTATCTTCCTATACTTGTTGCTTGCAATTTTGCACAACTCTAAATATTTATTTTTGAATTTTTGGTAATGGAGGAAAAGTTTGAGCATTGACTGTACTAAGTAACTTTGATCAGATAAAATAAATTCTAGAAAACCGACAACTGTGGCTGATAATTCGTTTATCTAAGCTGCTGTGGCTTGAGCTCACAATGTCACGATTTTGTACAACTGAGCATTTTTGGATTTTTTTGAGTGATAAAATTTAAACATTGACTTTACTATCTTTTCAATCGGAGAAGAAAAATTCAAGAGAAGTTTAATTGTGGCTCAATTGGATTTTTATTATATTTGCAATGGGTTTCTTTCAAAATTATATACAGCTCTGAGCATTTATTTTTGAATTTTTGGTAATATGGAAAAAGTTTAACCTTATTCTGTTTCATATAATGCAAAAATGAAATCTCCTGAAAATTCCATTGCAATGAAATTGCAGTTTTTTTTAGGGGAATTCTGCCATTTGTTTCACTCACAATTCTTAACAACTATGAACATTTACTTTTTAATTATGGACTATAGAGGAACCAGTTTGAACATGGACTTTGATGAATAAGTACATATATTCTCATAGTGTAAGCTTGTTGAGTATTTATAGGAAAAGGAATGAAAAGTAGGTATCTACTTTAGTGATGTACTTCATACATATTATGTGTTAAGGGGGAGGAGCTGGGGGAGTGGATTGAGGGGTGAAATTCTATGTATATGAAATAATTACCATAACTTCAGAATGACAAAACTAGGATGTATCCTATAAAAAACTGTGTAAAAACCACCTTATTACAGCTCAAAATGGGTAATTTTGCAGTAATGGTGAGGGGAGGGTGAGTTAGAAATGAGAAGGGTGGGCAAGTAAATTATTTTTTAAATTTTAGACATAATTTTTAGGTTAGTAGTGAAAACCACGCGAAAATAACTGCATTACAGCTCAAGTTATGTGATTTAAAAAATCTGAATAGGGGGTGGGACGTAAGTATGAGGTGAAGGGGAGTGAAGAAAATATTTTTCAAATCACAGGAATAAATTAACACGTTTTTAAAAAAATTCCATTCAAATAACTGCATTACATCATGAAATGCACACATTTCAAGTTTCAAAGGGGGGTGGACCCTCTTCAGGGGTTGGGGAGGGGAGGTGATTATCATTATTGAACTACAATGATACGACAATACGTGTTCCATACCAAAATTACGAAAATATACACAATAAGGGGGTGTTTCACACCACCTCGAGGGGGGTGGTACCTCAGCCCATGGTCCGAAGGGTGGGAACATTTTTTTTTCTTAATCAGGGATAAAAGCCCTTTCCAAAAATATAATGTTCCCATAGTCCCCGAAAAGTACTCACAGCGCTAAAAATTTGATTTTCAAGAGCCCCCCAGGGGGTGAGCCCAGTGACTTAGGGTTGGGAACATTGCATTTTTTGAACGAGGGGGTCTGTGAGTATTTTTTAGTAGTGAAACTTTTCAGTCCCCGAACAAAAAATTTTTTTTGAACGATAATCGGTAGGGCTGAGATTTTTATGCGCTATCAAATCGATTATAAGCGCTTATAAAAAGCGATTAAAATTGCCTAAAAAAGCATTTATATGCGCTATCAAACCTCACCATGCAGCATATCAAAATGTAGGTATTTTTAATCTGAATGCGGAAATGCTTTCAGAATTACTAAATTAGAATAAGGAAAGAAGTAAAGTGAGAAAATCATCGAACTTTTATAAAATTATGAATTATGAGAAGAAAAAAAATCGAACTTTTATAAAATTATGAATTATGAGAAGAAAAAACATCGAACTTTTTATTTTAAAATTTTCGTGAAAACGACGCGACTACAAATCGAAAACTCGTTCGACAAGTCACAGACAAAATCTTGAATTTTTTTTTTTAATTTTGAAGAGTTGATTTTTTTTTAAGCTCAAAATTTCAACTTTTATGCTGTTTTTTAGTGATTTTTTTCAAATATGCGAGAACGGTCGAAATAAGTGTTAAATAAGCGGTTTAAGGGCCTTTTTTTGTCTAAAATAAGCATTTTCAAGCAATTACGTCGAAATAAGCAAAAATATGCGATATCAAATTGCATAATTCGGCGTAGAAATGCATGAATCGCAAAAGAAACCATGGTATGCGGTATCTACTATCACGCTATCAAATATGCGATATCATAAAAATCTCAGCCCTAATAATCGGGCATAGAATATAGACTAAGAAAAGATGTTTTTACTTTCCGGACAGCGCGTAGCGTTGTTAAGGAAAGTATTGTTTTCGGGTCGAAATTCGTTTTCGGAAATATTGGGTCTAGAAAAATTCTGATTTTGTACAAGTTTGTTTTGACCAAATTCCAGATGATGTTCCGTATGTATGTATGTATGTATGTGGGACAAAAAAGTGTCTGTGAACACGATTTCGCCCGTCCTAATTGATATATTTCGTTGAAATTAAAATGGGAGTTGAGGTTTGAACAAAGGAAGGCTACGCCAAAATTTCAGATCGATAGGTTCAGTAGAAAAAAATTTACAAGCAATTTAATGCAAAAATCTTTGAGTTGGTCATTTGCCGCGTTACATTGCATGTAATCGTAATCTAAAACGCGATAATAATTCCTCTCCTTATCGATGGAGAAACGTATTTAGTGAGAAACATATGTATCCCGCGTCAGCATTTTTGTCTTTTTCTTTCAAGATAACTGATATTTTTTCCCGGCAAATTTCAGATCGATAGGTTCAGTAGAAAAATTTTTACAAGCAATTTAATGCAAAAATCTTTGAGTTTGGTCATTTGCCGCGTTACATTGCATGTAATCGTAATCTAAAACGCGATAATAATTCCTCTCCTTATCGATGGAGAAACGTATTTAGTGAGAAACATATGTATCCCGCGTCAGCATTTTTGTCTTTTTCTTTCAAGATAACTGATATTTTTTCCCGGCAAGCATAATGATACACGAAATTGATTTAGTTAATTTTTTTTTTCATGGGCAAAATTCAGACAAGTAGGTACCTACGTTTTTCGCTCGTTGATTTTTTTTACACCTGTCCGGAAAGTTTGTGATGCTTGCATCACTGTTTATTTTTGGTTGTATTGAAACTTTTATTTCAAAATTTTTCAGGGTATTGTCTACTTTTTTCAAAAATTATTTTCCCTGACTTTTTAATGTTTTTGATGCAGATTATTTAAAAATTTTTCAGAACCTTTCCCAAAATATCTAACGAAATCAGCAAAATAAAAAAGTAGGATTTGAATATGAATTCTGCAGAACTTTTTCCCTGAACTTTTCTACACCACACTTGGGGAGGAGGAATTTTTTTCGCAGCAAAATATAACAAAAAATTGATTTTCATTCGAAGTATTTCTCACAAAAGTTTCTATATTATGTCGAAAAGGATTTCGCCCCAGGAAAATGTATATAAAAATGTATTTTCATTTTTAAGAATATTGAAATGGAACAGGGTGTCGTAATTCGACGAACTTTCAATAATTAGATAGTCAAACAAGCCATCAACAAAGCCAAAGGTGTTTTTTTGCAAAAAAAAAATGCACAAAATTTTAAAAGACGTCTATTATTGGCGATATTTTTTACACGGATTTTGCATAATCTGAATTTTGAACACATTTTAAAATCTCCTTTTTTCGATTATGTTATCAGTTTTCTAAAGAAAGAAAACTTTTCCGTTCTGAGAATCCAAAATCCATTTCGAGAATCTACTCATCGAGTAGCATTTCGAATTGGATTCTGGATTTTGAAATTCAGGATCTGGATAATCCAAATCCAGATTATGCAAAGTCCGTGTAAAAAAAACATAGCTATTATTTTGCAAAAAAAAATCAAATTTTCAAGTCATGATTTACTGTGCAATTTTTTTTTAGCTTGTTGAATCTCTTTCTCTCATTCAATCTTCGACTATCGTTGTTGTTTGTTGTTGCGAGAGGAGGGGAAAAGGAAGCTACATACGAAAATTCAGAATTCGATCATTACATTTATGTACGTGACCATCCAACAGAAAAGACACTATCCGTCAAAAAACAGCTACCTATTGAGAAAAATGCTTTTTAAGTTTTATTTGTAGTTTTGTTCTCATAAAAATCATTTTTTTAGTATGAATTCCAAGTTAAGGGCCCAGAGCATCCAAATCTGAAAGAAAGACACATTTTTCTCTTTTTCTGGCCAATAGGCCTTCTTCTCATGGATGATCAAGTTTTTTTTCCTACAGAAAAAAAGCACTTGTCGATTTTTTTTCAAAAACCATAGAATAAAAATTTCAGATTATTTATTACGAGTATTAAATTGGCCACCCTCTAATTCAAAATAAGTATTTGAATGCGAAATACAAAATAAGGCCAGACGTAGTGAGACCAACAGTTTCAAAAAAATTAGATTTTTAAAGGTTAAAAAAGTACTTTCTCAAAATAGGTAGAATGATTCTTTTCAAAAATATTGCCTCCAAAAATTCTCAGATTTGAAGATAAAATTTCACAATTCGTGTTTCTAGGAAAATGGAAACCATTTTTTTCTGTATTTCCACTTTTTGATGAATTTTGAAAATTATAAATCCATTGAAATCACGAAGAGTGAATATTTACGTTTTTCCTAGGATATGAAAACTGAAAACTGGAGTTAATTGGAATTAAAATAGAAGAACTGAAAGTGAAAAAGTCAAAATAAAACTTTGAAAACTGAAATTGAAATTAATTTGGATTTGTGTTTTCGTCTAAAAATTCGTAAAAAATTGTAAAAACTTTGAACATTTCTCCCAATTTTTTTAAAGAAAATTAAATTAAATTTGAAAACTGAAAAATAACTTGACTAACATGGAAATCTGAAACTGTAACTAGAACTGAAACTGAAAAGGCGAAAATTGTAAAAACACACTGGAACTGACATCACATCAGTTTCTCATCCCTCGATTTTCCATTCCAGTTATTGTTTTTACTTTAAATTTATTAAGTTGTACAAAAATTAATTCAAAACGTCAAAAATTCAACCGCCAAAAATCAGCTTTTTTAGTTTTACTTTGATAATTTTGGTTTCTTCTTTAGCAAACATTTTCGTTATCAAACAGAATAATGTTTATTACTGTTTATTTTTTAGCTTATTTTGTTGATATCTCGAAAAAATTAAAATAAGAAATTCAATTAAACTTCCTACAGAAAATTTTGGAAAAAATAATTAGTGTCTTCAAAAAACACTTGAAAAATTTTCCAATCAAAAATAACGAAAAAATTTAGAGAAAACTAGGTTCAAAATTTAGAATCCAAACTTCAAAAAAAAAAACTGAAAATAATTTTTTCTTTGGTTTTAGTCTTTTTAATTCAGCTCCAGTTGAGTTACGTGGTCCTAATAATCACACCAGTGTGTAGAATTCATTTCCCCAGTAAACTTCAACCATTTTTTGAATGATGTGGTTTCAATACTGATTTTTGGGACACCTTGTACACAGGTTTCCAGAACAACTATTTTAAATTTTTTGATAAGGAACTCAACAGTACTTGATTCATCTTGCTAATCGTCCATTTCACTCAAAAAAAATTTCAGTTGGTAGATAGTTTCACACCTATATATTTTGTGAAAATTATAATTTTCGTCTCTAATTAGTCAAATAGTACCAAACTAAATTTACAATGGAAATTCATATGACTGTACTTTTTCTAAGTTCTTAGAATCAGCAATCAGCTAGTTTACTGCACAGTGCACACATGTAAGCTTAACTCTGTTTAAAAATTATATCACACTTATTTATTCATCTGTTATCTCCGAAAATATTTATTTTTGAAACTAGTGACAAATTTACGATAACGACTCGAGCTTTATGACGTTGATCAGTACAGTTTCGACTTCGAGTGCCATACCCTAAGTCATATTCGTCATAAAATTGATTATTCTCAACATCAGAACGTTTCTAAGAAACAGTTCAAATTGCTTTTCGAATTAAATGATAAACATCGACGTAACTCGAGTCGAAAACTTTATTGATTATGGCCCTGCATTGTTAAAATTTTAAAGAATATTTTATCGAATTCTAATACAATTTAACGTCCATTTAGTATTCCTACATAGTACATACCTATGTTACATGAAAGAATTTGTTTCAAAGTGTGTAACTAGTAACTACATAATGCCAATTGGTAATCTACTATTTAGCATTCATGACATGAATGGTCACTCCGAGTACCTACAACTACATATTAAACCGTTATCACAGCTTGATGGCATGATTTTTCATGCACATTGTATTTTCACATTCAAATTGATATAGCTTCTTAGCAGGATTCATTCGTAAACGTAATTACAACTGGGGTCTGCTTTTTGGGTAATTGATGTAGTAGATAGATAGATAGCTAGATAACCAGCACGTATCATTCATTAATTTTTATGCTCGGTTTTGTTGATAAATGTTCACGACGCTGAGTTTTATGAACGAATGTATAATGTAAGATTATGGCGTTTAGTTAAGGTACATATATCTACGTATATTAAGTTATAAAAACTCAACATGTTAGAGAAGTTGAAATTATTGCAAATTTTAAACAACACGTGGTATATGTTGAGTAATGAGAGCAGTTAAATTTATGAGCAATTCTTCGTTATCGGTTTATTGTTTTGAAAATCAATGTACCACTTCTACCTACCCACCTTCTACACTGGAGCAACTTTGTACAACATACATTTCTTCGAGATTAAAAAAAATGGTATAATAATGGTTAATCTTTCTTTCCAGCCTGTACAATATCTTGTTCAGTTCCGTTATATGAAAGATATTTTTGCCCATAAGCATTAAACAATTCAATTGCTAATTCTCTCGCAAACACTAATGATTGGTTTTAATCATGTAAGTAATTCTATTAAAAAATTCATTATACAAAAAATCTTATTAATTTACTCTGTGCTCGAGATAAAAATATGATTCATGGTTTCCACAGTCATTTTTTTCAGCCTGAAAGACATGACTGATCGTGACGAATAGGTTGGTCGTATAAGTATTTGGTGATGATTCGAACACGACGTTGAAAGGCAATGATTTTACAGGTTCTTTGTTGGATTTCTTGACGATGGACGTCATCGTTGCAGAATTTCAGTTTAGGAGTGACAAACGTTATGTGGGAGGTAGATTTTTCAAAAAAAAAAAAAAGGTGGTCTGTGATCAAATTAAAAAACAAAACGAGCCACTTCTAAGAGCTGAGAACAGCATCTTTATCAAAATACAAAAAAAAGGAAGGATGTCACAGTGACAAAATCACCCCATCAAGCCCTTCATTGATTACCCATTCCTCATTGAAGAAAACAAAGCTGCAAAAGTGTTATCAATCCATGCATGAAAATTGTTATTTACTTCCAGATTTAACGACCTGTTTATCTTATTTAGGTTAATTAAAGCACCTATGTATGCTCGTATGCTTTCTATAGTAATAATTAGTGATATTAATTAACAAGGTACGACTGTTGGCTGCTGCAAAAGAGCACACATCATTAATTTCTCTATTTAACCTAATTTAATTTTTTCAGTTTCTGAAAATTTCAAATTGGCAATGAAGGGTTTCTATGCTTAAAATGAGTTCTGAAAAAATCTCGTGGAGATGTTTTAACAACCTGTAGATGGTAAATCTGGCGTGAGGAGGGAAAATGAGGGTTTGTTGTTCACGTGTTTGATATCCATCTTGGTAATGAACTTATGGTGGATGCGCACAGGTGGTGGGTCTCCAAACTGGGGACGTTATGTCTATATAGATCAAATTGGTGGCGAAATGAAATTTAAAAAGAATGAGATCGTTGAAGATTTTAATTATTAGAAGACGAATTTCAATCACAATTTCCTCTTTCAATGTTTCAATACGCTTTACCTAACTAAACTCTTCAAGAGCTAAAGATAACATACCTACTGATAGTGATAATAAAATAATGATTACCTCACCTTCGTTTTAAAGAGACATTCATTTCAATATAAATAAATTTTACTATCACAATTCAAAACAAATATTGCCCAATTTACATTACAAGCTTGAAAATCAATCAAAATCGAATGGAATTTATTTGTGTATCTAGATAATTTTTCCAGCGAAAATCTTCCAAGAAACAACGATAGTGGTTTAGTTCAAATCAAAATTTTGTTCTCAAGCACTAAATGATATAAAATACTTATATTGAAAATGGAAAATAATTGTATAGATCATCGATCTCTTACCTTTTTCTTCAACTCCAGATTCGCATCGAACATAACCCAGCAGCAGGAGGAATGATAGACACAAAATACACAACCACCGCGACATGGCGAATCACAATAAAATAATTAACACTCGTATCAAATATCAAACAAAACGGCACACATATTCCATTAAAATTATTTTTCGTAAAGAAATCAAAACGTTAAAATTATTTAAAACTTATCACCGAAGTCGAACAATGCATTCACACGAGAAACAGTCTGCGCACACAACAGAATACACACACGATACCACCACAACCGCTTCAATTCAACTGACTAGACTGCAGTTGCAGAGGAAGGTGGATTATTGTTGTTTGGCTAGCAGTCTTGGAGTTTGGGCGGGGAGGTGATGAGGTGGGTGATGGAACGATGAATCTTGCATCTTGCGTTTCTTTGATATTGATGGTTGGTATCTTGCGTTTTAGATGGCGTTACAATACAGAAAGTAAATTTTCAATTTTCTTCGTTTTTCAAAGATCGAGGAAAATTATTATTGCGAATTGAGATAGATTTTCTTGTTTTGTAAGTATCTGGATTTCTTGAAAATTCATCGTTCAAAATTTCAAGAATCAAGACTTCAAGTTGAAGATTGAAGTTGAACATTTTTTATTTCTAAAAAAATTGGTTAAGTCTCTTTCAAATTTCAAGGTAAGAGTAAGCGGTATGAAATATGAATTAATAGAAATCAATGAAAATTATTAAAACATAGTCAGGATTTCCGCACATAAGCACAGGGAGAATTCATTTAAAAATTTCACTGAAAGAATCTGAAATTAGTAAAAAATTTTAATTTCAGAAAATCGATTAAAAATTTTTATTGTAATATAAGGGTCAGTGACGTAAATATGAGAGGGGGGAGGAGGCACAGGCAACCCCTCCAGAAACCCTTCAAAAATGATTTTTTTATTTAGAAAGCATTTCGGCAAATTACTGGTAAAAATAACAAAAAAAACATTAGGCACTTATTTTACCGCAATAACGTATCAACCCTACTCTTTAATGCTTTCCTTATTTTTTGAAAATTGGTACTATTTATCCAAAATCGAAATCATCTCAATTTATCTACTTTTGAACAGTTTTTTTTAACAACAATTTTTCTGCTTCGATGTGGGCAATTTTCAGCGCTTATACATTTTCTTGAAAATCTTTCTCTCTGGCTTCGCTCGGGTCCAAATATCTTTACACGTCTTCTTTGAAAATAGAGGATATCAAAACCCAAGTCTCTTTTTACCCATATTTTAAAGTTTTTCTTACAAAAATTCTTCTACTTTGATAACTCAATTTTTCAGTAATTTTTGACTCTTAAGTTTTTAAAAATTTTTTGCTCCCACTTCGCTCGGGTTCGTACATACCTTGAAATAAAATTTAAATTTAAGCTTCAAAAACTTAACTTGTCAGCTTTTTCACGACCCCTCCTTTTTGCCTTTTTTCGTTCATGTAATGAAAATTGATGGGCAATTAATTGAATGTGGTGTGTGGTTAAAATATGTGAGCCTGGATATAGAAACCAACCTTAGGTGACAAAAATTGTTTTTTGAGTTGAGAACTCCCTCTTCACGAAAGAAATGTCTAGTTACGCTACTAACAAAGGGTACAGTAAAAGTATACTCATTATTGAAGAGCAATTCCGGGAAGGGGGCAACCCATTAAAAAAATGGAAAATAAATCCTCATCCAAAGGACATGAAAACATGAAATTAAGAAATCAATTTAAAAAATGTTATAAGGCCTTTAAAACAAAATTTTGTGATTTTTTTGCATGTCTTCCAAAATTAAAATGACTTCCTCATATTAAATCACCTCCCTTCCCTCATTGGAATGCTTCCCCATTGTCCCCCATATGAAATGGCGTAAGGCTCATCCAAAAAGAATTGTATCGCTCACACAAAATGGACCTGTTGGAGATATTTGAAAGATGGGGGGGGGGATGGATGGGAAATCCTCGTAAGGTTAGGAAGATCGTCGCATCTCTGTTGAAATGAAAAGAAATCAATGGAAAAAATCATAGACCCCCCCCCCCCCCCCCCAGTAAAAATCACTAAAAATAAACGATTGAAATTTATCTGCCTTCTGAAAACTTCGGGAAAATTCACCGAAACTTAATTTTGTTTATTTTTCCTGCGCTATAATTTAAGCAATTCTTACTTATTATTCGTGATTTTTCACTAATTCAGGGTGAGAGAGATCCTACTCATACAAGTAACTATGAATGGAAATTGCAAATAGGTACTAATGAAACAAACTATGAAGTTATGGTGAAGGGAAAACTGTGTACAGAAGGTGCTTTTTTAATGATATTGAAGCAATTTGTTCAAAAAATATGAATTTTAATCATGGAAGCACAAAAAAATTATGCGGGGATTCCTCGAAAAATTATTGAGAAATCCATATAATTAGGATTTTCGCAAAAATAGTCCGAAATTACAAAACGATGATACGGTTGAATTCGTCTCATAAAGAAAAAGACAACTACTTAGTTATTTATTTTCATTAGGTAGCCCATTTAAAAAATTATCGATTTAAATAAGGTATAATTTTTATTTTTTTATTTTTCATCGTTTCAATTCTTTAATATTTTTTTGTTGGAATTTTATCGAAAATAATGCGACTCTAATGGTAAAAAAAAACTTTTAATCGTGCAGTTTAATTTTATTCCTCGGTTTTAGATTGAAATACTAAGTGTACAATATCACTGTAAAACGATTTTCATTTACTTCGCGAGCTCCGAGCTCGTTTTTTAACAAAGTGAAATAAAGAATGTAAAAAAAATCTTCATGCTTCCATGTGCGAAATTCTACTTTTTTTTCAAAATGTGAATTGATAGAAATCATGGTATGCTAGGTACCGTGAGCAAAATTTTAGATTGGTTATGTTTATAACATTCAACATAGGTATGCAGATCTTAATTATTCACACTTTTTTCGAAAAACAAAAATATAAAATGAAATAAAAACAAGAAAACCAAAAACTCACAGATAACAAAAGTATAAAAACATTTATTAAGCAGTAATTAAAACAGTTCGTTTACTTCTATTTACAACAAAACTTACAACTTTTCAAATGAAAATCAAAGAATAGCGAGCAACCCGACAAACTACTTCATTCTGAGGATACAGGCAATAGATTCTTATTAATCCAATTATTGAAATTCAACCTTAATAAAAATTTTACGACGTGTTGCTTAAAAGGACGAGACTGATACTCAGTCAAGAAGCAGAATACAGTATTTTTATATTTCTGGAAACTTTTGTCCAATTTGATAATTTCTTTATCTCGTTTATCTAAATCTTCTTTCGACGCCAACAAACAAAATTTTTCGCAAACTTTTAAATTGTTCACCAAAGCGTTATAAAACTGAAACAAAAAATATTTTCGATTAATACTCGTACATAGGAAAACATTCCCAAATTACTATGTAATTACTAACACCTCATCAGTTGCTTACTACTAAATGACACCATATTCTGAAAATTTTGTCTTTCTTAAATTGAATTTTTTCCGAGTCAATGGAATTAAAATCAAAGGAAGTAAGGAGGGTCCTAAAAAAATAACATTCTTTTACTTAGCGAATTTTTAGAACATGATTCTAAAATAAAAAAATTCCGCTTTTTTGGATTATTTTGTAGGTATGGTATTTTAAAAAAATTTACTAAAAATTTACTAAAAATTAGCCGTAGGTTTATTGTATTCAGAATTTCGTTTTAAGTACTTCAACGTTGATGTGAAATTTCCAAATGGTGAAAAAAATAGTTAAAAAGTTTAAATATCAAAATTTTCCCCATCTTTTCAAAGGAACCTATTTAAGAGACCAAAAATGTCAAAATACAGCGAAATATATCATTTTTTATGTTTTCATGGTGCGAGTCAGATTTTTGGGATATGATTACCCGCTTCAGCTCCATTCTCTCATCCAATACCTCACAATGTTGGTCAAAACTTGGATCGACTCCATTTCTTGATTTGACCCCTAAAATGTTTTTGAGGGCGCTGAGTTTGAATTTCCAAGAATTAAAAAAAATTTCAACGATACCGTATGATGTAAATACTCCAAGACTAAAAATCATGCGATTTTTTGAGAACTCCACTTTTTTCTTTTTCAGAGAAATCAACTCCGAAAAATTCCATGGAGAAGAAAAAAAGGTTGAATTTTCAGAATTCGGTGTCATTCGGTCACTAAGAAATAATAGGAGCGATCGAGAACCCAACTGGAAGTACATATTCTGGTATGTCCTTTGTACTTACATGTTCCGAATACGCCGGAGCAGTATCATTCTCGTTGTATGATTCACCCTGAAAAATATAAAATTCAATTCGTGAAGTACATTGCATACCTTATAACACCAAATATATAATTATAAACAAATAAAAAAAAATCAGCTTACTGTAATATCTAAAAGAAACGAATGACTCAATATATTCAAAAGAAACATATTATGCAGTTTTTCGATTTGTTGAAAATCTTCGACTTTTTTAATAGCGTTCATAAAATTACTATACTCGGTTTCTATAACATCCACTTGCAAATAATACTGCAGATTATCGATCAAAAACATCAACTCGTTTCGTAATTTCCACGCTCTGCCGCATCTACACATCAAATCAAAGATTAATATTCGTGACAAAGAATACCAGCTTGAAATTTGCATATAAATTATACGTTAAGGAAAAACAAGCCGAGCGCCCACACGTCAAAAAAATTCATAATAATTTTCTTCTCTTTTTCAAGCCGACGAAGGTATTGAACCTGCGAAATTTCGCTTACCTGACATTTTTATTTTTAATGTCGATCTTCCACACATTATGCAACTCGATTTGGCATCTTCTAATACGCAGCAGAAAGAGGAATAATTTGTTATAATGTTGCATGGCTACGGGTGTGAATAATAAATTCAACGGCCACTTAGCGGTATATTGTAGTTTTACTAATGACCATATGCTTTCTGAAAATAAAATATCGGATATAGTTAGCGATTTAGAAGGAGATATTTGATTGACGAAAATATATGAACGCATACCGGTTGTTTTAGAACCATCTGGATTTTTTGTTGAAGTTATAACGAATCTGAATTTTTTCAATATTTCTTCTTCCATAAATGGAAACGAACATGCGGTTTGGGTTAAGGCAACGTTCAGGTCTACGAAAAAAAAACAACAAATTAGTCATATTTCTGGGAAGTTTTTAATTTTTTTAGGATACATACCTTGGGTGAATTTTATTTGCGACGGGTGTAACGAAAAAATGGAAGCGTTGACGAGGAATTCTTTGAAAAATTGTCCTAGTCCGAGTAAATAGAAATTTTTTAGTAATTCTAACTCTCCGTAGAGGTTTTCATTTTCTACCGCTAGTTTCCACAAGTGCTGTAAACATAATTTTTATTAATATTATATTTTATTTTAGTTTAATAAGAATGAAAATAATAATATACCTTCACGACACATTCTCGAATATCGTGTACTATTTCTTCAAGCTCTTTTGAATCTGCAGACATGGTTTCCTTCAGTGAAGTAAATTTTTCAAAAAAATATTGTTCTTTTACCCCAAAAATTAAATTACAACGTCGACTGTCTAAATTTGTAATAACAAATAATTCGTATTAAGAAAAACAAAAAATAATGATAATTTAGTATCAAAAATAAAGCTTATTTACCATACGTATGATTCGAGCTTTCGTTCAAAATCTGTACTATTTTTCCTACGAACAAAATATCGTTCACTAAAGAATAGCTAATATATAATGGTACAAATTCGCTTGCTATTTCGTATTCTCCACCACGTAACTGGTTACCAATTGCCTGTGAAAAATGTTAACACCGATTAATTAATTAATCCATAAGTAATTAATATTTTGAAATAATTCTTACATCTCTATTATAAGTCAGCACTGAGCTGTCACTTTCGTTCGATACTATTTCTTTGCTTGATTTTTTGATTATATATTCGCCAAATGAATCGATCAAAGTTCCATTTATGAGCCAATTGGTGGTTTGTCTCAGAAAAGCAACGTGACATTTCTTCAAAATACTGATAAACAGAAAGTAAATCAAATTAATTATCTTATGTTAAGCAAAAAGATTATAAAAGAACAATTACAAACAAACCATTCTAAAGATTCTTTGGCACGATCCACACCGCTCATAATATTCTCGTATAAAATTTGTAAAATTTGACATCCGTGGATTTTACGAGTGATAATCTAGAAACGAAAAAATCTGAATTACTTCTATTCGAAACCATAACCAACTCAAACACGAACTCAACTTACTTGTTTGACTAAAGATGTGAGTAAAGAAAACAGAGTAGAATAAGAATCTACTTTCGAGTACACGTAAATCAATGTTACTTGAGGACCGATGAGAATATTCTCCTCTAATTCTAGTAATTCATTTTGATAAGGTTTCAAAACGGTTTCTAATCCTTGACAGAACGCTTGTATATACAGTCCCGGAGCAGTTTGCAGTTCTGTAGTGGAATTAACTCAATTCAGATAAATTTTCAAAGTAGATGGACGTAGAGAAATATACATACCATTTCCATTTTGGTTGAAACCAGATACGCTATTGGCATTAATGAAATCTTTGAGATATTTGTAGTCTCTGGCGATAACAAAGATTTTATCCAGGAGAACGATTTCACTCGGATGTAAAAATGGTTTCAAATCGACGAACTTCAATAAGAGATGAAGAATTGAACAGATTAATACATCGAATTACTATAATTATAACAAAAATTAGTAATTTTCTTACGAAATCCGAATTCTGAAGTAGTTTTCCAGAAACTCCGGATAGAGTGATGATCACTTCGTGGAGCATGGTGGCTGATTTTTGATTGAGATTGGTGAGCACAGGCGATTATTTCTGAATGATGTACACCATTATTAATTATTTAACAACGAATATTAATAATTAAATCAGAAAGATTCCAAAAACACAGAAACTGAGAAACAAATTGAAACTTTGAAAAATTTGAATTTTCAATTTCCGTTATCAGTTTATTGATAACAAAAGCGGGAAATTTCGACGACAAATACTCAAATACTCAAATGTTCGAAATGTAATACTGAATTAATTAATTTTATGATGAATTTTGTGTGTATTTCAATTTCGAAATTTATTTCTATTGATTTGATTTGAAAAACTCTTCAAGTCTTCAATTAAAACTTCAAAAGTTCAAAATCAAAACTCACGAGTTTGAAGCTCTCGGTTCGTCTCGGCGTCTCGGACGTATTCGTTTGTTTTCGTGGTGATGTTTTGTTTATTGGTTGTTTCCGTTTTCAATTTTCATTCATGTCATGATAAAGCTGGGTTTATAATCACATCTGAAAAAAAAAAATCAGAAACGCTTCTGAAAAATAAAAAGTGCTGTTTATAATCGCTTATGCTTTTTTCAAACCTCTAAAAACGAATTTATTGCATAAAGACAAAGTTAAATTCATATATACATTCAAAAATGTAAATCTGCAATGCTGATTTTATGCATATAATTACTTATCAATCATAAAACGGCAAAAAACATGAAAAAAAATTAAAAATTCAAAGTGTTCAATGTGAAGTGAAATAAAACATTCTCAAGTAACATTTTTCAGAACAAAAATAGGATAGTTTCTAATTTTGATCAGAAAAATCAGATTTTCAGAAGCGAGTATAAACGTCTCCATAATAAACAACGCATTCAATTTTAGTTCAGCATAACTTCGCGTTTTTCAGAAGTGATTATAAACCCAGCTTAAGAAGATGAAGATAATAATTTCAAGTTTTGTTCGTTATGGAAAAAGAAAATATAAAGTGTGAAGAATGTGGAAAGTCTTTCTCTTAAAGGTATTGTCTCAATCGTCACTATGAGAATATACATATCAAAGTAAGTGATCGAAGAATTTGTTATCACTGTTATCAGTCTCTAACGTTGATGAAATGAATTCAACAAAATATTTTTGAATCTTTCTTTAATTTCAGAAAAAGAAAAGTGGTAATGTAACGCGCTATACCTGTGATAAATGCCATAAGTGGGCATCAAGCAGAGGAGCTTTTAGAGCACATTGGAGGAGAAATCACGCCGCAAAATCAAAACCCAAACTAGAACAACGATGCCCAATTTGTAAATTGGATGTGAATTGTGCTCAGTTACAAAGTCATCTCTTTCATCAGCATCAAGTAGAACTGAAAGAAATCGAAAGCTCGTTTCCTAATGAAAAAGATTTTGAAAAATGGAAGAAGTAAATTGAAATTAGTACAGATTCGAAGTTTATCATACAAGTAACCAGAAAAGAAAGAACAATTCGAAAATATGTTTGCCACAGGTCCGGTAATTTTACTTCAATATCTAAAAATATCCGACAACTCAAAGCCGGTGGTTCCAAGAAAATTAATGGCGTTTGTCCTGCTTCTATGCACTTCACAAAATATCGATGGTGTTGAGGAAGAAGGGCCAAACTGCTAATTTTGAGGTGAAGGGCCAAACTATTTTCTCAAAAATCGCGAAATTACAAAAGGGCCAAAGTGAGCAATTTTTAGGGCCAAACTGCAATCGAATAGCGAAAAAAGGGCCAAACTGCACAATTTTTAGGGCCAAACTGCAATCAAATAGCGAAAAAGGGCCAAACTACCGTTGAATCACGCTGAATTTAAGGGGGTTATCTATGTATTTGAAAGAAAATAAGTATGTTATTTATGGAACAACCCAAATTCAAAAATAGGTAGGTAGCCAATTATAATTTTAAAAAAAGAGACAATAATCAATGGCTATTTAGCTCTCGTAACTCCGTAACTTAGATAATTCTCATAGTCAAATTTCTTTTTGATAATGAAATTTTCAATAACTATCTTTATTGTGAATTAATTACGTGAGGGAATTAATTAATATGTATTACACAAATTAATTCAGAGAAAAATGCCGAAAATAAGGGGTGGAAAAATGAAAAGTTATACGAGAGCTGGCTTGCTTGTAAGAGCAGCTTTGGCAGGTAATTTTTATTTCATAATAATCATGATCGAGTGCAACGTAATTTTCTGGTGCTTAGAAAGTTCAATTTTTCCTATTGTATAGGTAGTGTTGAAAAGTCTTTAATTAATTTGTCGACAGATGGTGAAAACTGTGAAAGATTACAATATCAAGACTTCTTAGACTGGAAAAGTTATGCCAATGGAAAAAATCTTAAATTGGACAACAATTCTGATTTTAAAGTGTCTGATGTACGGATCGCGGAATTTACAAAAGAATTATGGTTCTATGTAATGAACGATCTGGTGAATGGCGAACCTTTATGAGTTTCACTTATAAGTAAAAGGACTGAATCATTATCAGAGCCGTCACATGCCTATAATGAGAGATTGCCAATATAGACGTCTAAATTCAACGACTTAAATGGCTTGTGTAATAACGGTGCCATTCCAGCACACTGCCATCAAGAATATTTTGATTTACCTCATTCAGATGGGGTTGTTGATAGGTTACCTCAACCAGATGAGAAAGAGGAGGATAATCCCCTCCTCTACACCAAGTCGTCGTCGTGTATTACCTCAACCCAATGTAGAAGTGGTGGAGAATCCTCCCACCTCTACAAGAGGACGTCGTCGATTATAATTTTTCATTTCCTTAAAATAATAATTCTTTTAGTTTTTTGTATTTGATTGAAAATTGAACGTGCTTTCTAATTGACTTTTTTTTTATAAACACATCGTGTACTTAAGGTCTATAGAAAATGATTGAACATTATTGAAAAAAATCAGAAAAAAAGGAATTAGGTATTTAAAAAAAAATCTTCAGAATCTAATAAATAAGCAGTTTGGCCCTTTCAAAATGTCGTGAAAATGAAATCGAAATTAGGCAAAAGGGCCAAACTTTTTCCAACGTTATTGTTTTATTTTTCATTTGGTTGGAAATTATTTTATTCAAATAGATTTTTTTTGAAACCGTAACTAATGAAGTACAGATGACTATAAAACTTCATCCTCATTCCAAACACTTTCCGGAACTGCATAACAACAGTTCGCGTTTTACTTTCTGTTTTGAAAAATCAGTTTGGCCCTTCTTCCTCAACACCATCGATATGAAGATGGGCATGTTCGCGTTAAATTTATCGAGACGCACGTGGGTCATGATTGTGATAACGAACTTCGCTCGAATATTTCTCCATCTAAGAAAGTTAAAACCGCCAAAAAGGTTGTAAAAAATGTTCAAAAACGTTCTATTTCGCAAAAAATTCGTCAATCGTGCGATAGTGATGTTGAAAGAGAACATTTCATCTCGGTGGAAGATATAGAAGAAGACGTTCTAGAGACTGAAGAAATTCAAAATCGCGAAAATGTCTACACAAGTGAAGAAATTACGTCCAAATTTAATAAGATTCTTAAAAAAGTTGAAAAGTCGGAATCGGCGCGTATGTATCTTTTCAATTTACTCGCGGATGCTGAAATGGAAATCGATTTACTGCTCCAGCGATCGCCTTGTATTGCAAATAAGCGAGCCGAGCATCGAAAGTCCTGTTTTGTTTTAAATATGAGTTATTTAAATTGAAATTCCACAATGGGCATGAGGGAATACCCTATCCATGCAAGAATGACCATGTTTCCTTATTACTCTTATTACAATCCAGTGTTTCTTCTGGATGCTGCTAAAATCGATGATACTTTATATAAAATCGGAAAATTATACCAACTGCAACCTAAAATGTCAGCTAGGAGACAGAAATACCGGAGAAAGTCGCAGTGCCTTAAACGTGATCAATGATTTAAATTTTAATCACTCGGTGAAAATACTTGGAATCAACAGCAATCCTGAATATGAAATAAATTACGTAATTCAACACAATGAGACTTGGTTGGTATTATTTCTATCACTGAGTATAATTCTGAAGAAATCGCTGTATTACGAAAAACATTGCAGTCATTGATAGAATAGATGTTGCTAACAAGTGACAAGAAGAAAAGGATTGTACAAGATGGAAATCAAAGTACCTTCTACCTGCACCGGCGAACTACCGAATAAAAAAATCTCGAAATAACGTTGTTTCTTGTCTTGTTTCATCTCCAACACAAAATTCTGGATGTAGGTAATTTCATTAATGTACACGCTGTCGAAGACCATTTATATATTTTTATTAATTGTTATGTTTTGTTTGATTTCAAAAAATCAACTGTGTTTCTCTGTTCCATGTATTGCTCAATTTTGAAAAATAAAAATATTATTTCTTAATCTTTTTTTTTTTTAAGAATGACGATTTTTTGTGTTTGTGACCTTTGTATGTAATTATACTCTCTTTTTCAAAATTTATTTCGGCGGAGTGATGTTAATACAACTCCTTAGAAATCGAAAAAAAAAAACAATAAATCTAGGTAATCTGGAAAATTTACAACTTTGAAAAATTTAAAAATTCAGAAAATAAACATAGGTCTTAGGTCACCTAAAAAATTAACAAAAATCAGAAAATTTAGTGAAATCTAAAATTTCAAAATAAGTGTGAAAAACACAAAAAGATTAGAATTTGTCACGATGGGAATGCCCAGGCGAGGTTTAGTTATTCCCACCCTCTCAAATTAGTAGTGTAGGTGCCAGAAAATGTGAAACAAATCCGCGAATCTAAAAAACCAGGAATTTCAGAAAAAGCTAAAAAATTAAAAAATTCCAAAAAATCAGGTAATCCAAAAAATTTGAAGTTCAGAAAATCTAGAAAATCTGAAAAAATCATAAAAATATAGGTATTGATGATACAGAAAGTTGATGAACAAGGACCAGATATGTAGGTAAACTAGGTACACGTAAAAATATGACAAAATACATATATGCTCTAAAAAAGGATTAAATATGCAAAAATATGCAAAACGATAGTATCAAAGAACAACATTTGGAATCTGAATACAAAAAAGAAGTTCAGGGTAGGATTGTGAAGTGTTTTTGAAAACCTACTTATAATCACAGATGATGGATTACCTAATATTAATTTGATGAAAAATGAAGAAAAAATAATCAAAAATCAGTTAATTAAACAAGAGTCCTGATTTTTTTCAAACGCAAAAATTTCAGGTCGGAAAACAAAGAAAATGAATTTTAACAGCAGGTACAGGATCTACACGAAGATTTTAAGAGGAGAGGAGCAAGAAATGCTTCACAACAAAATGTTTTTAATTTTCTGTAGTAGGGGTTAAAATATGCCAAAGAATGGTAAAAAGTGAGGTTTAAAAAAAATTCAACATACCGTAAGTAGATATGTTCTATTGAAATGAAATCTAAAATTTAGTCCTAGAGAAACGAGGGCGAAAATTGTTGGAAAAAATTTCGTTTGAAAAACACAACATATAAACATCATGGATAAGTTGGTTTTGAAGACCAAAAAAATTACGATTACGAAAGAAAAAAAAAGATTTTTTAAAAAGTTGCTCAGATTTTTTCGTTTTAAAAAAGTACGTTCAATTTTTGATGTTTCCAAGTTGGTTTTACATGTGGAGAAACCGGGCAGTAAAAATTTAGTTTTTGATTGATCAAAAATGGTTCATATTAAGAGGAGTTATGAATTTTTTTCTGAAAAAAAACATGTCGAAATTTTCATCATTTTTTTCATTCCATGTATTTTGATGATTTTTCAGAATATATTCATGACTGTTCGGCAATCAAGATGGTGCGTACATATAAATGGAAGGTCGGGAAGCTCGGGGCTTGGCCATATAAGAATTATGATTTCGAGAAGTTGAAAAAAAAAGCAGTGGACGAAGTTAGAATGAAAATAATGTCGCTTAGATAGGCATCGAAACATTTTGGCATCTCGGTTATGACAATCCACATGCCATATTCTGTGTGAAAATTAGCTAGATATTTACTTATGTACTCTACTTCAATAATTTTTTTGTAAAAATGTAATTATATATCCAGATTTTCAATGCTTTTTAGGGGTTTAGGTACATTTTTACCCCAATCGCTAATGCTCCGAGGCGCTGTTTTTGAAAAATCGTCAAAAATAGAGGTGGGGAGGTGGAATTTTTTGGGTGGAGGGGATTCGTAGCAGAAGGATGTAGAATTCAGGGGAAAAACAATCAGCTCGTTATCTCAAAATCTCGAGGAGTTATTCAAGAAAAACCCTAGAAATCGTACATATTAGCCCCAGTTTACGGTATATCATATTTTTCAATAAATAATAAAAATACGTTCGTGCCAGTAACTATCGTACGAGGCTTCTCAAATTAGAGGCACGGAGTAGTGGTTAGCTTCGAGGCGGCGAAGATCTAAATCCGCCTCTACTTTCCATCATATAAACTTATGAAATAGCGTTCTGTAAAACTTGGAGTAGAAAATTTTCTTGGTTTCTTCCCTCTTCCCTTCATAGTCGGAGGTGACTGGAATGGCTGGGTTAAAAAGGAAAATAAATATGAACATTATATTTTAAAAAATAATGATACATAGGTAATTAGGTACCTACTTATTTGACGTCTCATCCCCTCATCTTCAAAAACAATTAAGGCTTCTATCAATTGAATTGATATATGGGTGATTCTAAATTTTCGCAGAAAACTCTGTACAGAGTAATTATCTCAGGAAATATACGTGCTGAAACAATGCGGTTGGAATGTGTAGATAGATAATCATCCCCCTACATATTCCTGCGGAAATAATGGAGCAAAAAATATTCCTGTCCCCGAGGGGGCTAAAAAAGTAGTCCAAATGTCCTCGTCGTGGTCTGTACTTGTTTTCGTGCTGAAGTCAAAATACTTCTGTTCTCTCCTATCGCAACTTTCCTAGCTGAACTATTGCACCAACTTAATGCAGAGAGGTCCCATATTACTTATTATGACGTTTAAAACATATTTCAAAGTCGATGAAGTACATTTTTAAAAGCTCAAAGTAGCGTACGGAATTTTTGGTCCTTCGTCGTGGCTTTTTTTCTCGAAAGGCTGAGAGAGACAGTTGGTTATTTTAGAATACAACAATTGGTCGAGTCGATACCTTGACATCATAAAATTACTGTCCAGCTGTAGATTTGACTTCAGTGTTCATAATAATGATTTCGTTAAAAATGTTTCCAAATTTATAATTCGGCACACAGAAACGTCCTCGTCGTGGCTCTTCATTGTGAGGCTAACCTCAATTTTTCATTTTTTTCAAAGCTGCCTCAAAATAAGAAGTGAACCAGTTTTCGATGCAATAGTTGGTTTTTCCTCAAAACGCATTATTTTCTTACAATTTGGACATTTCTACAATTTTGTCCTTCGTCGTGGATGTCCTCGTCGTGGCATTACCCATTTAAATTACATGGGGAAAATCTATTTTTGTTTTCCAGTTGTGTGAGCATGTGAATGTTATCTGGCAGTGGCACACTATAGTATTAACGACTCTGATCAAAATTTTTCAGAAAAAAATGTTTAAAATTTTTTAAAAATTCTTAGACGAATTTCTGCGAAATTTTAGAATGACCCATATATATCTATCTCTGAACTAATTTTTATCAATCGCCTTTATCAGCTTTTTCGTACGTTTCCTTATCCAATCCCGTCTTTTTAAGTTTTTATCTTGTTTATTTTCCATATCTACATCAACTATCACATCGGTCTGACTAATCGCCACTAAAGCGTTTGCTGATTATCGTGAAATTCGAAATCAAAATTGTTGGTAGATGACTAGGTAGATACTCAGATGGTGTGCAGTTTTATGTTATTACTGAATGCTATATACCTACTTACATATAAAATGGCTTTGAAAAAAGCATTCTGTGGCTTTTCTCTTCGAATGGGGACTTCGGTTTTAGTTTTTATTTTGTTGGTAAGTCCAAGTACTTACCTGCTTATAAGTGGGTAGTTATTTGAAATCAATCAATTTGTATTCTTACTTTTACTTATTACGATATGACTTGAATGAATGACATATCAGGTATGTGACTTTGAAACTTTCTTAGTAGAGATATACTGAAGCGATGATGTGAAAAAAAAACACAAAAATGTTGCCTACCTATTTCAAACTACTGTACCACATTAGATGCCTGATGCTAAATTTGATGTTTTCATTTTTGAAATAGATCGAATACATGTGGTCATTGTTGTCTCTCTGGTCAAATTTAACTGGCGATCACGGTAACTCAGAAATGAAAGAGCTTTTGAGTAAGTCTTTCAAATTCTAATTTTTCCACATTTAAAAAAAAACTACCTATGCGGAAAGTACATACCCATTTTCACAATCGCAGTCTGTTGATCTGTCACTTTTTGTTTAGAGGAGTATACCACCAACATTGTTTTACTGGATGTAACGACGGTAATCTTCAAGATGATCGGAAGTATGATCTTTTTGGCCACGTTTCTATCTATTATAAATGTAGGTACAGGTACACAAACATTTTAATTTTTTGAATTCAACAAACCGACGCAACGCGACGTTTTCAAATGAATAATTTTTCAATGTACATATTTTCAGAAAACGCCCTCCATAACTTTGATCATCTCGTGTATCGCTTTTTTGATCTTGGAAGCGATCTTTAACCTTAATATGATAATACAATTAATTCGTCAGGGTGCGGTTGAAAAAATTGCTGCGATTATAATCGAGCGTCAGGTTCAAGAATCTTCTGAAGAACATCAAGAAGAGACTAGGAATTGTTTGATGTTCTTTAAGAATGCGATGATATTTGTCGTGTTTTTGCTTTGGAATGCTCATTTGAGTAAGTGATTAATTATTATTTATGAATTATTCATAACGGTGGGGGTGTCAAACTATGTTTCTTGTACCTAGGTTACTAGGTATACCTACATAAATATTGATGTTTTTGAAAGTTCAGGATAAAGAAATCATGTACCCACTTGGACTTGAATGAAAAACAGACACTCACTGACCTACGTACAAAAATATTATTTACGATTAAATTTTTCCACTTTCATTCATCTTGAAAAGATTTCTGAGATGCAAATTATCACTAAAATATAATCGCATGATAATTTATATTCAGCCAGTCATCTGATAACACAGGTCAACACAATTTTTGTATCTGAGTTAAGTGCCAAATTTTGGTTGCTTTTATGTAACTGAAGAAGGGAAAAATATTTTTTTTGACCAAATTTTGCTTTTGAGGTGAGGGTTGAAAAATAGGGATTTTCGAAAACAATATACCTACTGTAATGAATAAACACAGGTTTAAGAAAAAAAATTTCAAAAAACGTTTTTTGGTCTAGTTTTATAGGAAATTTTACAGCTTACAGCGAATCAAATATGTAACAAACCGCAGACTTCTATCTCATTAAAAAAAAAAAAAATACAGCCTAAACTTTCTTAAAGTCTGTGAAAAAAGTCTCATTTTTTTGTGCCTTGCCGACCAAAAAGTGAAATTTCTGAGCAAACTAAGCGTTCTATGACAAAAATGATGAGAACCAAAATTATATAAAATTAAATTTCCTATCTGGTAGGAGTGGTTAGATTTTTCCTGGGAAGATATTTCTGAGTAAAGTTGAACAATAGTGGAGGCAATTAAGAAAAAAAAATAAATACCTATAGTGTATTCGAAATAAGAAAATGAAAACACATTGAGAGTAACTGGGCGTTTCAAGACCTTACTAATTAATCGCGTAATATTCGGTTGAAATATCAACTTCACTCTTTATGCATCGCAAATCATACAAAATTCTCATGATTTAAGTACACCTAATAGTTCATCATTACAGATCACTTTTCTATAGTTCACGGAAGTAATTATTTATCTAATTATTTTTTAAAAAAATCTAATAGATATTTCGTAGGTACTTATGCTTTGCAATGCATAAACAGTAAGGTTGATATTTCAACCGAATAGTACGTGGTTATTGGTTAATTAGTAAGGTCTCGAAACGCCCAGTTACTCTCAATGAGTTTTCACCTTCTTATTTGGAATACACTGCAGGTATTTATTTTTTTCTTAATTGCCTTGCCTCCACTAATGTTCAACTTTACTCAGAAATATCTTCCCAGGAAAAATCTAACCACTCCTACCAGATAGGAAATTTAATTTTCTACAATTTTGGTTCTCATCATTTTTGTCATAGAACGCTTATAGTAGTTTGCTCAAAAATGTCACTTTTTGGTAGGCAAGGCACAACAAAATGAGATTTTTTCATAGAATTTAGGAAAATTTAAGCTGTAACTTTTTTTACAAATGAGATAGAAGTCTGCGGTTTGTTCCATTCTATTCGCCGTAAGATTTCCTATTTTTTTGAAATTTTTTTCTTAAACCCGTGTTTATTGTTCTCGAAACCCCTTATTTTTCGACCCCCCCACAGCAAACTTTTTAAACCTCATATGTTGGCTATTTTTGATGCCTAGAATAAGAATTTAGGCATTAGAACTGAATAGGTTACTTAATTCAATAATTCGTCATTCTCAAGACGTTCAAATGTCATTTTTCGAGCTCACTGATTACTCGTTACTCATCGATTGAGTATCTACCCATCCATAGTACCTACCAACTACAATTTCTGTTCATATAAATCGTTAAGAATAATCATTTTCGAAGATTAAAGCTGGACTATACCTCACAGAAGGATGAGGAAATGCGATGACTCTGAACGAATATGTTTAGAGCTTGAAAATTTCCAGTTTCAATCAATAGGTACGCTAAAATTGATTTTCATTTTTCAGTTTTCTCGTTCTATTCAGCAATTATATTCTACAGTTACAACGTAGAATTGAAACTCAGGAAAAAGCGACGAGGCAGTGTTTCATAGAAGATGGCAACGAATTATCTTTGCCACCTCCTGGTTATCACGAATTATAAAGGAATCTCTCCACCTTCTGAACCACCTCGGCATACTCCTCCGAGTAATAAGTGATCAATGGATCGGTGATTGAGAATATGTACCAGGAAAGGGAAGTAAGCTGTAAAAAAATGTTCCTAAAAAAAATTAAAAAGTTTACCTATTTGAAAAAAAATGTTTTTCTTTTTGTAAATGTCTTGAAAAATAATGATCACAAATTCTGTTGGGATAAAGAATTTTAGTTCATCAGGAACTTGAGAAAGTTAGTTTGATGAGGACCGTATTATATTCCAACTACCCCAAAAATAGCCCCAATAATCCCAAAATTTTAAAAATTTCAACTAATAAAATTATAAAAAAATGAGGGTGGGTGAAACATTCCAATTTGAGAGGGACATATGTACAAAAAAAAGAGTATAACAAAACCCAGTTTTGAAGGCTTACCTAGTAAAATATTTCATTGATTTCTTCTTTTTATATCGTGCAGATAGATATGGGATGGGTTCCTATATCATCTACATATTTTATCAAAAAATCGGCTCTTTTACCCCTCCAATCTTCAACCTCTCGTTTTGTCAAAAAAAAATCATAAATTAATCAATTCTGTTTGAATTTCTCGTTATCGAAAAGTCAAATCAAAAGCAAACATTAAAAAATAGTGTATGCGTATCCAAGTTGGAAAAATTAGGTGCCTACCTACAAATTGATAATAGAAAGACAAGAGAAAATTGTAATTGAACATCATCCAAAAATAAGTCGAAAAAAAAATACAAAAAATGAAAAGTAAAAAAATAGGTATTGGAGAAAAATTTTTTAAAAAGTATAAGCATGAAGAAATCTGAGAAAATTTTAGGTTGAAAAAAATTTTGTAGGTAGTTAAAAATCATTGAAAAAAATTTAATTCGAAATTTGAAAAAAAATTGAAAAAATTTTGAGTCAAGAATTCAGAATTGAAAGAAATTTTTGAGAAAAAGTAGGAGTCACCTTTTACCTAGCTACCTACATAAATACCTAGACCTACATAGGTAGGTACTGTTAAAGATAAAGAGGTCATGAATCTCCTTCTTTAAACAGCTTCTCCGAATAAGAACACACGAATTACTCACGAAGACGAATTATCATTCACATATATTTCGTTTTTAATGAAATATTGTTCTATTAAATTCACTACATTATATAATCTCTTTCGCAGTTCCGAACGTATGCTTCCTCTGTACGGTTTTTGACGATTTTATTCTTCTCAACGATTTTGCGTGCTACTCCAGCAAATATCTCTGCCTTTTATTGACTATTTTTTGCCTGGTTATACATATTGAGGTATTCTTGGAACTGGTTAAAGGTAACTTGCGAAACTTGCGATTCGGTTGCAATATCATTATAAGTTGTCTTCGTTATTAATGTTGTACCTACGATCAAAGTGTTTTGGAATGAAATTATGTTTGAAGCGCGGCCGATCTTTGAGGGAAGGCCGCTACGCAAAGTTCATCTGAGAGAAACAAACAAGCGAGGTGAATACCACCGCATAAGTCACACTCAGTCGAAAAATCATGGCAAATGTATTTCACAAATTTCAGAATATAAATTTAAGTCGCGCTCGAATAAGTCGATGTTAAGCTTGGTTATGATAGTTAATTCAGAAGTAATGAATATCAACATACAACTTTTATTCAACTGACTATTAGGTACTTTAAAGCGATTCCCTAATCAAGAGTTTATTTAATTTTAACTTTTAATTATTGCACGTACATTTTCGCTGATACGAAGGTACCTATCATCAATTTCAGGAAGGCAAATGTTTCACATTCTTTCACAATATTTTTTCTTGACCCTGCGACCTTATACCTACTTAGATCTTATTGTAGATATGTAATCATGTATCCACTTTGGTAAATCGCATGTCGCTAGCATCAAACTGATGGACTTTACGAAGTAAAAAAAGTTATCTTGTTTGGCCTGGGTTGAAAAAAAATTCCAAGTCCGACTCTTGTGATACATATCGTGTCTGTAGCTGATTAACCCTTTGGTGTTCAGGGAAAAATTGCCGAATATCAAAATGTAAAGAACAAAGAACCCAATATCTAAAGAGAGAGAGAGAGCGTGAAAAAAATACTCTTCAATCCGAAGGTTGGACCATTTAGAAAAAACATTTTTAAAAAATGAGACCTGATCTGTCCAAAATTTTAAAACTTGTTCATGCTGGAAAAAAATTTACAGCTGAAGAAAGGAGGATAATTAACTCGAGAGGATTATACCTACGTTTTCCTCTGTTAGAGATTTGTTGCTGGTAAAGCCAAGGGATCGTTTTTGAAAATTATAAAAATTAATAGGTACCACTTCGTCGGCTGGGATACGTTGCGGAAAAATCACGTACTTGGGGTACCAAGTCGGGAATTTTTATCTACATTGTGGTCGTGGTCGAGCGTATAAATATATAAACCAGAAGTCGATGATGATGGTTAAATTTAACAAAATGAAATCGAAAAAATCTTTAAAAATTTCAGGCTACTTTTCTCTAGTACCTCTACCTACGTGCCAAGTTTGAAAAAAATCGGTTGAGAACTCGCGAAGATAGAATTTTTAGATTGAAAATCACGTATTTTGAGCCCCCCGTCCCCGGGGGGTATGGTAAAAATTCGTTTTTGCGCTCTAAAATTATCTTCTACATAGACAAGTCGAATGGCATAAAGATTTTGACAGAGCAAAGCCTTTGGCTATTTTTCTTCCATTTTGAATTTTCATTCCTATTTTGAGAAATTCACAATACTTTGAAAAAAATTATATTCAAGTATAGGTACCTATAATTTTATGTAATTTTTCTTACATTTTATAAAGATTTCACAACCTTTTAATAAATTTTTGGAATTTCGCACAATTTTTCGAACATTTGCCAATTTTCAAGTTATTTTTTAATGATTTGATGAAAAACTCAGACGACCTTTTTTTTTTCCTATTTTCAACCAATTCCATTATTTTTTTAAAATCATTTTCAAACGATATTTTATCCTTTTGTAATAATATTTTCTTAGCTTGTTCATTACCTAATTTTTTATGAATTTCATTGAAATTCGACGACTTTTCTCACATTTTATCAAATTTCAGTGATTTTTGAAACGATTTTTCGGTATTTTACAAAATTTTGATGGTTTTTTTAAATTTTTGAAACAAATCTTTCTATTATTTAATCGAAATTTGTGTTATTTTTCAACAATGTTATTTAAATAAATAATAAAATTGTTAGAAAATGTTGAAATATCTCAGAAATGGTTAAAAGTTTTATTAGCTAAAACTCTTATAATTTTTGTTTGAAATAACCTTAAAGGTATGAAAAAAAATTTATCGTGAAAGTTATTTTTAGAAAATGCTTTCAAGTAGATATGTTTAAAAACATGGTGTCTACTGGCAAGAAAAACAAGAAATACTAGAAAATAGCAAGAGTTTAACCTTATTAGTAGCTAAAAACCCCGAGAATAGCAAGAATTTTTATGATTTTACTGCAAAAAGCAAGAAATTTCAATAATTTCCTCTTCCTTGAGCTGTTTAATTGAATGAGAAAAAGAGGGCTTTTGCGAGGAAATTTAAAGCATGAAAAATGACATGAAAATGGCGAACCTCTCAGAAAATAGTAAAAAGAGCCTCTCCGGGTAAGGTGGTGAAATCCGCACTTTCGCCGATCAGGCTGAATCTCACCCAAAATGTTAGTCTTGATGTAAAACCTCCCCAAACATTTTTTTGGCTTGATCCCCCCACTCCAACTCGAATAAAATGGCCGTATATGCCCAAAATTCAAAAATTCATATCTTCGGAAGGAGTGGTTCAAAAATTTTGAAATTTTCATAAAAAATAATTAGTTGGTAGTTGTATACGTGAGAATTTTTCCAATTTTTTCGCATATTTGGGGAGGGGTTTGGAGGCTTTGAAAATTTCAAAAATTCATAAAAAAAATCGGGGGACCCCTCGCTGGAATTTAAAAAAAAAGTTGGTATTACCCTTACGTATTACATATATTTTTTTCAGGCCCCGAGGGGGGGGGTGCAACATGGTCAAAAAATAAAAACTAGGAACAACGTGTTTTTTTGCTATATTCACACCTTTCAAGGTTAATATTTTGGAAAACAATTTAAATTTTGTGAACTACAAAAATTTTTCCAACTCAAAAATTGGATTTTTTAAATGTGTAACGCCATGTAGGTGCAGCAACTAAGGCTAGAGACGTTTAGGAATGGAGGTTATTTCAGAGTAAGGATTGCAGATCAGCGTTGGAAATTTTTGTATCTGTTTTTTGGTATTCATCCTCTAAAATTTCTATAAAGTTGTCAGAAATTGTTTAAAATATCAAATTTAAAAAAATAAAAATTGAAGTTTAAAATTTTTTAGGTCTAATTATAGGAAGGTTCAAAAGCCATCCCCCCAAATTTTCAATGACAAATTGCCCATCAAGAATATAGCCTCGCCGCACTTCTTATACTAGTATACTATTCGTATTTATTGGTTATACCTATACGAGTGCTTACGTTATCACAAATATCAGAATAATTCATCGTCTTTGTACTTCCACATATTTTTGCAAGCTTGCGAAAAGCCTCCCTATAGTTGTTAGCATTTGTAAAAGAACCATTCATTATTCTTCTTAACGATGCGTATTGGAGATCTGATTCTATAGGTAATGGTTTTCAATGATTGGTTGGTAGTTTTTTCTTTTTCACATTTTTTGACCTAGAAACGAAATTATTTGTAAAAAATTATTTTCACGAAATCATGACGTACGGATAATGAAATATTCACAGTACACTGGTTAGGTGTGATAAATTCAAACTTTTAAAATTCTTAATAGGTACTAAGATGAAAAATTGCGTACTAGTCTGCTACTTATCAGTTATCAGGTACCTAATTACCTACTTACATAATTTATTTGAATGTAATTTTCTACAGAGCTCCAATCATCAGCGTTTTCAGGTACCTCATTCAATCCAGTTTTATCCAATAATTTTGCGGTATAGGTAGTACTAAATAAAAAATGTGATACAATTGCATTATTTAATGAGAGTAATAGGTAATAATGAGGCACATACCCATTTCATCTACTATTGAAATAAATTAAAGCAGTGGGTATAGTACATGCAAAATGTACCAGTATATACATTATGTGCTTTATAGATAGTAGATAGCAGAATTTACTTACATTTTTTCTCCACATTTCTACAAGTAGATTTCCCCAATCGTTATAATTCTTTGGTGGTTGACTGCCCCATCCAAAGCTAGGGAATAAATCTTCTTTTGCTGTCTGAATTGAGCCATACTGTTGAATTAAAACCAAAAAAAAAAAAAAGAAGAAGCAGATTAATTTCTGGTTGCTTTAAACGAACGAGATGCAATACATGCAACATGCAACACATGTTCAAGATACATACTTAGTATTGTGAGCAAAACTTACAAATTTAATCGCTCCAATGCCAAAAATGTTTACACAGTGTGGTATGTTATCTTTACTTGGAACTGGAAGTTTCATATGTTTACACTTTACAAAGTGATTTCAAGTCCTCGTTGTTATCGAAATCCTAGCATTAACAATGAAATTTGTAATAACGCAAATTCTAAAAATAAGAGTAATTACAGTGCTCTAGACTGAATGATAAAAGGCTGAAATTGAATATTTTTCTCCCACCAATTTGTTTTATTCAATATGTATCTAATAATTTAATGTACAGTAGTATGTCGAAATATAGACCAAATAAATTGATGTACTGCATGAATACAGAGAAAAATATAGAAAAAAGGCCGAATATCAAAAAAAATAAATAATACGAACAAGTGTGTAAGTAGGTAATGGTACCTTTCATTCAATATCAGTGGCCCCAACATCTGTGAGGTAGACCCAAACAAATAGAAAAATTAGCGAGTTTAAACGGAATTAAACTCGCTGTTTTCTATTTGTTTGGGTCTACCTCCCTTATAGAAATCCACCGATGTTGGGCGTTGGGCCACGGGTTTTATCACAAAGCGCGGTCTATGTTTTTCTTTTGAAAATTTCATCAAAAATTATAGATGACCAAAACAACCTTGTACTCGCAATTTTTGAAGCGTAAGTAAGCAATTTGAATTTGGTAAAAATTAAAAAGCTTTAAATTCGAGATTTACAACTTTTCAACCATCTTGTAAAGGGCAAAAAAAGTATCAAATTTTGAAGCCAATTGTGTGCAGGTGTTACTATCCAAAAGTGACAAAAACTGTGTTTTTTTTATGACAAAACTTTGAGGTCACCAAGTTTCGTTCTTCTCTGAACAAGCAGGAGGAAGGATCGAACGTTTTTTGGAAAGTTTTTTATTCAAAGTAAACTATTATTATCAATTTTCGCCAAAATTCGTCAGGATCTGTTTTTTTTGTTTTTTTACAAAAATGAAGAATTTGAAAAATATACCCTCATACTATTGCTGGCTAAAATCGCGCTATACGTGTTCCAAATTTCCCACCCTTTTCATTTTTTAGTAGGTATTCTTCAAATAGGTACTTACCAGTTTGAAAAAAACTATCATCCAACCTAGATCAAAATCTGTAAAAATTCATCTCGAAAGTTACTAAAATGCCAAAAAATGCAAAAAAAAATGTTCGGAATAATTTATGAGAATTAATGAATCTTTGTTAGAATTTCCAAAAATGCTGACGTCTGAATGTCTGAAATGAGATTTTCACCAACTTGGTATTTTATGGAAATTGATTCTAATTAAAATTTAAAACTTTGGGCATATGGAATCAGATGACCAAATGGAAGAATGTTATAAAGCAGTTTTTCCGTATTTTGGTTTTTCGGAAGACTGGCATTAAATAGGAGTTTTTGCTAAATTTCTCCAGGAGGAGCAAATGACTGTTCAAGGGCGGGGGAGGGGCAATGACCCCTAGCCCTCTTAGCTACGGGCCTGCAAGTATAAATTTATAAGCTCGAGTGAAGCGAGGGCGAAAATTTTTAGTTAAAAAATATTTTCAAACCATGAAAGTCACTCTTTTTTAAAAGCAATTCATTCGTATTTTTCAGAAAGTTTTGTAATTCGTACCAGTAGACATTTTGCTGAATAAACAGAAACCCCGAGTGTAGGGAGGGAAAATTTTTGCAAAAAATAACAATTTTAACTGAAGAACTGAATTTTTGGTCAATAGTTTACTTTTTTTTACTTTTGTGATTCTTTCATATTAGTGGGCACCATGTCACAATTTATTGCTCTACGCTCTTTTTAAATTGATAAATTCCACGCAAGACCCTGTAATTTTTCTGATTTACTCAACTGATACCCTGTCTCAACAATTGACAATTTTAGAAAAAATTACTAAAAATAAGCTTGAGGGGGGGGGGTGTAGGTTTTAAATTTTTTCAGTTGCATGCATACAGTAGGAAAAGAGTCAATTTTAAAGTAGGTATAGAAAATTAAGAAAAAAATTTTGGGGGCAGTGGAATTCAAAAAATTTTGGAAATTGGATTGAACTCACTTTCATTTGCAAAAAATGGGCAACTCAATATTTTGAATTTAAAAATGCATACGGTTCAATAATAACAAAAAATATAACGAAAAACTTGAAATTTGTAGAAATGTTTTAGAAATAGAATGACATATTTTTGAAAAATAGAAAAGTGTAACAATTTTTTCATTGAAAAACTGAGTTTTTACTTTATGACCCATTTTCTCAGGAAATAGGTACTTGATCCACCAAGTCCATTTTTTTTACCATTTTATTCGGGGTATTCCAACAATATTTTAACGAGAGGGTTGTTAAGTTTTTTAACATGTTTGGTTATCCCTCTCTACTTTGAGGTTACTTTACACTGCACTCAAATGTAAAAGATGTTCACAATAATAGGCACCTAACTTCAATTAGACTTACAATGAATAACCTATCTATTTCAGTCACAAAACTAAAATAGGCAAGTATATTGTTAAAAATGTACTTAACCAATGCATGAATACTTACATCCAGTGTGGTAGACTTTATTCTGAAGGACTTTCTTTCAAAGGGTGTATTTTCTTTTGAGGGTGTCTTTTTTTCGGTGTTCGGATTTTCTTCGGAAGGCCCGGAAGGCGTCTTTACAGAAGACATTTCCTCGGAAGACTTTCTTATAGATGGTATTGTAGTAATATTCAAACTATGAAATGGTGCTAATGAATTAGTGATCTAATTCAACACGTTAAAAATTAATAATAATAATAGCAAATTGTGTTTTAAAATTAGGCCCTCAACTCAATTAAGGTGTGTTGCTTACCATCGCGATCACACTACGGTTTAATCTCCTCGATCTTAAGGGCACTTCGGCGTGTAAAAATCCTCCGCGATCGAGCAAGGTACTCTCTGAGGGTATCATATATAGTTCTTCTTGGGTCTGGAGCACCGGTAGCCTGCGCGAACCTATTAAATAGAAAAGGAGCAGTTTACTCCAGATCATTTTTTTTCAAATATTGAATGTAGGTACTTGACAAATTTGAAACGACAGTATAAGGGATTACTGAATATGCTCAGAAGTAGAATGATTTGATCGGCTCAATGAAAGAATGTACCTATTCAAAGCCTACCATTTTTTATCACGTTATACGCTAATTTTTTTAAATCTGTAACATTGATAGAAAGATTATACCAGAGATAATTACTCCTGATAAAACAAAATTGCGTTCAACTTCTACTCACATTTTAATGTACAGAGATTTAATCGCAAATAAGTAATAAGTAGTTACCTACATTTTAATTTTTAATTAACGGACTCTAGGTCACATTTTATAAATTTTAATCAATCGACTGGTTTTCACCAGAAAAAAATCAGAAAAATGCCACGAAATCAAAAAAACTGGTTATGTGGCAACCTCCAACCCATTTTTTGAAACAGATACCCGTCAACAATTCGCTACCGAATTGGCTCCAAAAAGGTAGTTCCGCTACTATTCTATTTCTCCGGTAACAAATTGGAATTTTAGCTACCCAACAGCTGATCTGCAACAGAAATCACATCAGAATCCTTATTCACCCATAATCTCATAGTCATAGGCGGAGTTTTGTGGTTCAGTTGGTGGATAATAGTACCCAACATGAAAAATCTAAAGAAATAATAAATACTTATATTTGAGCGAACTCAAATTATCTTTCTTTGGGAAATTGGGGCGGGAAGTTGCTGTGAAACTCAATTTTTGTTTCCAACTGAAATAGGCAACATGTATCAATCAGGGATGGTGAACAAAACGATCGTTTTGTTCTGTTCTGTTCGTGAACAAAACGTTTCAAATTTTATTGTTCTGTCAAAGTGGTATAGATAAAACAAGTGTTTGTTCTGTGCACTTTATGCCTAACGTTGAAAATGAAGGGGCTACGGCTCGCGCAAAATACGTGGGCTTCAAAAATTTTTCGAATTTTCCCAATTTTAACTAACCCTTGGCCCCTTCATTTCTGATGTTAGGCAAAAAGTGTACAGAACAAAATTTTTTCTGCTTTCAACGTACGTACTATCCATTCCCTTGATTAGTTGATTTTTTAAAAATTGTTTTTGAAAAAAAAAATTTGTAGCCCCTTCAATTTTTGAGTTAGGCAAAAAGTCATATAGTGAAAATTTGTTCAGTTTTCAAAATACTATCCATTCCCATGGTCAAAAAAATTTTTTGACGTGATTTTTTTAGAAGCAGCATTTGCCCCTTAAATTCTTGAGATAAGCAACATGTTCATCTCAAGTTTTTTTTTAGTGGTAGGTACTAGGTACCCGGTTATATCCAAAAAAATATGTTTGGCAGACGATTCATGGGACACCCTGTATTGTAAAAAATTGACAAAAATTTCAAATTTTTTCAATTTAGTCAGGTCGAAGCATATTTTTATGAATACCTCTCCCAATAATTAAAAATTCGATCAATTAATAAACTTTTTAAATCACACAGGTCAAATCAATTTTTTAAAATACCCCCTCCCAAAAATTTAAAATTCGATCAATTATATTCAATTTGAATTAGGTACATTACAAAAATTTCAAAATTTTCAACTTACACAGGTCGAATCAATTTTTCAAATATCCCCCCCCCCTCATGAATTAAAAATTCGATCAATTAATAATTTAAAAACAAATTAATTACACAGGTCGAAACCAATTTTTTTTTTAAATATCTCAGTTTGAATCATTTTTTTTTAAATACCTACCTCCCATCAATTAAAAACTTGATCAATTGTATTCAACTTAAATTAAGTACATTTTCAACTGTATTCAACTTAGATTACATGGGTCAAATTTTTTAGGCTGAATTATTTTTAATTTTTTTTACGACCAGATCAAATGTACTTATTACCTATTTAATGATCGCATTGATCGCAATGTGAAAACTCGTTCAAAATTCAAAATTAAATTCAAGTTTTTGAATCGAAAACTATTTGTAATCAATTTTATGTGAATTTTTTGTATATATTTTGAGTTCTATAGGTACTTAATTGGTTGAAATTTAAAATTGTTCATTTTGAAGTTCCATGATAGAATGTCCTAGTACCTATCCATGCAAGCTCCTTTCAGAGTCGGAGACTAGGAAGGCTGAATTGAAAATAGAAATGAATGTGTGAACATGAATTTTTACGAAATAATACTCACTTGATATCTCTTCCTTTTCTCCTTCAAAAACTCTATTCAAGAGATTTAAAATTTTGAGAATTCTATCAATTGAATAGATTTATCTCTGAACTAATTATCATCCATCGTCACTATCAGCTTTTTCGTACGTTTACTTACTCAATCTCTTCTTTTTATCTTGTTTATTTTTAATGTTTTAACTATTATATCAGTCCATTTAATCACAACTAGAGCGTTTTCCGAATACCTATCGCTAAATTCGAAATCAAAATTGTTGGTAGGTACTCAGTTATTGTGCGGTTTTATGTTACCTATTACTGAGTGCTGCATATAAAATGGCTTTGAGAAAAGCATTCTGCGGGTTGTCCCTTCGAATGGGGACTTTAATTTTACTTTATATTTTGTTGGTAAGTCTAAAAATACTTGCCTATAGGTAGATATTTAAAATGAATTAATTACCTGTACACCTGCACTTACCGATACTCATAATACATAAAATAAAGAGAATGACAGAAGATCAGTGGCGTAGCCAAGGAGGGTCCAGGAGGTCTGGACCACCCCTCCGAGGTCAAGAATTTTTGTGAAAAATGTCTTCTTGGAGCATTAAAAGTCAAATTTTCTCAAAGCATCGCTCGGGCATGAACGAAATCACAATTATATTAACTATTTGAGGTATCTAACTGCAGGAAAAAAGGCTCCCTTTTCGTATTCCAAGTCTTCATACCCACTTTACATGCTCCCAAAAAAAGCTTCCGATGCTACTGTTTGAATTTGTAAGGTATTATTTTTGGGTTTTAAGGTCAAGATAATTAGTATGGAAGTTGTTTGTTCCAAAATTACATTTTCATCAAAATCTTTTTCCTAAATATTCTATGCAAAAAAGGTGTGTGCGACTCCTTAATATTTATAAAAATGATTCAAATTTTGAATTTAGTGTTTTTATAGTAAAAAGAAAATTTAGTGGGGGGGGGGGGGATAAACTCAAAATTTCTTTAAAGTTTTTGAAAGTTTGGACACCCCTCCCCCTATGAGAAATTCCTGGCTACGCCACTGGTAAAGATGTAGGTGTATCGGACAAGACGTTCAACCCTGGAACTCGAATACCTTCGTGACGTCACTGCTCATACCTCTGATTGTCATTTTCGACTTTTTTTTTCAAAGTCCAGAATATTCACGTCATTTTTAAACATTTTTTCTGATGTTAGGTACTTATTTTTTCACGACCTAATTTTTTTCTCATAATTTTCTCAACTGAAATTTTTTCTGATGTTAGGTACCTACTTATTTTTTCATGACCTAATTTTTTTTCATAATTTTCTCAACTGAAATTTTTCTGACGTAATTTTGTCCACTGAAATTTTTTTCTGAAGAATTTTTCCATCGTTGAACTTACATATTTTTTGAAAATAACGATTTCTGTTAGATTGACACCATGAAAAAAGTTTTTCTCACGATTTTCGCTCCTGAAATTTTTTCCTAAAGAATTTTTCCACGTCTAAATTTTTTTCTCTGTACTTTTTCAACTCGAACTTTTTCCTCAAAACTTTTATGACGTCATCCAATCAGAAATCATTTTTTTCAAAAAAAGATGTATCTAAGTTCAACAATGGAAAAATTCTTCAGAAAAAAATTTCAATGGAGAAAATTACGTCAGAAAAATTTCAGTTGAGAAAATTATGAGAAAAAATTAGATCGTGAAAAAATACCTAACATCAGAAAAAATTTCAGTTGAGAAAAAAATTTGGAAAACTTCTTCAGAAAATTCATAACTGTGAAAAGTAAAATTGTTGACGTGTGATTTTTCATAGTACAAGTAAAATTTTTTAGTGTTCCGTCCTTTTTATTTTTGTAATTGCGTGAATAATAAAAAATTTCACTTGTAAAATTCATAACTGTTTAAAAATGACGTGAATATTCTGAACTTTGAAAAAAAAAGGTCGAAAACGACATTCAGATTCAGCGGTAGGAGTACAGAGTAGTGACATGATGTCACGAAGGTATTCGAGTTCCAGGATTGAACGTCTTGTGTACATCGGGACCTAGGTATGTGACTGAGAATTTTTTAGCAGACGCGCACAGAAGAGATGACGTGAAAAAAATGCAAAAATTTTACCAACCTATTTCAAATTACTAAGTATAGGTATCACACAAGATGACTTGTGGTAAATTTAATGTCTTAATTTTTGAAATAGATCGAAAACATGTGGTCATTGTTGTCTGACTTGACAACTTTTACTGGCGATCCAATAATGAAGGAGTTTTTGAGTAAGTTTTTGAAATTCTGATTTTCCCACATTTTAAAATACCTACTTATGTACCTCCTTAGATATGCGAAAAATACACATCTTTACAATCGCATTTCGTTGATCTGCTATTTTCTGTTTAGAGGAGCATACCAACATTTATAATGTGGATTTAACCTTCATGGTGATCGGAAGTATGATCTTTTTGTCTACGATTATATCTGTGACAAATGTAAGTAGGCAGAAAGATACAATTTCTTATTTTTGAATTCCAAAAACCGACGTTTTTAGATGGATAATTTTTCAACGTGTTTTTAGAAAACGCCCTCTATAACTTTGATCACCTCGTGTATTGCTTTTTTGATCTTGGAAACGATCTATGCTCTTTATATGACGATGCAATTCGTTCATCATGGTAAGGTTGAAGTGCTATTCGTGAGTCTAGTCGAGAGTAAAGTTCAAGAATTTCCTGAGAAGGAGCAAGAAGAGACTAGGATGAAATTAATGTCGTATCAGAATGCGGCGATATTTGCCGTGTGTTTCCATTTGCTTTCTTGTTTCAGTAAGTGATCAACTATTTATGAATTATTCATAGAAAAGCCGAACTTTTTTTCTGGTAAATACTTATGTATATAATGATGTTTTCGAAAGTTCAAAATGAAAAAACAGGTGCCTACTGGGACTGGGACTCAAATGAAAATAAGTATTTACTAAAATACTCACCGAAGTATTACCTAATATATTTATGATGGAATTTTTCTATTTTCATTCAGCTCAATATAATATTGATTAAAATTGAAAAAAAAATTGTTATGCAACCTATCAACAAAATGCACGAATAATATATGATTTAGGTATGCATTTTTGTAAATTTTTATTTGGCCGGATATTTAAAAATATTTATTTATTTCATTTGTGAAGATTAAAGTTGGAAGACCTCGAAGAAGGGTGGGAAAATGTGATGAATCAGCTACAAGAATTTTATGATCTTGAAAACTTCAAGTTTTGTTAACTTTATTTTTATTTTTCAGTTTTCTCGTTCTATTCAACAATCATATTCTACAGTTACAAAATAGAATTGAAACACAGGAAAAGACGACGAGGTAATATTGTAGAAGATTGCAACGGATCATCTTTGTCACCTCCTGCTTATCACGAATTATACACGATTTCTCCACCATCTGAACCACTTCTCCATATTCCTCCGAGTAATGCATAATGTCGTTTCTAAAATAAGTTCTTTTTTATAATTTCAGTTGGAGGTCTTCTTGTTTTGTGAACTAAGTAAAGCAAATGCTTTCTATTATCTAAGTACTTTCTTTAATTATTTTACATCCGTAAACTTTTTTATTTTCATTTTGTACATATTTTATTAATTTACCTGTAAATAATTATTTGTTATATTAAAATACCTTGTGATGAGTTTCAGTGAATTCTGTTGTTCCTACCTACTTTTAGATATTCTTATTCTCTAGCTGTTGACTTTTCCGTGGGATAAATCGTTCTTAGAGGTGGATGTTTTATGAATAATACTGAGATTTCAATCAATGGATTGGTGATTGAGAAAATGTGACGCGGGGGAGGAGATTAAGCGAAATAACTTTCAAAGGGAAACTATTATAAAATGCTGTGTAGAAAATGAAAAATATTTACTTTGAGAAGAAAAGTTATTTGACAAAAAGAGACGATCATAACATGTATCTTCAATGGAACTTATTCCCAAAAGACTCAAAACCATTAATTTAGTTATTTAAATTATATCCTCAGCTAAATTCTTCTTATCACACAAAGAGCCAAAATGAAAGAATTAAAATGACTTTTCGATTTTTTCGATTAATTTTGAAAGATGTTGTTTTTTCAAAGCGAGACAAGCGATTTGACTTGGCTTAAAAGGTTACTTGTGTCAAAGCGATATCTTTCTTTTGTAACAGTTCTTATCAACCTATAAAAATAAATCATTTAGGAAAAAAATTTAAAACTAAATCGAAATCGGATACTATTGTTCTAAGTGCAAGACGGGATTCGCGGGTTGCATACACACGCCTACCGCGTTGGCGGATGAATTATCATTCACCAATGTAATATATTACGTTGTATTTCTTTAAACCTTAATAACTTTTTTTCAATTAACACTACCACTTTCAAATTTACATAATATTGTAGATAATTTAACGTAGATTATTTTCCTTACTTCAAACACGTATGTGTTCACTAAAATTTTTGAGATATTTTAATGTGAAGTGAAAAAAACGTGAAAAAATCATTGCATTTTGCAAGTAGAATGTAATTCTGCGCAACTTTGGATTTTTATAACTTTTGTTCGGTTGGCGGGATAAGTTTCAAACCTACCCCATTTTGTAGAGAATTTTACGTAGATTAATTTCCTTATCTTAAACACCTATGTGCTCACTCAAAATTTTGAGGTATTTTAATGTGAAGCGAAAAAAATACGTTCTCATTGCGAATTGTATCTATATTCTTTTCCGCTTCACATTAAAATAACTCAAAATTTTGAGTGAGCACATAGGTGTTTAAGATAAGGAAATTAATCTACGTAAAATTCTCTACAAGATGGGATAGGTTTGAAATTTGTGCCACCAACCAAACGAAAGTTATAGAAGTTCAAAGTTGTAAAAATACGTTTTCGCTGCAAATGATTATGTATTTTTTTTTGCACTTCACATTAAGATAACTCGAAATTTTGAGCGAGCACAAAGGTGTTTAAAGTAAGGAAAATAATCTACGTGAAATTCTCTACAAGATGGAATAGATTTGGAAGTTGTGCCGGCAACCAAACGAAAGTTATGAAAGTTTGAAGTTGTAAAAATACGTTTTCATTGTAAATGATATATGCATTTTTTACAACTTTGAACTTTTATAACTTTCGTTTGGTTGCCGGCACAACTTTCAAACTTATCCCATCTTGTAGAGAATTTCACGTAGATTATTTTCCTTACCTTAAACACCTTTGTGCTCCCTCAAAATTTTGAGTTATTTTAATGTGGATTAATAAAGACGAGTATCTATCTCATCGCAAGTTATCCGCCAACGTAGTCGGCAAACTCACTGATGCAACCACTTATACACCTTGTGACGTCAACGCCGTCATGCCCTATTGGAATTAAATTGTCCATGTTTCTTCGTTCCTATCTCATTTTGAACGAATGAATCTGTTTTTATTTGAAGTAAAAAAGTTGATTGGTAACACTGTTTCAATTTTGTGGTGTTGCCATTCGTAAATAATAAAAAAGTAATGACTTGAGTACAGAAAACTTGACGAAGACGAACTGCTACTACTTTTTATAATAATTGAAATTCGCGAATTATTACGGTTCAAATAATTCTTTATTCGGCTCGATCAAGAAATATACCATCTAATGGAATAAAAGGTAACGAAAAATTGTATTCTTTTTAACTGTAGGTCTTATTCTAATTCTACCTTTCTATTTCATATTTTCATATCATTATTTTATTCGTGTTTTTTCTTGTTACCTCTTTCGGTGACGATAATCATCTTATCACCGAAATTATAATACTAATATACTAATAGCAATATTTATTACATTTTACAGATGTATTTTCCATCATTCTCGGTTATATCAAGTTTTTCAGTGGTAGTCTACTTGTCCTACGTATTCTATTCATTCTGGACATTAATTCAACCGCCGGACTGCAGAGAAGAAAAACTATGTATTTATTCGTATCTAAACCGTAATCCTAAATTTCAGGTAACTATTTTGAACATTCTCACCTTATTTGTTAATATTTTGCGATATTCTCACTCAATTTACTCTATTTTTTTCGTCAGTTGTCAATCTTCACGTCTACTGCATGGAATCCTCGAGGAAATGAAGTTTCACTGTTGTACAGGGATCCAAATTTCAACTACATAAACTCCATTGAAAAGTACGTATCCTAATATGGTTACATATAAAAGTATATTTACCTGACCTAAGTATATTTAAAATTCTGATTAAACTTTCAGAGATTTGAACTTAGATCTTCCATACCGAACAAGGAAAAATGGAACACTATATGCTCACATATTTGTTTCTCCTCGACCTAAAACAGAATGGCATCAGTTACTCGAAGACTCAGAAACCGTTCATTTAACTTTATCTTTGACCAAATATTACATACCAGATTCGGTAAAAGTAAAATTATTGGGGAATTCGTCGTTCGTTGATATGAGTACGGTGAAACCGGTTACTCATGTGAAAAAAATTCTTCCATTTTTAATGTTGACCGATCCGGTGACTTTTATCAGGACTGAATTACCGGGAGATATTTATAAATACATGAAGTAAATTCAGTTTTTATCTTTAAAGACTGTTTCTGGAGTGTTTTTTTACATGATGATTGTTTCAGGCTCAAAAATGCCAAAGAATATTTACCTGTTATTAGTGAAAATTCGATGCTCGACAGGATCGAAAACTTGAAGGAGTTGAATAGTAGTTCGAACAGTGCTGCGATTACGTTGAAATACGATCCAATTGGATATAGTAAACTGAGGTTCTTATAGCTGAGTTTTTTAATATTTTTCATTTTGAATACGTAGTGATGTAACGAAATATTTCTTGTATAGGTTTATTTTGCATATGGATCTGGCATTCCAATCGATGATAAATTTAGGATTCAAGGAGAGAGAATTGGATGATATTAAATCACTCGCCTTGGATACTAATTTCTATCTTTTAATGGTTACAGTATCTGTGTGCTTCGTTCATGTAAGTTTCTACAAAATAGAAACATATTCGAGTGCTTATCAAATTCTAAAACGACCGATTCATTTGTTTACAGCTAATATTCGACTTTTTAGCTTTCAAAAATGATATACATTTTTGGAAAACGAGGAAAAATATGGAAGGATTATCAGCTCGTACTATTATGTGGCGAGCTTTCAGTCAAGCCATCGTATTTTTATTCTTGATGGAAGAAAATGCTTCTTTGCTGGTCCTCGTTCCAGCATTCATAGGTGTACTAATAGAGGTATCCTTTTCTAACCCAATATTGTTAAATTTACGTGTACAAATTACAAAGGTAATTCCAATTGGTGGTTACATTTTGGGCCGAAACAAAGATGCATCGAAAGTATGACCAAGAAGAACCCTCTATCAATGTTTCGAGTGCCGAAGTTCATTTTTCAAATTTTAGAAACTTTTTGGAAATCCAAAATTAAGGTCAATTAGCCAAATAGAGAACACCTCAAAAAAATCGCTGTAAAACTCTAGATCGGAAATTTCTATTTCTCTCACTTTTTAAATTGTATTTAAGATAATGAAAATCAATAGCTACTTGGTATTTGGATGATTTTAAGGGTTTTAATTTTAAACCATGTTTTCAATTATGTAGAAACATTAATCTAACGCCATGGTCCTGCAAAGGGTAACATGTGAAAATTCCATTTAATAAAAAAAAATACTAGAATTTGTAATGCTTTAGGGTACCTATAGCGTTTTTCAAATTTTTTCGCATTTTTATAGGCCGGTGCCAAAAATTGTTTTAAAATTAACTACCTTAAAACGACGCGATAAAAATCGGAAAAAATGAAAATGCTTTGGCTCAGGTTTACATCCTCCCCTTCTTCCCCCCTCCCACCCCCAATCATCATCCAAGCTCAACATTTTAAAGTATTGCATATTTTCAAAATATTTTTTCAATTTTCTTCAAGAATTATTCGTTTTGTTTTTTTGCTTTTTTGTTGATAGACGTATCATTACTAATGAAGAGTGAAAAATTCCCGAATTTCCTTTGAATTTCTTTATTTTAGGTGTTTACAAGATTTTTTTTGTACTTCCCAAAACGCTATTTTTGGACATAGATATTTTGAAATTGGAAGTGAATAAAAAAATAATTACGTAGGCTTTGATTTTGGGGGAGAGGGAGGAGGGTTGATTTTCCCTTTAGATGAATGTACGACAACCTACGACCTCTTTTCCTTATTCTAAGAATTCTCAAACCACCGTGAGATAACAATTGACTTTAATGCAAAGAAATTTGAGATCCCCTTGAAGAAGAAAAAGGGCCGGAGGTTGTTCTACCTCTATATGGAGTGAAAATCAAATCCGCGAAATCAATATAAGCCTATGTAATTACTTTTTGTATTCACTTCCAGATATAAATCTCCAAAAACAGCCTTTTTGACCATGTATGAAAATCATATGAACTTTCTGAAAAAATTCGGAAATTCGGGATTTTTTTATTCTTCAATGATAATAATATTACTAACCAGTAACCGACAATACAAAAACTGGAAAAATGAAAAATTTTGTTTGAACAAATTGGAAATTTTGAACTTTCAGCTTTTACTAGTGGGGGGGGGGGGGGTGTTACATGCAAAAAAAACAATTTTTGTCACGTTTTTTTGAGGTTATTTCACAACCATTTTTTTGCCCAGGTTCATCAAAATTCAATAAATGTGACCTGGTCTACGAAAAGGGACCGCAAGCAAAAACCAACTTTTCGAGAAAAACACGTTTTAATAAAAAAAGTCGCGTTTGAAAGTTGAACTTTGAACTTTCGACTGAAGCTTAGTTTTCTAGAAAAAAACTAATTGCACACGACAGATTGGAAATTTGACGCTCTACAATTTATGTTCTATTCATTTTTTCCGTTGAGTCCTTCCTCTGCTCAAAAAATAGGCTTCAAGTGACAAAAGTTAACAAAAAGTGTAAAACAAATTTCAACAAAAAATTGGTAACTTTTGACACTTGAAGTCAATTTTCTGAGCAAAGAAAGGGTTCTACAGAAAAAATGAATAGAACATAAATTGTAGAGCGTCAAATTTCCTTTCTGCTATGAGCACTTAGTTTTATTCTAGAAAGCGATGCTTTCGAGATATATCAGCTGGAAGTTAAAATTCAGCCTTTATTGAAAATATGTCGAAAACTAAGCTTCCTAGTAGAAAACTGATGTTATTTACAGCAAATCTAAGAAGGTCTGGTGTTTGCGGTTTGTTTCATTGGAAGGAGCATACTTTTTTCTATCAAAATCTATCAAAAACGAAAACCTGATTTTTGTGACTATAGGTACCTTTCCGTAGTCCAGGTCACAAATGGTTGAAAACATTACATCCTAGGATATTTATGTACCTAGTACCTACCTACCCTATTTGCATCCTCCCGAATCCATTGAAAGCGGTTTCGAAATTATCTGAAGTCTAGAAAATTTTGCATTCTCCAGGTTTAAAAAAGGTCCATAAAAATAACTCAAATAAACTTTTGGCACCTACAAAAGTCAATTACCGATATTGGTATCTAAAATTTGTAACTACGTCAATAGTGTACGTATTGAAATTGAAAGACAAAATTTGGTAACTGTGTCTTATTTTCGACCTTCCGAATCAATTAAAAGCATTTTCAAACCAATCTGGAGTCTGCAGCTAATTTTTCAAAATTCGTGAAAAATTTATACTCTAGAAAAATAATATGGATTTGATTCAGCAGTTACAAATTTTCGAAAATTGTGCTTTAATCGATCAAATAGGTCACCAATGTGGATGATCCTTGTTTGTAGGTGCCAAAGTTTCTATGGATTCTTTTTGTAGAATTTTTTTAAAAGCTGAAAGATGCTAAAATTTTCTGAATGTTCCAGAACGTCTCGAAACAGTTTCCTATCGTTTTGGGTGATCGAAAATAGAGTATACTAAATTTCGGCGTCTAGCCTTAATTAGATTAATTTTTAATTGCATCACCACGAAATAATTTTGAATTTTCAAAAATTCGTCAACATTTGAAAGATGTCACCAGGTGTAATTTCTAATTTAGGATCCCTTTTGGATGTACTTCCAAAATATTTTTGTTCGGCCTAAAATTTTACTGTCAGTTGGGATATCCCTTTTTTCAGCATGAATTAAATTATATTAAATTATTTCTGTCTAGGTTTGGAAAGTACACAAAATAATTCCAATAGACTGGCGAAGATTGAAACTGAAACCAATCTCTTTGACTAAGATTGAACAAGAGACTAAAAAATTCGATGCTCAGAGTATGAAATACTTGTCTTATATTTTATATCCTTTATGCATCGTCGGAGCTATGTATTCTTTGCTGTATGATTCTCATCGAAGGTATTTTTTTCATTTTGTTATCTTTTCAACATTATCATTTCATAACCGGAAATTATTTTTTAGCTGGTATTCTTGGTTGATAAGAAACATGGTGAATGGAGTTTATGCATTTGGTTTCCTGTTCATGCTGCCTCAATTATTCATTAATTATAAATTAAAATCTGTGGCTCATTTGCCCTGGAGAACTTTCATGTATAAGGTATATCCAATTTGTGGAATTCTTCCTGGATAATTTATTCTAGGGGGTTTTAATATCATTTGATTTATGAATTTTTATAGGCTTTTAATACTTTCATCGACGATTTATTCGCTTTCATTATTACTATGCCAACTGCCCATCGATTAGCTTGTTTCCGCGACGATGTCGTTTTTCTCATCTATATGTATCAAAGATGGTATATTTTTCAATTTTTAAAAAATTTATTTTCATTTTTCAATTTTAAAAAAATTTATTTTCATTTTTCAATTTTTAAAAAATTTATTTTCATTTTTCAATTTTTATTCTGAAATAATACTTTATTGTGCAGGTTGTACCCGGTGGATAAATCCAGAATCGATTCTGATACTTCGGTGACCGAAGAAGCAGACACGACGACAAAGAAGACTCAATAATCCAAGATGGCATTTATTTTGTACATATGTCTTTTCATTACGCCGCAGAATTTATGGCAATAATTTGTATGTAATTGGAAAGGGCTATGGGATATTCGTTCCTATATTTATTTCATATTGTATAAGTAATTTTTACAACGATGATTCGTGATTTAGATTCATACGATAGAGATCGCGACACAGATCTCGTCTACTCATATCTGCAACTATATTCAAGTTGTCGATAAACTCATCGATCGATGTTTCGTAATTCATAATACTTGGTTTATTCCATTCGTGCAATACTGTTTTTTCTTTTCATTCCGCAATTTGTTTTTCTATGGAATTTTATAGGTTGTACGGCTGTGTAATATTATGAAATTCTATTTTGGCTGTGTTATCGTATAATTTTAGATTTTTTAACGCCCTATCCTCATTGTTGGATCAAAGCTGATGTCCCATCAGAGGACCAAATTTTTAATGTTCAATATTGGTTTGAAAATGATGTGTTTTATGTGCGTAACAAATTTTTTCAGCGTAGTGCAATTTTTTTCTGGTTAGGAAAATTCGCTGTGTAGATTTTCAAGTGTTAATAAAATGCGTTTTGAAGCTTGGTGACTTATGTTGTTTTGTTGTTTTTAAAGATTATTTGTACATAAAAAAGTGAGAAATTTAGATCAGAAAAAATGAAATTTCTTTGAAGGTAGAATGAGATGAAGAGCAGAGGGAATCGGGAAATTTTGTCTAAAAAGGCACCATAACATTTTGTAAAAGCTGATCACTTTCTTATCTTAAATTTTTCGAATCAGTTCAGTGGTTCTCAAAAAGTAGCTGACTCGTTTTTCTAGATTGCACAAGAAGTTATGTGCAAAAAATTTATCAAATAAGCTTTCAAACAGACATGTCGGTTTGTCGGTTAGTTTGATCGATTCGAATTGTAAACCAATTTAACCTAATAGACCAAACCTTCGACAGATGGTCGGTATTTCCAAAACAAAGTTTCAACCCTGGAATAGGAATCCAGATTTGAAAACTAGCTCCTAAATATTGTCGCAGATGGGATTCTGACGATCTGAGTTCAACTTTTTCAACTCTAATTTTTATCGATTTCTTTTTTCCTGAAGGTTTTTTAAAGCTGTGTGCTGTGTCTAATTTAAAAATTTTTCCACGCGTAGAGTAAAATTTTTTAAATTCATGTACCCAACGTTTTCCAACTTTAATTTTTTCAATTTTTTAAAAGGAATTTCCAATTGGAAAAGGTTCAGTGGAAAAAATGGAAAAGGAAAAGCTAAGTTGGAAAAATTATTAATATCGCACCTCCAGACTCCAGTGTATTTAATAACACCACATCTTAAAATAAAAATAAAGTTCTTTATTTTTGGTGGAAAGTGAAAACTAATCAAAGATAAGCACGTTTCAGAAAAAAATATGAGCATCAATTTTTTTTGAGATGTGGTGTTATTGCACTGGAGGTGCGATTGTATTAAAATTTATTCCAATTGTAAATTCTTTTAAATTCAAATTTTCTCAAAAATTTCCCAACTTTAAAAATTTTTTTTCATCATTAGGCACATACTTATATCTTTTTGAATTTCTTTCAATTTTAATTTTTTTCCAATAAATTAAAAATTTTTCTTTATTTTTTTCAATTTTGGATTTGAAAAAATTTTAACCTCGTGTTTTTTGAAATTTTTAATAGTAGGAAGAAATTTCAAAAGATATAGAATTAAAAAAAATTAATGAAAAGTTAGAAAAACTTTGAGAAAATTGATTTAAAAAAATTTTACTGTTGAAAAAGAGAAAAATAGAATTGAACAAATTGAACAAATTTAGGGTTGAAAAATTTTAAGCTTTGAAATCTGAATAACAATTAAGCAATTCGAGAAAATAAAAACTGAAAAAATTCAGAGTTGTAAAGTTAAATTTAGAATTTCGTCCTTGGATCGTCGGAATCCGAATTGCAACAAAATTATTTAAGAGCTAGTAATCTGGAAACAGCGACTTCAATTTATTGATGAACGACTCTTTTTTTGAGAATTCACTTTTGAAAATAGGCTCAAATAGCTGAAACTTGTGAAATTTGCAAAGGTATCTACATCGGAAAAAAAAACTCAATTTTTGAATTTTGTGCATTTTTCCAGCGTGAATAAAACTGGTTATATCCTGGTACCAATGAAATATTCGTGATCAGAGACCTCGAATCCATCCTTCATCGATATTCTAACTCCTTTCTGCACGATTATGGACATCTTTATCGTTTTCTGAGGAGAAAATGAACGATAAGTATCTCGAGAACCAAGATCCTGTTCCAGAAATAGAAGCAGGAGGCAGGATTCGAAATCATCGACCTTAAATCCACTATATTCGACTCATATTTGAACGTTTTGCTTCAAAAATGGCGTTAAAAAATCCTAAGTACGAAGAAAAAAGTTTGCTGTTTTGAGAAAAAAAAGTATAGGCGAAAAATTGGACCTTTTCTCTTGTCCACTTATTTTGAAAATATCTGTCTGGGTTTTTTTAGCCATTTTTAAAGCCGAAAATATTCAGAAGTCTGCTGTTACTAATTTGAGGTTACTGATTCTCAGTGATGTCAGCGTTCGCATTTTTTGCGTTCGCGTTCCGTTCCCGTTCAGCACATTTTCCTCAAACTGCGTTCGCGTTCCGTTCACGTTCATGGCCTTTTCACCCCGTTCCGTTCCCGTTCCGTTCACATTTCTTTTGCGTTCCCTTTGCGTTCAGCTTTCAACACTTGTTGAAAACTGAATGCATGAAAAATTTTCCACTCGTATGCAGGTTAGTACATTATGAGTGATACGAGTGGAAAATTTTTCAGTTTTCATTAGTTTTTTTCATAAATAGAACAAACCAGCCGAAATGAATGCCTATTCCTTTAGAAATTTCCAAAATATAAACATACAAAACCCTGAATTTGAATGCTCGTTCAATCAACAGGCCTGGGCGCTAGTGGTGTGACGTCATCATCAGTAGGCAGAACAAAGCATTGGTTTAAATGGGAGAATGTAAATTTTTGAAGGTTTTTTCATTTTTAACTCGTTACAAGGGGGAATTTGCAAAATTTTTACATCGGATCTTATGTAAAATTTAACGAGCTTTCCGATGGTGTAATTAGTTTTGGATTTTGAGCAATAGTTTTCTTATAAACTGAGACGTACGAAATGGACATCATGGAAGTGTTGTAAATTTATTGAAAAATGAATAGGAAAAAATCATCATAGAACAAAAATGAATACACCATTGGAAAGAGCATGAAAAATGCTACATTTTGTTTATTGGATGTATTTTTCCATGTGTTATTGTTTTTGAGATACACTGTTCCAAACTTTTGGGTTGACATATTTCAAAAAATATAGAACACGGAAAAATATATCCAACGGACGAAATGTAGCATTTTTCATGCTCTTTCCAATGGTGTATTCGTTTTTGTTCTACGATGATTTTTTCTTATTCATTTTTCAATAAATTTACAACACCCTCATGATGTCCATTTCGTTCGTCTCAGTTTATAAGAAAACTATTACTCGAAACCCAAAACTAATTACACCATCGGAAAGCTCGTTAAATTTTACATAAGATCCGATGAGAAAATTTCGCAAATTCCCCCTTGTGATGAGTAAAAAATGAAAAAACCTTCAAAAATTTACATCCTCCCATTTAAACCAATGTAATTTTTCTGTTTGTTCTGCCTACTGATCGTGACGTCACGAGCTGATAAGAATTCAGCGCCCAGGCCTTTTTAACTATAGGTGGTGTTGGTTGAACGCGTTCCGTTCGCGTTCCGTTCAGAATACATCTGAAAGAAATGAGCGTTCGTTCCCGTTCCGTTCAAATTTTCCAAAAAGTGCTATCGTTCCGTTCGAACGCGCGTTCAGAACGCGAACGCTGACATCACTGCGTGATTCTGAATTCGAAGTTCATTTTTGGGGAAAAATATAATTTTTCGTGTTTTTTCTAATGCTAAAAAAACTGGTTGCGTCATAGAACTAACGACATATTCGTATCAGTGATCTCAAACCACCAACGATATCTCGACCCTTTCCACACGATTTTGGACAGTTAGATAGTCTATTCGAGAAAAAAATTAACGTTGTTTTGAGAACAAAGGTCCAGGACCGAAAATGAACCCAGAATTCGAAATCAGGAATCTTGAATTCATCATATTTAACCCTTATTTTGAGCATTTCGCTATAAAAAATGCAATGTAGAAAAAATTTCGCAGTTTTGAGAAAAAAATATGTGGGCAAGAAATTGCCCATTTTTCTCTTACTTTTGAAGGCAAAGACGCTCAAAATAGGAGTCGAATATGACTAATTCGAAGTCCCTGATTTCGATTCCTGAATTTTCTTCCTGGACCAGGCCTTTGTTTCGAAGATATGGTCAATTTTCGAATCAAAATTCAATTTCCAGGCAATCAGGCTGCGATATACTCAAAGATTTGTTTTCGATTAATCGGAGGTCGTAAATTCCAATTCATAGGTCCACAGAGGTTAAAAAATCCACTGCAAATTTCAAGAAAAATTTGTCGAATAGACATAAATTTTCCTGACGCAAAATCCCGTTAAAAATCAATCTCCTCTTTTCTTGAAAATAAAAATCACGAAATCATCCATTCCAATCAATCTTTTCAAAAATTCCACTTCGATACCTTTCATTTCCAAAATTTCCTCACTCATCGCAAATAAAACCAATTTAAAATAAAAATCACTTTATTATACAAGTATATTTTCATATTTTATAAGTACAGATTAACATATAAAATTAATAAAACATGACAACTTTTCACACACGATGATGAATCGAATTACGCAAAAATGGCCCAACGATCCGCCTTTAGTTCACAAACATTCCACAAACCGTCGCCAAATTTGCTTCACTAACATAAATTTTGATTTGATCACGTTAGGAAAAAAAAAACAATGTTCGTCGTATAAAATAAATCGAAAAAAAAAAGAAAAAACGAAACAAAATATCAATATGTATTGCCTTTACGTATCTTGTTGCTATGTGTTCTGTAAACGTACAAGTAACTCGACGAGTATCTAAACTTAATTTGATTTTATTGCTAGTCACTACTTGGCTAAAAAATAATTTGTTACGTAGCTTGGCGAGAGCTTTAAAAAAAAATGGTAAGGCATACGTGTTTTTTTTTTTAAATTACACAATTCCAAAATTTGGACGAACACATTAAAAAGCACTATTTTTTCAACCCGAACATACGCTCGGATCAGGTCGATGAATTTAAAAAAAGTACCACCTTAATTCGTAATGCCCATGACACGAGGGTCTGCGCGAAATCAATTGTTCTCGTAAAAAGTGCTTTAAAATACTGGTATTTCTATAGACAAAAGCATATGTACATGAAAATCTAACGTATTTACACTACAAAAAAATTTCGAGGCAGGTTATAAATAAAAATTAATTTAAGAGAAAAAAAGAGCAGAGAAGAGAAAGAAAATTGAACTACGTATAATTAAAAAAAAAAAGAAAAGAAAGAAAAAGAAAAAGTAAACCTACTTTGTACTGAGATCATAACGTTATAAAAATTACAAAATATAACAAAAATAAAAACGAGATTACAAACATTTTAAAATGGAAAAAAAATTCTACACTAAAAAAACTACTCATGAGATTACAACATACATCATTGTGTAAAATTCCCGAGTCCGATTGCTCGTCAATTTAATTTTGCCAATTCATACTCTCTTAGTAAAACATTTGTCGATAATTTAAATACAAAAATAGTACATTTCATTGGTTAACTGTTCGAATATACTAAAAACTGGTATCACTGTCAATACGAACAATTACGGTAACATAGAATTGCAAACCTGTACCCTTAAAATGCGCAACACGATTTGTATTTTAGGCAATTTCAATTTCAAAATCATCCGATATCTTGAAAAATTCCAAAATCGAATACAAAAAGTGCCAATTTAGATGAAAAATTGTGTTACAAATCAAAACACAGATGACAAGATCTCGATAATTTTCAGAATACAGAATCGATTGTCTTTCGTAAAAAAAATTTCAAATCAACGGAACTAAAAATTACGATGGAAATGGTAACGTGTCATGACGTCACCGGAGTATTTATAAATAATCATAGACAAACCGAATGAGCGACGAGTATTACGGTTTAATTCTACGTTATCCATACAAAAAACAAATTCTTTCTTCGATTTCGTTTCACCAACGAAAACCCCCACAAAAATCATGTTTTTCCAATTCCACCTTAGTTCAAACCATCGTGACGTCATTTTTATCCGAAAGAAATTCTAGCTCGCTGACCGTAATTGCAAAATCTGGGAGGTTCGATCATCCGAAAAAAAATATACAAAGAGAGATAGAGAGAGCAATTCGTGTGTGATCTTAACACGACATTTGGTAGGAATTTCCAAACGAAACCTGGGGGACCAGTTCACAATTTATGTACACCGATCCTTTACCACTTATTCCTATGGCATTAGCTCGTTAATGAAATTCAATTCATTAGATGGGAACGGCGAATCGAAAAAATCCAGACTGAAATCCAGATTGCTCATATTGACGTTAGGGTTCTGCATAGATGAAGGCATTTCTTGAGTTCGATGCGGATTGTGATGTAGGTTTGTCATGGTATTTGGCATATGAGACATGGTATTGGCTAATGGCATATTGGCGTTATTCGGACGTGACTGTTGTTGTTGTTGCTGCTGCGCTTGAGGATTATAGACTTGGTTGGCTAGGGCAGCAACGTTGTTGGCAGGGTTGGTCATACCGTGAGGTATTGGTAGGTTTAAAGACATCTGCGAAAAGAAAATTGTAAATAGTGAAATTAGAAAAAAGAGAAAATTATCAATCGTAGAATGAAAAAAATGATCAGAAGAAGGTTTCGAATTCGCGGGAGCTGATTTGATTCGAGGCCAGACTAAAGTACAACACTTGGTACAACATATCACTTTTCATTAAGAATTTAATAAAAAAAAAACAACCTCAGAAGTAGATTTTCTATTCTCTTATTCACTGAAGGTTGGGGAGGAGGAAAACAACAAAAGTAGGGTGAGAATCCTGTTAAATTGAAATAATCACAATGATTGCATCATTTTCAATTCTCAATAGGTCAATGACCCCTTAGAGAGACCTTTCAAATCTGTTATTCGCTTCGCACATCCACGCCATGAATTTCTGAATTGCATGATGTTTCAATTTTTGAAAATCTTTTCCCCTCAAAAATCATTGATTAAGAAGAACATTATTTTTTATTTTCAATTGATATTCATTCATAAGTATAATTAATTTTTCGTCCATATTTTTTTCCAATTGACCACAGCCTGCTTCAAATTTTCTTTAAAATGGTTGAAAAAAATTGAATAAATTATATTTTTTGAAAACCTGCGATCGATCAATTATGTTGAAAAATTGTTCAGTAGATAACGACAATGATGCTAAGTTTTTCGACAGAATGCAAAAACAAATCGAAAAGATACAAAAATTGAACGCCAGATGAAATTTATAATTTTTTTTTGGCATTTTAGGAGCAAATATCGAAAAAAATCACGATTAAAATTCAATCTCAAGCAAGAAATTATTCGAAGGAGGAGGAGATGAGTTTAAAATAGAAAATTTTCAAATCAGATGGGATTTCTTCACATTTTTTACCAAAAGTAAAAATACAACTTTATCCACTTTTTTAAATCAATAAGCGAAATTTTCCAAAAAAAGGCCACCTTCCCAAATTCTTCGATATAAACCTCATTTTTTATAAAAAAATACACTTTTTCCATAATTAGAAGGGTAGGCTTTCCTCTCTCCCACGTAACCAACTTGATTTTTTTCAATTTTCAGTGAAATTTTTTCATACATCTCTACAATTCTTGATCTGATGCATCCTCCCCCTACCCCAATCACCTCTTGGGTATCTCCTCCAACTGAAATTGGGGAAAAGCTTTGCTCTTTGTCTCCTTCAGTCTCTCTTTGATTGTAAGCGAATATAATTTGGTCTTTTCAAGTTGATTCCTCCCTTTTTTTTCACAACAAATAGATAGAAAGTAAATTTTGATGTTTTTTCAAAATTATTTAAAAATGACATCTTTTTGAGGGAAATGGGTGTTAAAATTGAAAAAAAAATTAAAACAGAGGCAAAAGATACAACATTCTTGGATTTTGTGTGTAAAATATTGAAATACTGTGAAAAAAAATTACATCAAATCTAGCATTTGAAATGTGAAATTGGCAATACTTTTCGTAAAACAATTTTTGAAATCTATTGATCAGAGGTACGTTCTTCAAAACTAGGAAATCGGTTAATTAATATTTTTCAAAAAAATTTTACAATCAAACAGTCTTAAAATCGATAAATATATCAAAAAAAGTGATGAATCATTTCAATAAATCGATTGAATGAAATTTTTCAAAAATTGATCAATTCCATTCACTGAATAATTTCCTGAAGAGAATTTGGCAAATTTTGTGAAATCCAAAAAGATCTGGGACCTGTGAATTGAGAGGAAAAAGTGGTGTAAAAATTCTCTTCATTCTTTCAGAAGGTATTGCCTTTGCCTATATAAATTTCTGAAAAAATTAATTTTTTGACTTTTGACCTTTAACTTAGATTTCTCTATTTTGAATCCAAAGTACAATCAATACAGATTCATCTCCTCTATTTTCCCTCACATTCAAATCTTTGGACAAAAACTCAATAAATAATGAGAAAACAACAAGAATGAGCCACTACTACCCAAGAACCCTGCCCATCACTCCCACCTCACTGATTTTGATCAGAAATTTTTAAAATGCTAACTCTTGTAGTACAGATCCTCAAATTTTTGTTGTCAGTTTTATATCCAGGCCCCGCGGTGAAAATTTTAAAAATTAGAAACCAAGAGCATATGTTCGTAACTTTCTTCATTTAGAAAAAACAAGAAATTAACGGGCATTTTTTGCTTACCATCAATTTCGAAAGAGGTAAAAGTAATACAAATAATTCCAAACTTTTCAGCTATGTAGAAATTCAACAAATTTGAAGTGATTTTTTTCATTTAATTCCTTGAATATAAATGATGGATAAAAAAGTTCATACCATTTTTTGTGCCTTTTGACTCAAGAAAACCAAAGATACAATCAAATTTCTATTTCTTTGAAAATTTTTTGGATGTACAATTTCTCAGTGATGGAAAACTGAAATATCGAATCCAGTTCTTTTCGTTTTTCATGTTGATTTTGTTTTTTTTTTCAATTTTTTAGATCCACTTTTGGTTTTTATTTTTTCATTTTTTCCACTTTCAGGATCAATTTCAGTTTCAATTTTTTGTTCTTCGAAAATGAAATTGAAAATGAACAAAAAAAAACAAACATTCAAATAGGTACCTACCCAATAAACAAAAAAATAAAATTGATAGAAAAAATGAGAAAAAATTAAATTAGTTTATGATCTTTAATGATCTTCGTTAATTTAAATTCAATGCAGAAGCAAAACTCAAAAATGAGATCTTTAAAAGAAGAATTGGAAATATTCGAGTTACAGTTTCACCTCCCATTCCAGCTTCAATTATATATTTCAATTTTCATTTTCCACTGATAAGCTTGAACACAAAACTAATAAACAATTTGGACCGATAGCTTGAGATACAATTCATCCAATTTTTCAGACAATTCAAAAAGAAAAAAAAAAAAAACAGCACACAAAAATTTGGAATACCCTTTTTCTCCCAAATTCCCCCCCCAAAAATGCTGAAAAATTTGCATAAAAAACCCTATTTTTCAATAAATAGCTAAAAATTAATCGGAAAACGAATTTTGCAGCACAAAACCCCAAAATCACGGATAATTCGAAGCTGATTTTCATCTGGTTCTGTTTTTTGGGTTTTGGTAAGAGGAAATGGGATTGTGCAATGGCCAGGATCGTTCATGGTTATTAAAAAGGAACATCTGAAACGTCACACAACGCATTAGTTTCTACTCCAAATAACTACACATATTACAGAACACACGAGGGCGACACGTGTCAATTTACACATGTATTTATAATTTTATAAACTTACTTCCAGGGAAAGTATTCTGTTGAGGTAGCCTTTGCGGCATATTGCAAGGTATACCTTGAAACTGGCCGCTGGTTTGTCTACCGTTGATACCGTACTCTGGCGGAGGAGGTCTTATCATATTCTGCATATTTTTCTGCTGAGGAGGCATTTGCTGTAGTCTCAGCTGCTGCTGCGCTTGCTGCTGGTGATGTGCCTGCTGCTGTTGGTGATGTTGCTGCTGCTGCTGGACATGTTGAGTTGCTTGGTGTTGCTGGTGTTGCTGCTGCATTTGAGCGACGTGGTGAGATTGCTGTTGCTGCTGCGATTTCTGTTGCTGCTGGAGGTGTTGCTGTTGCTGGTATTGCTGTTGTTGTTGTTGCTTACACATCTGGAAAATGAAGTGAACGATTGATGTTTAGGTTTTTGTCGAAGAAAATTTTTCCCCCGTTTGGGAATGAAGATTGACGAAATTAACCCAAATCTTTGGAAAGGATTTAGAAGATTCAGATAGATTCTCAGGGTTCATGAAAATTATAAGAGGAATTAGCTCTTCTCAAATAGAATTATTTTTGCCCACATCTGCCCAGACCTGATAAGTATTCCCTTGGATTGGCTTGATCAAAATCGATTAGATCTACTCAGATGTGGCCAATTTTCAGACCTGATCATTTTTCCCTGACAAAGGAGATACCTATCCCAATTCAAAAGTAAAATTTTGAGCAAAAAAAAAATTAATTCAGAGTACATCATAAAAGAAACCCATTTCCAAAATTCCAGGTGCTGAAGTGCACTTCTCGAATTTTGGCGAATTTTTGAAATTTCAAAATTACCTCATTGTCCTGCAAAACATGAAAATTTGATCTAATCAACAAAAAAAAACTGAAATTGGTATATACCCTATTTTAGACCACCTGAATCGATGGGAAGCGGTTTCGAGACGTTTCAGAGCCTCCAGTAACTTTTGGACTTTCCAGCGCTAGAGCAAACTCTATAAAAATGGTCCATTGGACTTCAGTACCTATAATCGCTAATCGCCCATATATTGGTGGCCTTTTTGGTAGATCAAAGCATAATTTTTCAAAATTTGTAACATTGAGTGAAAATTCATATTTTTTTCTAAGAAAAATTTTCACCCAAAAATAATAAGGTTCTCAACTCAAATATATGAATTTTGCGAAATTATACTTTAATTGATCAAATAGGTCACCAATAAGACTAATTCGCAATTTTCAATGCTTAAGTTCATATGGACTATTTTTATAGGGGTTTCTCCAGCGCAGCTCTGGAAAGTTCCAGAATTTTCTGGATTCGGGATATCGAAAACAGAAAATCTACCAACATTCGGCTTTTTGTTTCAATGCCTGTACTAAGGGCGTATTTTAAAAAATTTTCCAGAAAATTTTTTTGCCAAAAAATTTGGATTTGAACTCGAAATTGCGAAATTCGGAAAATTGTGCTTAAGGGGAGGGGGATTTATGGAGATGAAAGAATCGATTTTTTTAAAAATGCTCAGAGTAATTCGCAATGCACAGATGAATATTAAAATCGACAATTACCTCAATTTAAGTCAACCTACCACCAATAAAAATTTGAAATTCCAGAAAATAAATGGTTTCAAATGAGGTTTTCGACAAAATAGCTTCCTAAAAAAAGTTACGACTGTGATGAAATTAAATTTTATTAAATACTACCTCACTTTTGGCCCACAATTCTACACAACTCTGAGCATTCATTTTTTAATTTTTAGTAACGATAGATAAAGTTCAAATTTTTACTCAATTCAGTTCAGTAAAATTGGAGATCGCCCAAAAATGGAGTTTCCATGTTTTCTAAATCTATGAACTTATAATTTGCACGTTGTAAGAAAAAATATGGCAAAATTTGAAAAAAATTATGAAAAGGTGTTTTCAGCCTTAAAAAGTTTAACTTTTTTTGGAAATTGAAATTTTTTTCTTTTAAAAGCTCTTTCCAGTAAAGTTAGTTTCTCATGTTTTTGCCCCTTTTTCTCCAAAACTATCCGACCAATTTTCTTTCTGTTTTTTTTTTTATTGTGTTCAAGAGAGATTTCTTTATAATTTAACAGCAGGATTTTTAAAACTGTCAATTTTTTGTGTTTTTATGCTGAATTGATTTACATAATACTTGTGCTGATTTTGAACGAATTGATGAAATTTTTGGGATAAAGTTGGGATTTCCCCAAATCCTCCTGTTAAAACATGGTTGGGATGTTCCTGAATTGAACTTTAAGAACCTGAACGTCGTAGGTCATGTGGTTTCTGAGAAAATGGGATCCAAAGTAAAATTTCTGTTTTTCCATGCTTAATTTCTACTTTTTTCTCAATTTCCAAAAACATTTTTTTTTACGTTGTAAAACGTTGCTAAAAAATGTATGTATGAGTCATATTTTTATCCTTAATGAACTGTGGGCATTTTTTATCCCAGTATATCAAGTTTTCCACTTTTGAGAAATACAGCTGAATTAAACCAATTTCTCATTTTTTCAAATTTCTTTGGATCAAAATTTTTTTTATCATTTTTCTACTACTTGAAACTAATTTCTCTTCTACGATGTGCATTCAACTAAAAAATTTAAAACCCCCGCCCTTAAATTGATCAAATACATAAGCGCACCCAGAAATTATTTAAGGGCGGGGCTCAGAATTCTGGAAAAATAGGGGGGGGGGGGGGGTAAATTTCAATGAAAAAATTCAGTAACTTGTTATTTCCGTGGCGCTGGCGTTGTCAGGGTATTTTCATTAGATTGATAATTCATAAACGGATTTGAGCCAAGTAAAATTAAAAAATTACGGAATTTCAGTTATTTTTTGCTGATTTTTTAGTCAAAATTATTGATTTGTTTCTGACAAACTGGGAATTGATTGAGAAATCAGTAATTTTTGACCGAAAGATCAGAATTTTTAAAATAGAAGAATTAAAATACTGCCCGAGCGAAGCGAGGGCGAAAATTTTTTGAAAAATCCTGTTTCAAGAGCAAAAAAATTCACTTTTTTTTACATTTTTCCAATAAAAAAATCTCCTGTCCGAGCTTAAGGGAGGGGCTCGAGCCCCCTGAGCCCCCCCCCCTTGGGTGCGCTTATGATCAAATAGGTCACCAATATGGGTAATTTGCAATTATACAGGGTGGTCCAGTTAAGGTGTGAAATATTAAAACCAAGTATTCTACTTATCATTTGGAGTAAAAAATGTTATATACATGATGGATCATAAACGCTTCATTACTGAGTTATTCGTCTTTAAAGGGGGCCCAGATTTCACCCAAAATTGGCAATTTTCGCTCTAGCAGTGAAAATTTTCGGGCGGGGGGGAGGTGGTGGAAAAAGTGAAAGGAGGTCCATAGAAACGTATACCATTTTTTTTTTTTTTTGATTCATAAGTAAGTGTTTTAAAGCAAAAAATGTGTTTCTGTACCAGAAAAATGGTCGAACAAGAACAAGAAATCATTTTTTTGAAATTTCATTCACTTTTAGGGGTAGTAAGTACTACTTATTTAACACCTATTAACCCAAATTTCTGTTTTTTTTTTTATTTATTAGATGCTGAGGATGCTGAGTAATCAATTTATCAAATTTCGACCATCCCACAAAATTACAATAAAAATCGAATTTAATGATTTTTCACGATTCCTCATTATTATAAAAAAAATTTCGCCTAGAATTTTTTTCTAAAAAATCAAAAAAATGGAGGGTATCTCAGCATAATTTATTTTGTGGCAACGCTGTAATTAACTTCCGCGTAAATAACCCCGACGCTCGTCTCGTTAAACGCAACATTTTACGGGCGTCGCGATGCGCAACGTTGCCGAATTTCCAATTCTTTACTCGGCGATATCTCAGAAAGAAAGCGTTTTGGGCCCATGTTGAATATGACATTTTTTGTTCGAATTGATAAGTAGAATACGAGGTTTCAATATTACACACCTTAACTGGACCACCCTGTAGATGGTGAAGTCCATATGGACCAGTTTTATGGACTTTCTCCAGCGCTGGAAAAGTTCAAAAGTTGCTGGAGTCTACGAAACGTCTTGAAACCGCTTCCAGTCGATTCGGAAGGTCAATAATAAGGTATACGACCAAATTTCAGTTTTTTTTTGTTAATTTCATCAAATTTTCATGTTTTGCAGGGCAATGAAATAATTTTGAAATTTCAAAAAATCGCTCAAAATTCGAGAAGTGCACTTCAGCACTTGAGATTTTGGAAATGGGGTTCTTTTATAATGTATTTTCAATTCATTTTTGTTTCGGCTCAAAATTTTTCTTCAAGTTGGGATACCTCCCTGTGAGGAATTTTGAACAATCAACCAGACCAGAGTACCCAAAAAAATTCAAAATTCAGTTTTCCAAAAATTCTTCTCCATCAATCGAAAATACATTCCAAATTCTAATTTTTAATACCGAGAATCTCTCATTTCAGCACATTTTTCATCAACTAGAAAACCTGAAAACTCTCTGAAACTCACCTGCTGCCTCATCATCATCAACTGCTGCTGAGATAACTTATGCTGCTCGCTGAGCTGACTTTCATGAATAGAGGTGGCAGCCGTAGACGTGGCCACATGATGCCTACTCTGCTGCTGGTTAAAATTGACGTTGATGGTTTGCGAAATATTGAAGACACTTGGATTCGGTTCCATTTTCACGTTACAGGTATTGGCCGGATTCACGAAATACATCCCTTGCTGGGCGGCAACCGATACGGATGGCGAGTTTATATCGGTGGGTGCATTTTGAGCCATCGAAACCTGCGTAAAATAAGTTTCCATTGTTATAGAAAAAAATAACCAACGAATTCATTATGCTAATTATCATAACTACGAAGTCGATTAACTTCCCACTCATCGATTCTGAAAATTCAAACTGCCCAAAAAGCATATCCGGCGCTCGAACCGGCTCATACATCAAGAAGCTCTCTGTCAGTCCATTCTGCATTCTTGATTCTAGGTACCCAAAGCGAAGGGGGGCTCGGTTTTCCAAAAAAATACCTAATATCTTATAACCCGAGCAAATATATAAATATAAATGTAATTAACATTAACCATCACCTGCTGAGCTCTCATTAAGTGATGATGCTGCAGCTGTTGTTGCGTAAGCTTATGCTGGTCCCCTATAGGACTATCGGTGCCGTGATGAGCTGCGTTATTCGTAGACGTCGATGCATTGTGATGCCTAATTTGCTGTTGTTGTTGCTGCTGCTGTTGCTGTTGTTGTTGCTGATTGAAATTGATATTTTGTTGTTGTTGCTGTTGTTGTTGCTGCTGCTGCTGCATGAAATTTTGATTCGGTTCTAATTTTACGTTACAATTAGGCGTATTTTGATTAACGAAGTATATTCCTTGGTGGCCAGCCATCGATACCGATCCGGGATTCATATCGTTTGGTACGTTTTGTTGAGCCATCGAGACCTGTGTACATATTGCAAACAAACATATCGCAATTTAATCGTCGAGTTATATGTAAGTATTGTACGTCATAGAACTGGTTTCCGCGATAATTCGCGACCGAGCTTCGTACATACATATAAAATAAAAATAGCCAGTACACATTGTTTCCTTTTCTCTTTCTCACTCTTTTAGGCGAATTTCTACGAAAAAACATTACAATGCGTCGAATCAAAGTTCAAGAATTGATAATGGGGTGGGGAAAGGAAGAAGGTAATTTGTTAAACCATGCATCACTATTCTAAGAACCCAGTGAGACGATTCAAGACCAGTTGGAAAATATAGTTTTTTTTACCCCAATTTCGAGCTTATTCCTTGACCTTTGCACAGATCAAATGAGCTCAGTTTCGAAGTAAACCAGTTTTATTGCATTCTGAAGTATTGAATGCAAACATCAACAAACTGCATTGATCCCAGAGGGTTCATTTATCTATTAATTTTTTTATCATTTTTTTTTATTGAACGATATGAAGCAAATGAAATACTCGAGATGGTATTTTCAATAATTTGAATTTTTTCTTAACAAGAACCATTTTTTTATATTTAAGAAGTTTGCTTAGAGAATGAAGCTTTTGACCAAGGCGGGATGAAATCGAGAGGAAATTAAAGCTCAACCTTGCACAAAACAATGTGGCATTTCATTAGGAAATGGAAAGAAATTGAATTTGAATTGAAAAAATTTAGAAACCCCGGCTAAGCTGATTGATCCAAAATTGTATAATTTGTATATTCCAATTTCTAAATAACGTATCTAAAAAAAATTCCACAATAAAAAACCAGAAAGAATTTCAGTGGAACTTTTCAAATATTTCACGATTTTTTTGGAGGGGAAAAAGGAAAAAATATTTCCTTCTAAAAAATTTGTTCATGAAGTAAAAAAAAATCAACTGACAAAAATTCAATGAAGTAATTTAAAAATTCTAAAAAAAATATGAAAGAGAATACCTAACTTAAAATTTCAAAGTTTGATTGAAAATTGACTAAAAATTGGACTTGCAAGGTTATTAGATGAACTGCGAAAAAAAATAGGAAAGAAAGAAGTGTGTGTGTGTGTGGGGAGGGGGGTAGAAAGATCTTTCCAGACAATTCAATATCAGATTTTGAACAAAAATTTTCAATTCTAAAACTTATTTAAATCTGAATTTGAATCAATCAAATTTGGAAAAATCCTGGCTTTTTAAATCAGTGAAATAAATTTTTTGAAAATTAGTGATTTTTCAATCAAAAGTCACAGATTTCTTGGTCAATTCCCAATTTGCCGGAAAAAATCAGTGATTTTTGACTGAAGAATCACTGGTTTTTATAGAGACGTAGAACAAAGTAACTGTTCTAGATAATTATTTCTCTTTTAATGCTCAAAGTTTTTTGGTTCTTCTGCACGTCTTCATTCAATTATTTGTACGATTTTACCAAATTTAACATAATGTTAAGCCAAGGGCTTTACTTTTTGGTTTTCGGATCTTCTCAAATGAATCTAAAGGAGACTGAAATCATTACAGTAAGTATAAAATGCTACATGAGTATTTTAAAGTTTGCATACCTTTTGTTTCACTGAGAATTCGAAAAAGATCAATTTCAACAAATCTTTTCAGAGACGAAACAATGGGGAATAGGTATGTGTGGTAGGGGAGGTCCCTCTTCACTCATGTTTCCCCAAAAATGTTGTAAAGGGTATGGACGGATAAGGGGTGAATTTGGCCCCCGGCGCTTTTGGGCTCCTAAACACCTCAAGTTGTGTATATTGACTAGAAATAATTTTTCACAAAATTTTGGACCCCTACCCCCCTCTCTTTCGGAGCTATGGCCATTTTATTGCATCATTTTCAAGAATTTTTAATTTCAACGGAAGTGAAGGAAATTTTCTGTTCTTTGGCACAAAGTTACATCTGGTAGAGGTGTATTCATGATAATTTTTTCAACAATTTTGGTGCACTCCTTCACGTTTTTTCGGTCATTTGAAGTTTTCAATCGTAAAAAATACCATATAAGCGAAGAGCGACCACCCTGGAAAAATTCCTAAAAAATACGTTTTTTTATGTAGAATTTTACTATGTATTTGGTTTTGGCGATTTCTTTGAACTAAGGGCCGAAAATTGCGAAAAACCGTACAGAAATGTTGTAATTTTAGCAGATTTTTCAAATTTTGAGCGCTTTATACAGAAAGAAATAACCAAATAAGGAAACCAATTTCAAATTCGTGTTCAGCAGGTCAAAATACCCCGGTAAACACCCTTTTCGTAATAGTTTTGATTAAAATTTCAGAATTCACCTTTTTCACTGATTTTTCATGAAAAAAAAAATGAATTTCGAGACTTAAAGTAAAACGATCGCGAAAAAAGTGTTCATCAGGGTATTTTGACCTGCTGAACACGAATATGGATTTGGTTTTTTCATTTTGTCATTTCTTCCCTAAAACGTCCCTATTTTCAAGTTTGAATCGGGTCTCTCGAGCAAGAAAATTATTATACACAATAATTAATGTTATATTCGTGTTCTACGACCCAAAATTAGTCGGAAACCAAAATCTTTCCATTTCAAATTTTTTGAGTCACATTTCAGCAACAGAAACCGTCCAAGAGGAGTGATGGTGAATTTATTTTCCACGTATCTTCATGTCTTTGACATTAAATCGTGCCAATGAGTTACAATATTGCGCGCCCAGATCTCGAACAATAATTTTTTGAAATTTTTCCACAAGAATCAACATAGCAATTCGAGATTAAAAAAAGTTTCACGAAAACAGGAGCGGGGCATCGAAGATGCTTGATTTTTTTCAAATATTCTTAATTGTCATTTTGCATCTCGTTGTTGCACTGTACAAAATTAATTCATTATTAATTTTCTAGGGAGAGGGGGTGTGGGGAGGAAGCATGGGGGGAGCATTGTTGGTCAAAAACACAAGAACACTTTTTTTCCAAAAATATAACCGTATTTAAGACCAATAACATCACTATTAATAATATTAGGAAGTTGGAAATTTAAATGGGAGGATTTCAACTCTACGACTACCTACCATAAAATCAACGTATTAAAAAAGTGGCAAAAATGAAACACTATCTGAAAAGCTCTTAACTCTAATACGTCTTAGCAGATGGATTTCGGCGAAGACGTTGAAATATACATAAATCAGAGGAAAAGGGTGTGAATGGAGGCTTGGGGATGAAGAAAGAGGTAGTACATATATGAGAAAATGATGAAATGAAAAAACGAAATCCATATTCGTGTTCAGCAGGTCAAAATACCCTGATGAACACTTTTTTCGCGATCGTTTTACTTTAAGTCTCGAAATTCATTTTTTTTTTCATGAAAAATCAGTGAAAAAGGTGAATTCTGAAATTTTAATCAAAACTATTACGAAAAGGGTGTTTACCGGGATATTTTGACCTGCTGAACACGAATTTGAAATTGGTTTCCTTATTTGGTTATTTCTTTCTGTATAAAGCGCTCAAAATTTGAAAAATCTGCTAAAATTACAACATTTCTGTACGGTTTTTCGCAATTTTCGGCCCTTAGTTCAAAGAAATCGCCAAAACCAAAATACATAGTAAAATTCTACATAAAAAAACGTATTTTTTAGGAATTTTTCCAGGGTGGTCGCTCTTCGCTTATATGGTATTTTTTACGATTGAAAACTTCAAATGACCGAAAAAACGTGAAGGAGTGCACCAAAATTGTTGAAAAAATTATCATGAATACACCTCTACCAGATGTAACTTTTTGCCAAAGAACAGAAAATTTCCTTCACTTCCGTTGAAATTAAAAATTCTTGAAAATGATGCAATAAAATGGCCATAGCTCCGAAAGAGAGGGGGGTAGGGGTCCAAAATTTTGTGAAAAATTATTTCTAGTCAATATACACGACTTGAGGTGTTTAGGAGCCCAAAAGCGCCGGGGGCCAAATTCACCCCTTATCCGTCCATACCCTTTCATTGTAAATAGGCAAATTTTGTTATTAACTGAAAATTTCTTAAAAATAGGCAAATTTACAACGAAATTTGTCAACTTTTATAGAAATTTCCTCAAAAAAATGTTTGCTGCAAACTGGTACGAAAAAAACACGAAATAAGAAAAGGCAGGGTCTACTACTCGAGGAAAACAAAATTTCGTACTTTTTTCGTACGTCATATTTCTAATAGTTGCACTTGCGTTTTTTGATAAATCCCTCCTCCCCTCCCTCCCCCTCCCAGAAAAACTCAACGAGATCAAATTTATTACAAAAAACATTTCAAATTAGAAGAAAATCTGTATTTTAAATCAAAATTTTAAAAAAGGAACTTATTTTATACCTTTTATTAAAAATAAACATTTTTTTGTATTTTTTCACTAAAAATTTCACCTTCACCCGCACAAAAACTCTGAGAACTCGAATTTATTACAGAAAAATATAAAATAAAAAAGAAAAGCTTTGTTTTAAACCAAAAATTATAAAGTTTCAAAAAAATCATCAAATTATGTGACCGTCTACCAAATTATACAAATGAAAATTAGGATTTATCCGAGTTGAAAATTGAAAAATCTCTTCACAATTCATTACTCTCCCCTTCCCCTCCCCCCAAAAACACACGCCTCCAGTTTTATGAATTCCACGCAAGCCCCTGCAAATCATTTGGTTGAGATACAATGATTCGTTGAACCCGAGGAAAGCGAGGACGAAAATTTTTGCGAAAAAAAATTTCAAAGTTGAAAATTCATCATTTTTTCCTCATTCAGATTTTCCAAAACGCGACCAACAATTTCAAATTCTCTTCCATTCTCTCCCCTTTTTTTTTCAACATCGTGGTCAAGGAATCATGGCATTCCTTTCTCATCGCAGCTCATCAAAAAATACGTTTCCAAAAAAAAATCAATTTTATTTTAAATACATTCTGTGGAAAAAAGACTGCTGATTACTCGCGAGCATAGCGAGGGAAAATTTTCATTAAAAATTCGTAAGTTAATGGAAAAATACATGCATTTAAATATCAATTTTTTTGTTCATCGCGGTCAACAAAAAATGACGAATAAAAAAATCAGTGAAGAGAGGTAAAAATTTGTCCCAGCGGAACGAGTGTAAATTTTTTTTTAAATAGCAATTTCGACTGAAAAACTGCATTTTTGGTCACTAATTTCTTTTCTTAAAATTTCGTTCTAATTTCGCATTTTTCGTACAATTTTGACGGGTTTTCGTACTTTTTAGGGTCATTTTCGAATTTTGTGCTTTTTTCGTATTTTCGTACGTTTTTCGTACCAGTAGACACCCTGAAGAGGACATACTTTTACTATGTAGCATAAAAACACAAAAAAGGACGAAATTTTCTAAAAAAAAATCTTTGAAAAGCACGAAATCTTTATTCTAAAGAAATGGATTTTTTTTTCAAACAACAAACTATAAAAAAACGAATTATTTTCTTCTCGCTTTGCACGGACGAATGAAGCCTAAATATATAGGTATTGATTTTAAAAAATTACACATTTTAGCTTTTGGATGCATTTTTTCTAGAAAAAATTCGTTCTCGCTTGGTTCAAGGTAATCAAGGTCGATGAATTCCACAATTGAGGGGCTTAGTTCCAAAACTCACTTTTGCCAAAAAAAAATCGATGTCGTTTTTTTTGCGGATTCTGGTTCAGTTTTTCATACTGAATCGAAATCTGCAAAAAAAACGACATCGATTTTTTTTGGCAAAAGTGAGTTTTGGAACTAAGCCCCTCAATTCATTCTTAAATGATGATATGAACCCCCTTCCTTTCCATCCCACACAACTGAATATTTTTTGAATCCGAAAGAATTTGTCCTTTTCATTTATCAGGGGACTTACAGGCGATCTCGAATGGAATTTTCCAATTTTTTTGCAAGGGGAGGAGTTTATTAAGGAAAATAGTTTTTTTTTAAAGTCAAAAAAGTAGCACGAAAAAAACACATTTTTGTTTTTTGATTTCAGTACGACTAGTGGGCAAATTTCTCTTTTTTCAAGAATATAAATCGACAATTTTTTTCTTTTTTACTAATATTAGTTGGCAAATTTTTCATTATCACTCCCCGAGATTCTTGTCGAAGTTTCGTCTCTAAATCTTTCAAATGTATCAATATTTCCTCAATTCAATAACCTGTTGAAATCGATTTAGGAAGTAGGAGTGTTTTTTTTTTTAAAGGGCTATGAATTCATTACAGACATCCCTACCCTTTGCCACTAGGACAAAGTCTCGAATCGGACTTTTTAAAAGGGGTCCCCAAACGCATATCACCTGCAGATCTCTCCATAGCTCTAGAACTCTTACATCTAAACTAATTCAAATTTCGGACACAGAATGAAATTTCCATCACACCAGTCTCTCCTCCTCACTTCTGCTGATCCTGCTCACTCCAGCTCCCCAATGGACAATTATTGCATCATTTTTAACCACAAATTCGCCTAAAAAAAGCACGCAGCTCGCCTCTGTCATTTTTTTTCATAATTTACTCAGTACGTCGGGTCGTGGAAACGGACGTGCTTCATGAATGAAACGAACTGCGATTGTATACGAAATGGAGTACACAATGTAAAATTTGAGTCAATATTTTTCAGGAAATATGTATAGTCGCGCATCAGGATACATTATATTTCCTAAGTGTGATTGAATTAACACAAAAGACTAGTTAAGGTTCGATTTAAACGGTAGATAACATCTGTTTCAAAGAGTAGGGACGACAATGGTGAGTCACGCGTTTTATTTTATATTACCAACGTACTACGTAGGCCACAAATACACAGTACAGCCGCATCCCCGAGATGAAAACTTCTCTCGTTGTATACGACTATGTAATGTAAATCATCAGAGTAATATAAAAATCTATACGAGATGGCGATAAGTGCACACCATGAACAACCAGCCGCCTGCTGCCTGCAGTCCGGCGAGCAGCCATCGTATTTATACGGTCGAGATTCTTATAAATATGTACCATAAGTAGCCTAAGATGTATTTTTCGTTAACTCCGTATTCATAACGTTTTTTACCCTTTCTTCTCTAGGTTTCTTTTTCCAAGAGGTATAATACTTGTTTCATGTGTATCTTTTGTTTGATACGTTTTTCTCTTATTTGTCTTGTTAACCCGTAAAGTACTCGCGTATAAAGTATAAACAACGTCCACCACCAGCCGAAAGTACCTAATCTGATTTTCGATCGATTTCCGTTTACACGTTTGACTTACCTACTTACGACTTACCGCGACTGCTTATTACCATTACCACTGCACCCGTTCCTACTACGGTGTGTATAAATGCGCTACACCAACGTACAGGCATGCGACATACAACGTATACAGAAGGTACGATTGGGATTGGGCTTCGTTTTCCAAGATATACTACGAGCTTCTCTCCGAGCAATATCACCTGCCTAGTTTTCAATTGTGTTATCCTACGCAAACCAGCAAACGCTGCGTTGAAATTGAAATATTTTTCGATGGAAATTAGATTTGAAAATTTTTCACGACGGTTGGATAATCTTTAGGTGGATTTTTCTCCCACGAACCATCGAATATTGCATTGATTGGCAATATTTTTCGATAAAAATAATATTGGAGAAATTTTCACGATGGGTTGATCATTTTTAGCTCAATTTTTCTCCCACGAACCAGTAAATGCTGCATTGAATTGAATTAATTTTCGATAAAAATTAGTTCTGAAAAATTCTGACGATGGTTTGATAGATTTTAGCTCAATTTTTCTCTGACGAGTCACGAACCAACAACTTCTGCATTGAATTGGAATATTTTTCGTTAAAAATGAGGTTTGAAAAATTTTGATGATGGGCTGATCATTTTTAGCTCAATTTTTCTCCCACGAACCATCAAATGCTGCGTTGAATTGAAATATTTTTCGATAACAGATTTGAAAGCTTTTGACAAAGATTTAGTAATGTTTAGCTCAATTGGTTCCCACGAACCAGTAAATGCTGCATTGAAATTGAAATATTTTTCGATGAAAATGAGATTTGAAAATTTTTGATCAAGGTTGAAAATCTTTAGCACAATTTTACTCCCACGAATCAGTAAATTCTGCATTTAATTGAAATATTTTTCGAAAAAAATTACTAAATTAGTTTTGAAAAATTTTGACGACGGTTAGATAATTTTTAGCTTAATTTTTTCCCCACAGACCATCAAATGCTGCATTGAAATTAGAATATTTTTCGATAAGAATTAGTTTTGAAAAATTTTGATGATTGTTTGATAATTTTTAGCTCAATTTTTCTCACACGAATCGGCAAATTTTGCATTGAAGTGAAATAATTTTCGATGAAAATTAGATTTAAAAGATGTTGACGATGGTTTGATAATGATGACACAAGTTAAATGGAAAACGCTGTGGTCTGAAATTTAATGGGTAATTTTGACAGGATTTTTCGCAATCACGAAAAAATTCCAGCACGTCAGAATTTTCCACAATCTAAATTTTTTGTTGAAAATTTGTTTTACACTGCTTGATAACCTTTGACATTTGATGTGGATTTTTTGAGCAAAGGAAGGGTCCAACAACAAATAAAGATAAAACACAAATTGTAGAGTCCAATTAGTTTTTTCCTACATACAATGCTTAGTTTTCGAGATATTTCAGCCAAAAGCTCAAAGTTCAACTTTCATCTTTTATTGAAAAAAAGCTAATGTTTGTAGAAGAAAACTAATTAGACTCTGCTGAAAGGAAATGTTTCGTTCCACAATTTATGTTTTATTCATTTTTTTCGTAGGACTCTTCCTGTGCTCATAAAATCGACTTTGAAGTGTAAAAAAATTTTCAATAAATAATTCAAAGTTGAAAAAACGCTGAAGTGACGATAAAAAAAACTGAAATCATATTCGAACTCAGTACTAAAAATTAGGTCAGAATTACCTATCAGAATTGATTACGCAGGGAAAAATTATTAAATCACTGGCCTGTCATAATTCAGTTGTTGAAAATAAGAAATGTTGAAAATGTGATTCATTTTAAAAAAAATCAATTTTATAATTTTCTGGGAAAATCAAGCCCCCTTCAAAAAAATGAATAGAACAATAGAGCGTAAGATCTCCTTTTTATAGGGTCCGGTTAGTTTTTTTCTAGGAAGCATAATTTTTGACGTATTTTCAATACAAGATGAAAGTTGAATTTTGAATTTTCAGTTAAAATATTTTGAAAACTTTGCCTTCTAGGAAAAAATTATTTTGACGACACAGAAAGAAAATTTTACACTCTATAATTTATATTTTATTCATTTTTTTCGTAGGGCCCTTTTTTTGCCCAGAAAATTGACTTGGAAGAGCCAAAATTCATCCAAACGTGTAAAACAAATGAAAATTCCCGACGTGATGGAGAAAAACTAGTACTAAAAAGTAGATCAGGATCACCTATCAGGATTGATTGAGCAGAAATTTTTTGAAAAAAAAAATGCAGCCTGTGTAATTTTTCTCCCAAGAACCAGGGCTGCATTGAATTGAAATATTTTTCAACAAAAATTAGGTTTAAAAAATTTTGAAGATATGGTTTCACGAACTTTAGCTTATTTTTTCCTCATGAATCATTAAATGCTGCATTGATATTGAAATATTTTACGATAGAAATTGAATGTGAAAAACTTTGATCGGGTTTTGATCATTTTTAGCCCAATTTTTCTCCCAGACATACCTGCAACTGTTTATGTTACGAAGAAATTTTTTCAACGAGTATACATTCACTAGAATTTTTTCTAGGTTCTTCCAACATTCGTATACTCGATGCAAGGACAAATTTCAATTTTTATCAAGAAACTCGATCAAATTGGTTGTAAAATACGTAAGGATAAGACGATTCGAGTCTTCAAGGTAATATTATCACCGAAAAATGAATCATTTTTTTGCGGTGAATTTATTTATTTTATCGTCAATTTAAATAGAAAAATATTACCTATACGTAGACGTACATTAATAGGTAGGTAACTGTGATACGACACAGTAATAAAAAAAACGTATTTTTACAATGTATCCATTCCGAAGAAATAAATACATAGTAATAGATACGCGTACGTAAATTCAACTCCTTCGTAATAAAAAGATAGGCAACCGTAGGTGTGACTTTTTGCTCCCAAATCATCATGCGAATCTCTCACTGATACCTTAAAATTTCACGTCAATCGAAATAACAATTTCGTACATTATTTATTCGATGAAAATACTCCTACGATAGCGTACCGTCCTACGTGTTTTACTTGTAACTGTTTTTAGGGTGTTTGAACGAGCTCGAATTTTCAGCTCGAACGAATTTCACGATGAAAAACCCGATACCGAGAACGAAATTAAAATTGGGGGTTTAATTTGCATTTCCTATTTTGCAGGTTGGTTTTGGTTGCAGCCTACGATAGGCGATAATAATTATTTTCGAGTGGGAGGTGGTTAGAGGGAAGAGACTCATTTTTGCTGGTTCGAAAAAAGATCCATTTCAAATCAAAATTGAAAGCCAGAATTGAACCAGAAATTTAGGAAATAAAAACCAATTTGTGCTGTTCTATTTTTCAAAAAAATGAATTAGATATCTAAAAAAAATGTATGTAGTTTCTAAAAATTAGAACTCGAGTTTTTTTTTGATAACATGGTCAATTTTTTCGAATTTTGGAGGTCTCAATCCCTGAGGTGGATTATTTTCCTTCAAAAATAAGATTTACAAAATTTTAGGTCCTTCTTTTTCTTAGGTTCTAAAAACGAAAAAAAAAATTGGAAAAAATGATGCCTAATTTCTAAACATTGCTAAAAAATCAACATTGACTCATATTTTCAGATTTTCAAATCCTGTTTGATAATTTTTCCACTTTTTTTCCATTTTTCGTATGTTATTCTATGTTGAATCTCATAAGAAAAAGGAGGAGGGGAGCGAATATCCCTAATTACTGTAGGAAGCTAAACTCTAAACAATTTCAATTTTAGAGGAAAATAAACCATCTTAGGGAGGTGAGAGCTCTAAAATTCGATTTAGGACATATCCCACTAAATAATGCTGAGTAAGTACAGAAGGGGGAAGAGGAGATTTTTCATTTTTTTCACCAAAAAATAATTTCAAGGCGTTGATTTCACCAAAGTAATATTCACCATAATCCTAGTTTTTTTCAAAGAAAATTTTCAAATACCAAATTTATTGATTATTTCCTCATTGTTATTGATTTTTTTTCTCACACTGCCTCAAAATTTATTCAAAGTTAGGACGAACAAAAGGTAAGAAAATTACGAGCATTTTATCATACGATTAAAAAACAAAATCGCATTCAATTCTAATCCCTCCTCCACTTCATTGTAATTTTCTAGCCTCAGAAAGTTGTTCTATTCCACACATTCCATAAATAATAAATTAAAAAAATTCACGTAATTATCATCGAATAAAGAAGAAATGTACCAAAATAAAATTTTAAAACCAACAAAAATAAACATTATTATGAAATTTAGACTTGAATTTCAACATTGTCGTACCCAATAGTCATCAATCAATGCAAACTTGTATGCAGTTTTTTTCGCAGTAATAAAAACGTTAATGTGGATACCATGTATGAGTAAGTTCATGTGTGTAAATATCAGATGATTTGAGCACTATTTATAAATTTTTTGATCATACGTATAGTAAGTATACATATTTATTTTGAATTATGAATGCAATGTGATGCACATAGGTTCAGAGACATCTATGCAGTTCGTCAAGTCAGCAAAATGATTTACTAAAATGATATCATAAATCAAGACACCTCATAAAATACCAAAAAAAATAAAAAATTTATTACTTTTTTATAACTCATTACCTTTTTTCCTCTGACAAAAAAGACGCCAATTTCTCATTTTTTTTGAACACGGCACTTCCCAAAATTGTTCTTATAAAGATATCTTAGATTAGTATATCTTGATTTTTTTTCAAATTTTGAGCCTCCCCCACTCCTCAAAACTGTGGCTCACAATTCTGAAAAATAGGATAATTTTGGTGTAATTTGAAACTGAAACATTTTCATCCGATCAACTCAAATTTAATTTTCCATAATTTTTCTGATTTAAAAGCAAATATTTCAAATCGAAATGTAAAATTTTCAGGCTCTAGCGTAATTTTTCAGACTAAAAATACAATTCTACATATCATTTTTAAACTGCAGACTGCTTTCCGTCGTCGCACAGTGGGCCAGGAGACCCTCTAAAACGCTCGTTTTGCACAAAAGCCCTGAAAGTCGTTCAAAAAGTGGTTACCTTATGTTTTTGAGGTCGTAGATTTCAAATTCTGAGGTGAAAATTTTTTTTGAGTGAAGGGGGGCAGGAGAGGGGGGTCAAAATCAAAATTTCACTTCAATATCGTGTAATATGTCAAAATATATGTTTTCGAGGTCGTAGATTACGAATTTCGTACTCAAAAATTTTTTGGAATGGAGGGTGGGGCAGCAGAAAGGATTAAAATCAAAATTTCACTTCAATATTGTGTAATATTTCAAAATATGTGGCATTCCACAAGAAAAGGTACAACATTGCCGCAAATGGCAAATGTCAAAATTGAGTTATTGCCATATTCTGAAACTAGATAAAATTACCTTTCGAATGAGCTATTAGCGAGCCTTTTTCGTGAAAAATTCGCGGAGTTATGACGTTTTGAAAATTGAAGTTGAAAAAACATAGTTTCGAGAAAAACGCGTTTAAAGTTTTTGAACGATTTTTTTCGTGAAAAACGTATTTATGGTCGAAAAATGTTATTTTTTTTAAAACTGGTAGGAAATTTTGTGTAGAATAGAATCCGAAAAAGTGGGTTTCAGAACCCTACGAGGCCACCAGTGTTGCCAAAACAGCGATAAAAATGACTAAGTGAACACAAATATGAAAAAATTTACACTTTATTAAACTCACTCCACCACTTCAACGGTCATTTTACACTACTTTTAAGTTGTTTCACGTGCTGTGGGGTATCTCATATGAAAGTAGAAGGATGCAAGTACCAAAATCCATCAAAAACGAAAAATCGATATTTTTACCCAAATTCACATTTTTGCGTTTTTCTCGAAATCAACTTTGCGGCAATGTTGTACCTTTTCTTATAGAATGCCACATACCTATATGTTTTCGAGGTCGTAGATTACAAATTTCGTACTCAAAAATTTTTTGGAGTGTGGGGTGGGGGAGGGGGTCAAAATTGAAATTTCACAATAATGTCGTTTAACATGTTAGACGATTCAAAAAAATTCAAAAATTGGACAATTTTCTCAAACTGGACCATTTTTCTCCGAAATGAACATTTTTCTAAAAAATTAAACAATTTTCTTCTAAAATACAAATCTTTTCCAAGATGGTACAATTTAAAAAAAATTGAACAATATCATCTCGAAATTAGATTTTTCCCAAGCGAGAAGATAGGTTTTTTTTTGAAAATTGATCAGTTTTTTTTCCAAAGTAAATAAGTATTTTCTTAGAAAATTGAATAATTTTCTTTCAAAACGATTTTTTCTTCTGAAATAAGACTGTTTTATCAAAAATTGAATAAATTCTTTCTGAAATGAATTAATTTGTCAAAATTTTTGTGTACTTTCTTCTCAATTTTTTTGCTAAAATGCAACAATTTTTTCCAAATTGAATTTTTTTCTAAAATAGGACGCTTTTTTCAAGAATTGAATAATTTCTTTCTAAATGTGAAATATTTTTTCAAAATTTGTGTAATATTTTCCCAAAATGAGTTCAGAAATTGAATAATTTTGAACAAATTGTTAAAAGCTGAAAAAATGAAATTAATATATTTTTATTGTTGAGATGATTATTAAAGGCATCGATGACGTAAATTTCGATCATATTTTTGTTACGACTAGGAGTTCCACTCCGCAGAAATGCCCTTGATCACTTCAACAGTTCATTTTGATACCTAAACGGTTTAATTACGCCCAAAGTATGAGGATTTCTTTCGTATTTTTGGCCGGAAACTGCCCGTGTGGACCGTGCGTGCAACTTGATTCAAAAAACAACTCCGAATTTGGTTTCCGGGCACTTAAAACTATACAAAAAAACCACAAACGGGGACTGACTCAGAATTAAACGTTAAGATATGCTAAAAATGTGATTTTTTATGTATTTTTGTCCGGAAATTGCCCGTCAAGACCGTTTTCGCAACTTTTCGCAAAAAATAACACCGGATTCGGTTTCAGGACACTTAAAACTACCACTTAAGCCACAAGCGGACACTGACGCCGACTGAGAAAGTATAGTTTTATTCCAAAAACATTTTTAAATCTCGCGAAAATATGGGCATCTTTCAGGAAGCATAATCAAATTATAACTTTTCAAATCTAAAAACTAATTGCACAGCTAAATAGTGCTTACTTTTCTGAATATTTTGCACTAATAGACATCTTAAAAATATCAACATGAGCCCAAGTAATATCACTTTGCAAACACTGCATAAACAAGTTAAAACTAGTAGACTGTGAGTCGTCAACTTTAAACGGCGCTGGAGGGGAGAGGGGGACGAAAATCAAAATTGCGCTACTCGTTTCGTGCTACTCTGATATCCAACAACACATTAGCAGTGTTGCCAACTTGATTCATGATGATTTTTTTCCGCACAAAACGAGCGTTTTTGGGGGTCTCCTGGCCCACTGTGCGTCGGTTCGGTTCAAAATAATTTTTCTTCTTTCAAACATAAAATACAAAAATGATAAGAAACGTCAGAAAATTCAATTTCAAAAAAATCTGCATTGATTTTTAAAATTTATCCAAAAATGAAAATAACAGTTTGAATACTCCAAAATTACCCGATGCAGAAATGCAGAAATGTAAATATTTCTTATTTAGTATGGGAGGGGTGGAATAAGAAAGGGAGGGGTTATAAAAAAAGTTCAATTCGATTTTATTTCGGTTGAAATGGACATAATGTCCCAACTAGAATAGAAACAAGGCAAATGAAGCAACAAAAATATTTATGTGGATATAATGGTGTATTCTTGAAATTGAAGGGGCTACAATATTTCAAAAATTGTAAATTCATTTGAATAAATAATAATTTCTAGTGACCATCATGAAAAGCGTTGTCAATTTTAAAGTTTTTTTTTTGAAATTTAAGTTTTAGACTTCGAGATATTTTCACCCCCTCCCCCCCACAAAATTTCACAAACGCAATAAATGATCTTCATGTTTTGTAAATCTGCTCAAAATCTTTTTAAAAAATTAGTAAAAAATTAAGGAAATCAAAAATTCAAAGTTAAATATTTTTCACTTTTTTTACATTTTGGTAAATTGGAAAAAATACACAAAAACCAAAAGCTTTCAATTCACGGATACGTTTTCAAATTATTTTGCATTAAAATGTCATATAAATAAATTATTTTCACTTTCCTTTTGAATTGATGACGTTTTGTTTTAAAAGTATCAGTACCTAATTTTATAAATTCGTCAAAATTTTTGTTCCTTCAAGTTCAAAAAAATGTCATTATTTCAATTCGTTGAAGTTTTTTACAGGTTTTTGTAGTGGCTTCTAAAATTAGGCCTCACGTTCCACAAATTGACCTCTAGAATCAAAATCAACATACTTATCCATGTTAAAAATCGATTTGGACATGGTGTCCCACCTTCTTTCTAATTTGGACATAGTGTTCCAGAAATAATCACTTTTCACGCAGTGTTTTCAAAAAAAATATCAGAAAATTCGTTGGGAGGTCAAAAATAGAGAGTATCTACCAACTTTCAGATTATTTAATTTTTTTAAGGAAAATTTTCCACCAAAAAATATGGATTTGACATGAAAGTTACGAATTTTTGAAAATTGTGCCTAAATCGGTCGAATAGTTCACCAATATGAGTAATCTGAGTTTTTAGGTGCTAAGGTTCACTTGGACCATTTTTACGAACTTTTTTCCAGTGCTGGAAAATTCCAGAATCATCTGGAGGTCTCGAAACCATTTCCAATCGATTCGGGAAGTCGAAAATAGGGTATATACCAAATTTCAAATTTTTTCGTTTATTAAATCAAATTTTCATATTTTGGAGGGTGATGAAGGTAACTTTGAAATTTCAAAAATCCGCTAAAAGTCGAGAAATGAACTTTAACACCTAAAATTTTGGATATGTGACCTGGTTTACAAAAAGGGACCGCTGGCCAAAATCAACTTTCCGAGAAAAGCGCGCCCAAAAAAACAAGTCGCATTTGAAAGTTGAACTTTGAACTTTCGGCTGAAATATCTCGAAGGCATAGTTTTCTAGAAAAAAACTAAATGCACAAAATAATGCACTCTATAGGAAGGAAATTTTACGCTCTACAATTTATGTTCTATTCATTTTTTTTCCCGTAGAACCCTTCTTTTGCACAGAAATGGACTTCAAGTGTCAAAAGTTATCAATTTTTCATTGACATTTTTTTTTACATACGAGTAGGTATTCTGTTAATTTTTTCCACTTGAAGTTAATTTTCTGAGCAAAGGAAGGGTTCCACGAAAAAAATGAATAGAAAATAAATTTTAGAGCGTAAAATTTCCTTTCTGTAGAGTGCATTTAGTTTTTTTCTAGAAAGCTATGCTTTCGAGATATTTCAATCGGAAGTTCAAAGTTCAACATTTATTGAAAATTTATCAAAAATTAAGCTTCCTGGCAAACACTAATGTACCTTAGAGCAAAACTAATAAAATCTGGGGTCCGCGGTTAGTTTCATTGAAAAAGTAAACTGTATTTTATCAATTTCGATCAAAAACGAAAAATCGGTTTTGGTGACTATAGGTACCTTTCCGTAACCCAGGTCATAAATGGAGTTCTTTTATGATGTACTTTCAATTTATTTTTATTTCAGCTCAAAATTTTACTTCGAGTTAGGATACCTCTCTTGTAGTCCCTTTTCTATATGCGGTCAAGTGACTTTTCTGGTTCTTTCTCTTCACTCTTCAAATGTACCAACGCCAAAAGGTCAAACCATTGGACAAAAATTGACAAATACTTTAAAAAAATAAATTTTGACATCTCAAGAACGTACAAATCAAATATTTGCTAATTATAGGTACAAAAAATCAAAAATTTCTCACAAATGAAATTTTTCTCAATTTTTTGATTCAAAAATGACTCCTAAATTTTTCCAACTCAAAACAAAAATTTCCCCAAAAAAGAAAATCGGCCATCAATTTTTAGTACAGACATTTTAGGTTTTGACCCAAAAAAAATTAGCAGGAAGGGGAAGTTTCGTATATAAGCTCAGTAAGGTATGTATTTTAATATTCCCGAACTTCCCTAAAATCGGTGAATATTTTGACCCCCTTTTGGGGGGTGAGGGGGTTCAAATTTTCGTTTTTCGACTATAACTTTCAAAATTACGTATTTATAAAAAAAAAGTTGAAACAAAAATTGTAGAGCATAAAAAACGAACAATTTTGTTATTTACAATTTTTTCCTAGAACGTCATGGGAGGGAGCTAGGGTCCTCGAAAAAAATCAATTTTAAAAATTTCCCATTACCAGAAAAAGTCTCAAAAAATCGGGTTAATCGACTTTTAGGAGCGGTTCTTTTGCATAGTACATCCTATTACTATGTAGAATAAGAAAAATGTATAACCGACCCCTTATCTCAAAGTAGGGGGGTGGACCCTCCGAAGGAAAAGTCGCATTTTCCCCTAAGCGTAGCTCAGCTGCAGTGCAAAATTCGAAAAATTGGTTCAAACAAACGTTGTAGAGCATTAAAAGGCGAACATTTTACTTTTTTTACTTCTTTTCTACGTGGTCTTGGAAGAGAGCTATCGCAAAAAGAAAAAAAAATCGGCGTTCGAAATTTTTTCATTACCTCAATAGAGTACGAGTGTGTAAACCTGGTAAATTTAAAATATAGCGAACCAATGGTCGAACAAGTGTGGTTCTGAGGTTTTCGTGGGCGCTAAACTCAATTTTTATGATAATTTGACCCTTGGACCCAAATTGAGTCTCAAAAGGAGAATTTATTGAGTTGATGAAAAATTTTTCAACGCCTCGCAGCTTTTTTTCTTTTTGCAATAGCTCGCCCCCAAGACCACATAGAAAAAAAGTAAAAAAAGTAAAATGTTCGTCTTTTAATGCTCTACAACGTTTGTTTGAACCAATTTTTCGAATTTTGCACTGCAGCTGAGCTACCAGGCATCATAGTGAAATTTGGTGGGAAAAAAGTAACTTTAGTAACCCAATTTGGGAAAAAAAGTAACCAATGTATTACCAAAAAGTAACCAAAAACTCAATTTTTAATGGTAAAATTTGTAAGAAAAAAAAAAAAAAAACCATGTATGTACTTAATGCAATTATTATACCTTATAAGCGCTCCCAGAAATTATGTAAGGGAGGGGCTGAGAATTGGAGAAAAATGGGGTGGGGGGGGGGGGTAAAATTCGTAACAAACTTCAAAATCTATTTTTACAGCAGTGCTCGTGAAGTCAGGTTAATTTCAGTGGACAGATGAAAAAATGTAATACAGATAAAAGCGAAGAAAAACTGAAAAATTGCAAGAATTCTCTAAATCTGAATCAGTGAGATGAATATAAATGAAAATCAGTGATTCGCATTGATCGTTTAGTCAAAATTACTGATTTTTTTCTGGTTAATTGAAAATCTACTAAGAAATCAACGACTTTTGACTGTAATATCAATGAAAATTATTTTATTGGTTCAAAAAGGCAGAGCTTTTATAAAACTTGATTGATGTAGATTTAGAGAGTTATATTCTAATGTAAGAAATAAGAAAAATTATTTTTGAAGAGTAATAAAATGCACTTCTCTGAACACTTTTGAGGTAAAATTTCATTTTTTTATTGAGCTTGGATTGAATCTGCTCGACTCCGGGACTTAATCAGACATTATGCAAGGGCGGGGAAGAATTTGAAAAAAATGAGGGTGTGTCAAAATTCAGTAAAAAAAGTGAGCATCTAGCCTACCTACCTACCCTGTAAATTTATATGAAAATCAGTGATTTTTCATTGAAATATTAATCAAAATTACTGATTTTTATTTGACAAATTGGAAATTAATTGAAGTTTTGACTGAAATATGGGTGAAAATCTCTAGTTTTTGATGAAAATTATTTCACTATACTTAACCAAGAGAATGAAAATACACCAATTTTGACTAATTCAAATTTAGGGAATGATAATGTATTCAAGAAATAGAGGTATCAATGTACTGCCCGAGCGGAGCGAGGGCGAAATTTTTGAAACAAAAAAGTCTGCAAAACTCGACTAAACCGAAACTAATCAGACACTTTACGCTAGAAAAAATCAATTTTTAGAGAAAAATTGTGAAAAAAAGGTAAATTTTTTGAGAAATTTTGGAAAAAAGTAACTTTTAGAGGTAAAAAGTAACCAAAGTAACTTTTGAAGTGGAAATAGTAACCAAAAGTAACTTGTCTCAAAAAAAGTAACCAAGTTACTAAAAAGTAACCACGCTATGATGCCTGACCTACGCTTGGGGGAAAATGCGACTTTTCCATCGGAGGGTCCACCCCCCTATTTTGAGATGAGGGGTCGATTATACATTTTTCTTATTCTACATAGTAATAGGATGTACTATGCAAAAGAACCGCTCCTAAAAGTCGATTAACCCGATTTTTTGTGATTTTTTTCTGGTAATGAGACATTTTCAAAATTGATTTTTTTTCAAGGATCCTAGCTCCCTCCCATGACGTTTTAGGAAAAAATTGTAAATAACAAAATTGTTCGTTTTTTTATGCTCTACAATTTTTGTTTTGACTTTTTTATCGTAAATACGTAATTTTGAAAGTTATTGTCGAAAAACGAAAATTTGAATCCCCTCACCCCCAAAAGGGGGTCAAAATATTCACCGATTTTAGGGAAGTTCGGGAATATTAAAATACATACCTTACTGAGCTTATATACGAAACTTCCCCTTCCTGCTAATTTTTTTGGGGTTAGAGCCTTATTTTAGCTAAAATGTCTGTGCTATTTGACAAATTTTCGATTCAAACTTAATTTTTTGACCTAAAAACCCAATTTTTCTATTATTAAGCTAAAATTGCAGAACCCAGCTATTCCTTCTGCCTTCGTTCAATCCATCTCTAATTTCAACCTCAAAATCCAGCGATCAATATTTCGATACATCTAAATTTGCATTATACAAACAATTTTCAAATTTCAAAAAAATAAAACCTTTCTTTAAAAACAATTTTGCACATCTCTACATTTTTTCTTCACCATACCAACGAAATTTTCACCCAAAAAAATCACATCCAAATCTCGCCTCAGTACCGAAAAAACGATCCTTTCAAACCCCCAACGTTCCAACACTTCGCATTGCTCACTTCAGCATCCTGATATCGCGGCTATATCGTAAGAGCCAAAAGGCATCGTCACCCAAGACCCCGACACATCTGTTCCACAATTAATTTCCGTCACACATAGCTTTTGTATGTACCACGAGCATAAAAAAAATAGCAGAAGGAGTGAAAGCTATATAGTTTGGAAAACGTATAATTCCATTAATCAAAACGCTTTTCAACAAATTAACAACTGCCAGGCCAAATTCAACGTACGATACTAAAATTAGCCCAAATTTTCCGGCAACTTTGCCGCCAAAAAAATAATTACACGTCAAAGGAGAGCTCGAGCAGGTCAGGCCAAACGATGGTTATGCGGACACGAACTCGCAATAGGATATACCTATAGGTTAATATAGGTAGCTAGATAGGTACTATAAAAAGCCAACCATATAGTAAAGGTAATTGCACTATTTTCCATTACAGTCGCGTTCAACAACAGCTCAACTTGAGCATAGAGAGTCAGCTTTACTGAGCATGTAACTTTTTTAAACGTAATATAAGCAACTTCGTTTATTGATTAAAATTGTTAAACGCACTACGTCAAGCTGACGTGTTTTCCTAAGCTGAAATGAGATTTTTTCGTCGTACTGAGGTCGTATTTCGTATTACACGGTTTTATTGGAACGATCTGCTGTATACATTTTTCCAAAGGTTATTTTTTTGCCTCGGTAATGGCGAAAAGATGGAAAATATTTCGTAATATTTTATCAGACGATTACCAAAGCTCGGATATTTTCTGTGCAACTCTACTCGCGTTCATTAAACAAAGCGTCATTAAGACCAGATATCAAGAGTATTGAAATTATTTACGCTCATAAGAGCGGTGCAACGATTCGATGGAATTTCTACGTGTATCTGCGCTATACAGGTGAACGGTAGGCGATTTCAAGCCTTCGGTTCGAATCTATTACCAAATAGCCGAAGAACGACGACGAATCGACATCGGTAGAAAAAAAATACCTATCGAAGTTGGTTTTATTTTTCTACTCGTAATTAGGAGAATTTTAATGTTTCATTGTTCTCGTGTCAGCGTCGTCGTCACCGCGACCTGAGCCGGGGCCGGCGTAGTCTCCGCCACCGCCACCGTAGCTCTCAACAGCTGTACATATTACATACTGTACATACGTACGTAGACGTACGCTGGCGATATATTAAAAATCGATGTTTTCCATTCAGCTTTTGACCTCGAATACTCATACAGGAAACCAGTTTTTACCTACATCGTACGTTTTCGTAAAACAACTGAAGAAATTTAATTCGAACGCGTATCTACACATTACATACACGTAGGTAAACGATGGAGACGTTCTTAACACCTACATCGGCTGCCCATGCCCCCGCCATCCACGGTAACTCGCTCATCTGCTAGCGTTGCTGCCGTGTCACTCACACAGCATCCGAAAAAAAAATCCCAATAATAATTCTACGGACGCTATTAAAAAAAAGCCGAAACGACGAAAATGATTTTTTTTCGTATTATGTTGAAAAAATTCCTCAACTGTGGTTCTTCGTATTCCCTCTAGAGAGGAAAAAATGGCGAATTATTTCGGGAATTTTTTCCCCTGGTCGACAATTTTTTTTCGACGATTTAAAAATAATTCGAATGTGGCGGCGACGTATTGCGGTAGCGCGGTGACGGTGACGCTATAAGAGCTTGGAAATGGAAAGATATCTTTATCGCGTCTATCGACAAAATACCTACGTTGATTCGATTCGCCGCCGTCTAACGAGGCAACGCAACGTTCCGGACTCGCGGGGATGCATTTGACCCGAATTTCGGCTCGGTCTTCCGTTAGTTAGATAACCCACGGGGTACTTGACACGTACGTTTTTGTAGCCGACCGACGCGAGCGTATGCAGAATTCGCGCCCGGCCGGTGGAGGTTGAAATTTTCCGAATGGGGTCTGTGGGCGATTGGATTTGCGAGTTTTTGCGAATTTTCAGAATGAGATGGGCGAAATTTTTGAAATTTTCAAAGTCAGGATTCTCGTAATTTTTACGTTTGCAGATTTATTTTGACTTTGTAAATTCAGGGGATAAGAACAGGGCAACTGTACGAGTGTACCCCTATGGAGATGGAAATGAGCTGCCGAATGTCTGGAATTTTTTTTTATTTTTCTGCGTAATTTTTCAAATAAATTTTGAAAAAAAATTTCTCACGCAGTAATTTCAAAAAAAAAGTAGAACTAAACACGAATTTGAAAAAATTATTTCAGGATCACTTTCTCACATTTTCGACTACTTAAGGTGTCAAATAAAATTTCCAATCCGAAATGCCGACTTTTGCAAGGCTTTTACAGAATTTTTGCAGGAACTTCGGCGAGGTATTTCTCTCCCCCCCCCCCCCCAAAAAAAATTCACCGTTGAAAAAATTGAAATATTTTTAATGTGTGACCTGCCATAAAATGACCAGGTTAAGATCCAAAAATTGGAAATGAGATTTTTATGGTAGGTAATTGATAGTTCTTGACGTGCTGAATTCAGTGGTGACGTTGAAAACGTTCGCGAACGATTCATTTCGTTGTTAATAAAGGGTCAATTTTTTTTAGGGAAATTGGAGAAATTATTCAAAAAATTTGATTTTTGGTATGTTGGAGGGTATTTCATGTAGTGTCTATGTACCAATTTTTAGCTCAATTCAGTCATTTTTGGATGAATTATCGCAGTTTTTTCCATTTTGAAGATGGAAAAATCAACGCATAGGATTGTATTTAGATGAAACCTACTAGGTATTATGTCATCGTACTCCATTTTACAGCGTTTTCCCACCACCACCAAAAAATTCAAAATTGAAAAAAAATTAGGTAAATTTATATTTTTTGGCTGGTAACACTGATTAAAGAAAAAAAATTAATTCAATTCACTCTCGTAATACCTACTAAACATGTCAAAAATTACCCAGTTTCATATCACTGACTGGTCAATACTACAGCTTGAAATTTTGAACTATGCTCCAGTAAAAATTGCCTTTTGGATGCTAACCTGGTTTTCTTGCGACAGGTCACACATTTTGCATTTTGCAGAGCTTCTTGAATTTTCAAAAAATTTCCATTAATAAAAATTAAAAAAAAGATGGAAAAATACAAAGTTTTGCTTTTACAAAAAAAGAAGCTTCGAAAGAAAATACGTTTTTTCAATTTTCAGTTCCTCCTTTACATGATTTCTCTTCAGCATCAACAATAGCAAAGAATCTGCTCTCAAAACCGGAATCAGTCAAATTTGGTGAAATGCTGCCTTTTAAAATCGGTGATTTTCCCGATTTTTCAAGTAATTCACTTATTTGCCAGGAAAAATCAGAAAGTAATTTTTGATTAAAAAATCAGTGAAAACTCACTGGTTTGAAATAAAATTTATTGAATCAAAAAAGCAAAATTTCGCCAGATTTGACTGATTTAAATTTATAGATGTGAAGGGGATTATGGGGGGGGGGAAGAGAGGCTAAAAATTGAACATTTCTGACTTGACATGGAATTTCCTTTTTTAAAAATGCAATTTTTTAGAAATCTTCCAAAATGTAAAATTCTTTAATTTTTTTTTCAAATTATGAAGCATTTTTTTCCAAAATATACCTATTCTATTTCAAAACTAATTTTTTACCACTGGAGAGTGCAATTTTGTTCTTTTTTGTCATTATTTAAAATGCATAGTGTATAACAATTTTGAAGAATTGATTTTCGCTACTTCTTTCCTTAAATTGCTAGTGCTTTAAATCAATCAATTTCATGCCAGCTTCTCCAATTTTATTGACTTTTCTACTGAACTGCTGTCAAAGAATAATTTATGGGTTTCCACAAGATGAAACAAAATCTCAGGAAGTTTCAAAAAAATCTGTCATATCTAATTACTTGAAACCAATTTTTGCCAAACCTAAAATCTTCATCAAATTAAAAATTTTCTACTTTTAAGTGTACACTGAAAAAACAAATAAATAAATTTTATCCAAAAAAATAATAACGGAACATCATTTACAAAATTGGCAAAATTTATTCTAAAAAAATAATATTTATCACGAAATTGGATAAAATTTCATTTTATGCAATAAATTTTACCAAATTTCGCGATAAATATGATTATTTTTCTACAATAAATTTTGTCAATTTTGTGAATGGTGTTCCGTTATTATTTTTTGGGATAAAATTTATTTTTTTTAGATAAAATTTATCGCTTTTTTGATAAAATTTCTCATTTTTTGGATAAAATTTCTCATTTTTTCAACACTTTTTATTCATTTCTCATTTCTTATCTTTTTCAGTGTAAGTAATAATAAAACGACTATTTAATTATCAACATGAAAGCAGTAAAAAATTCAAAAATTTGGAAACTTTAAGCTTTTGCCTCAGAAGGAGGAGAGTACATATACCTAAACAATAAAAATTTTAAACTTTGATCGTGTCTTTTTTGGGAGGGGGAGGCCGCCCCTGGATCTCCAATCCCACATTTAATATATTGTGCAATTTTTACATTCAAAACTAATTTTTTCAGTTTTATGATACTTTTTCTATACTTTTTTTCTCAGTCGAATAAATCCTTCCCATGCAACCTTAAACATCGGGCAATTCTCCAATGTTTTTCACACTTCGCCCTTTTTTCTAACTTTTTGATACTTCTCCACCTGTCAGTCCTATCCCTTTTAGATAACAATTTTTAAACAAGATGACGAACAAGCAGTAACACAATCAACTAAGGACTAACATTAAAATGACCTTTAATTTTCAATGTTTGAAAAGTTGATTTTTTTCACCTCAAAATTGTTTGTTTTTATGAAAAAATAATTCCTATAAATTTCACTTTCCGATTCGGAGATGATTGAGCCTCATTTATCAAAAAATTAAAAAATTGGAAAATTTTTATTTCTAGGTTTTTAATTTAGCTCACAAATTACTTTAAAAAATTCTCACAAATTAGAAGAAAATGAGGAACTCCAAATTGGCTTAATTTAAAAAAAATTATCAAGTGTTTCTTGAAGAAAAAAGCTTCTTGATTTTCAAACTTGCTGAGCAAATATTTTAATAAAGAAAAAATAAATAAATGAATTTGACTTTTCTGTAACTTTTTTATGTTTTGCCAGATTAGGTAAAACAAATTACCAAAACTCACTGACCTTGAAATTTTTGTTAAATAATCCAAGAAATTTTCGAAAAAACTCATAAATTTGCTAAAAAAAAAACAATAAAATTAAAAAAAGTCGAAAATGGTTTCAAAAAAAAATCGGTTGGAATAACTGTGGTTTTGAAAAATTTTCAACATTTTAGACAAATAAACAAATTTTTAAAAATTTTCAAATTATTGATCGCAATAATATTCAATTTAATTTAATAAGATCTCATATGATTTCGAAAAATATGTTAAAGTATAAAAAGGTCGGAATTTCAACTACAATTTCAATTACCTAAATCGATTTTTTTTTCAAACACCAAGTGCCTACTACATTATAGCTGTAATATGGTATTAGCCTTCCGAATTTTCATGATTTACATGATTTTTTTTTTCAAATTTCAAATCTTTTCAAGACTTTTACGACCAGCAGATACCTTGAATATAGAGAGGAAGAAAGAGAGAGAAACTCGTCCAAAATTTCATTTTGAATTTTCCGGTACAAAATGAAAGACGCAGCAAATTTTCGCAATAGGCCTGCGCAAGCATTTGTAGGCTCTGACTGAATTCAGAATTTTTCTTTTCATAACCTAAATTTTAGATCAGAGATTTCAATTTGGAATTCATCTTTTAATTCGATCAACTCAAGCAACCTTAAAAAGGATATAAATAGAAATAATATTTTTTTTAAATATGTAAAATCATTCCAGAAGTTTTTGATACACAATGTCAACTTTGGAGAAACCATAGTTCGTTTGGGAAATATGCGATGATCAGATCAATTCTCTAATTTTTAAAACTCGTATTTTGATAGGGTTATATTCAGTTAAAGTATAATAAAAAATTTCAAAAAAATCAATTTCTCAGCTAATAATTCAAAAACCAATTTCCGCTAATTTCGTCATTATTCTTAATTTATTACGATAATTTTACAAAATTGATACAGCAAAATTTTCACTTTAAAATTGCCTCCCTAAAAATACAAAGTTCAGAATCCCCAACACGAGCAACACGTTCGTCCAACCACAAAGCACCCGGAGAATTTCAGCGAATATGATACGGCGAGTAATTTTATAGATAAAATAGTACACCGTAATGCGTTCGCCGGTACCAAATGCTTGAAAATTTTGTTCACAAAACTTTTTGTAATCGATAATACACGAGTACGATACTCTCGCGATGTATTCGAGTTTCCATGAACGAAAATTACATATTTATCGGATAATAGTACGAATATTTTTGCTTCGCAGTCCGCCCTCAGCTCTGGGTTAATTTTTCTCGACGCTGCTGTTTATTTGTACGTAAATTTCTCGCACTCGCTCGGCCAATTATGCAATGAATTTTCATCGATTCGCGCGTTATACCTACACAGCAAATTAGGTATCTACTTTATTTCGCCATGATTTAATTAAATAAATAGGTTTGATACCTACTGCCTGCATGTACAGTTGACTTTTTATAATCTTGAATCGTGATTCCATTTTTATTGAAAATTTTCCCTTCGAACCCACAAATTTTTTTATTGGGAATTTTTTTTAAAATGAGGAAAATTAATTTAATACTCGAGTTTACTTTTAGTGAAGTTGAATAAATAACGAATGGTATAATTTTCAAAACCAAATGAAAGTTCAAATCTCTCTAAACCTTTGCTTAATTAGAATGAATTTCTATCCAGAAAAAATCAATATTTAATAAAATGGAAAATCTTCCATAATTATTTCATCATAGTGAAATATTGTAAAATTATAGCAAGTGTTCCTACAGACCATCGATGCGAAATTTCCCAACTCGATAGTTAATTCGAAAGAGCTTATTTTATTCTTAATTAAGTTGGGAAATTGTTCAATTAATTTTTCAAGGTGGGCAACAAAATCGAAAAACTGAAAGTATTGACTTTTATATGTCTGAATTCTCTTTTTGGCATGACTTTTTTTGCAGCTTCTAAAGATGGCTCATTTTTTCGTTTTCAAAAAACAAAAAACAACACTTTTTTTCAGGTTTAGCTGTGTTTTTTTTAAACGCAACTATTTGCTTCAAAAATAATTAATTTCCACTTCAAAACAGAAATAAAGGACAGAAAATAGAGAAATTTTCAAAAATCCTTTCAATTTTTTTTTGAAAAATCAATCTTTTTTGATAAAAAAGGTTATTGAAAAAAAAAAATGCCAAAAAGTTTTGCTTGTTTTTCGGTTCCCTCCCCCACATACTTATGACCAATCTTCATAAAAAATAACAAATCTCTCTTCAAACCCAACAGTTAAATTAAAATTTTATTAAAAAGTTGTTTGAAATTTTGCTTTTTTAAAAACGATTTTTTTTTGTTTTATCAAAAAAAAATGCAATAAAATGTAATTTTAAACTGGAATTTTTCATTTTCAGAATAGTTTTTTTCGTTGTCGTTTTCGCGACACTGAATCCAGAAGATAATTTGAAGGAGGAGAAGTAAAATTTTCCAAAGCAATTTTTTTGGATTTTTTCGAGGAGGTGGTAAAACACGTTAATATTAACGATACAGATGTCAGAAAATGAAAACTGTAAAATCGTACTCTCTCACTTTGAATCAGTGGAAAGTCACTGATAAATAGTCAAAATTGCAGTACTGGAAAAATCAGTGAAATTCTTTGATTTTCAGCAGATTTTCGCTGATTTTTTAGCAATTTTTTAAGGATGCTTTCAGTGATTTTTTCTCTGATTTACTACTGTGTTGCAATCCTGACTGTTTTCCAGTGATTTTCGATAATTTTCACTGATTTATAAATGAGAGTACTTTTTCGCACTTTTATAAAATTAATAATTCTTCGATAACTTTGTCCTCTGACCAAGGATGGAAAATTTTATTGAAAATCATGTACGTGTTTTTCAAGTTTTCCAAACAAATATTTTTTGAAATGTTCAATTTTCAAGACCTTTTACATAGTTAAAAAGTGATAGTCAAGAGGAAGTAGAGGTGAGGGTTAGACACTCATATTTTCGATGCAGCGTACAATTTTTGCATTAAAACATCTATCAAAATTTCTGAAGGAACTTCTCAATGAAATTTGAACTAAAAAGAGAGAAAAAAAATTATTGGCTAAGCGAAGCGAGTAAAGTTTTTTCAAAAATTCACGTTAAAAAAGCGAAAATGGTATTTTTTGCCTTTTCTGAGCATGCCACTTCATTAGCCCCATATTCCTGGGAGCAGTAAAGACCAAGATTTGAAAAAAAAATTTCTTCATTACTTTATCCTAATTTTAAATACATGCTTTTTTTAAAATTTAATTTATTTGGCTTTGGACAACTTAGTCCATTAGCTCATAATTGGTTTATTTTCCATTTCATTTCTTTGAAAAATAAATTAGTCTTGTCTGAGTGCAAAGAGGGCGAACAATTTTTGAAATAAGAGTACGTATAAAACTAGTTGATGTCGTGGAATACGAGTTTGGAAATATTTTCTCGTAGGAGTAAAAAAATAGGGATGAAATGAGGTGAAAAATTGAAAAAAATTGAAATTTTGCTATTTTTCACGAGCAGTACATCGAAACCTTAGTTTTTGAAGTTGCACAATGTGCATATAGAACACGAAACTGGCATTTTTTTGATACGGAACCGAGGGTGCATTCTTCAAATTTTGAAAAAAGTATGATGATTTATTAGTAATTTTTGAAAATTTCAGTGATTTTAGTGATTTTACAGTTACTGTTTGTCAGGTCTACTTTTCAATTTTCAGTGATTTTTGTGATTTTTGATGAAAAATATTTTAAAAATGACTTGACTGTGTAAAAAAAAAATAAACAAAAAACTAAAAATTGAAAAAAGTCCTGACATGATGGAGAAAAACTGAAATCATATATGAACTCATTATAGGTACTAAAAAAAAGTAGGTCAGAAAAAAATTGAAAAACAGCCATTTTTCTGGCAATTTTGACATTTTTTTTACCCAGGTACTTTTACACAGGTGTTTTTGAGGATGAATAAAGTGATAAAAGTGATTTTTCAAGGATGACTTCAGTGATAGGTAAAAATGATTTTTGAACGACTTCTGGAGAAAAAACAGTGATTTACTAGTGATTTTTGAATAAATTGGCTGCAGTGATTTTCAGTGATGCGTTTTAGGGTTAAAATAGTGATGTTTCGAAATCTCGGTTAGCAACCTTTATTCTGCGAGCAAGGGTGCTGAAAAAGCATCGCTCAAAATTTAAAAAAAATATGGTCAAATTCGTGTTTTACCACCTCAAAAACATAGGATTCGACACATCACTCGAAAAAAATGTCAAATTTCAATTTTCTCCAATTTTTCATCCCTCCTCACTTCTACCCTCCAACTCCTACGAGAAAAAAAATGCTAAACTCGTAATCGACTACTTCAAAAACATATCTACATTTGACGTAAGTATCACTCCACTGGAGTCGAATTTTCATTTTCCACCCCCACCCTTGCCTCACCATCCATTCCTCCAAGAGGACAGGTAAATCCAAAAGTTGGATTCAAATTCGTATTCAGCACCTTCTAAAGTTTTATTTACAATGAAAAAGGGGAGGGAAAGGGCCATCTCGTGGAAAGCGTAGTTCTGTTCAAATTTGATATTTTTTTACCCCTCAGACCCAACTACTCACCCCTAGAGAAAAAATAATGTCGAATTCGGATGATTCTAATTTCAAATACATATTGGATGATAAATTTTTCATAATACAGCGCAGTGAATTATGCGCGTTTTGAGGGGTCTTCTGGCGAGTCCTGGCCCACTTCGAGTGGTAGAAAGGGAAAGAAGAGGTACCAATTCATAATTGAGACGAAAATTTCAATTCCTAAAATCATGAAATTTCAAACAAATTAACCAGAATTGTCAAATAATTCGAAATTCATTGATATTAAATTTTTCTTTATTTTTCGATCGAGCTGTCATTTCCGAAATTTCAATCTTTCGTTTAAATATTTTGATAGTTCAGTCGAACGAACTCGTCTTATTCCAAAGGTATCAATTACATCTTTGACAATTCGGAATGAATTTCGCTGACATGACACCCCTTTCTCAACAGATGTTCTCCAACATCTCTATCGATTTTCCACATTCATTCTCGATTTTCAGAACACATCGATGAAAAATTAAATAAAACATCCCATCGATTTCACATTTTCGATTTCCAACAACCCTGAAATAATCTTACAACGATTTGCTCTCCTTGCTTTCTCATAACTCCCCCTACAATTGGAACGTAACAATGTGGTGGAAAACACTCCGAAAACACACGCTTCTCATATGAAAAATATCAATAAATCCGCAATCTTCAAACCCCGAATCTCCATCTTTTCCCAATTAAACTCTTCGTCAAAGGTTAACCTTCGAAATTATCGACTCAATTCGCAGATAATTCGACCAGACGAGAATTAGCTTATTCCTGACAATGCCAGTCCAAGTGTAATTTCGCCTTTATGCTGCGACAGCTTTGAAAATATGCCGCGTTGTGGAAATGAAAAAGGCGACCGGAACAGTAAAAGAGGGAGAAAATTAAACGTTACGGAGTCGGGGCGAAATAGCTCGCTAACGGGGGTAGAGAAGCAAGGAAAAAAGGTTACTGACATTTAGGGCGACGTAAAAAGCTCTAGCATCATTTTTCTTTGATCCGATATACTAAATACAAATAATAAAACCGAACGAAAAAAAAGAGAGAGAAAAACACAAACACCAATCGTAGGTATTATTTCGCAATATACGCGTTTAACTTTACATCGTTGCCATATCGAACCAGATAAACTATCTCAATTACTCGATAAACTTTTATTGTGGGTATGTTTGGGCCAAAAGAACCGGGCCAATAAAAACCAAAGAAATCCAACGTTTGGGTGGAGAAAAATAGGAAAAAAATTCCAAATAAACGTCGTTAAAGTTCGATCACGGCAACTGAATCGTACAAATGGACCAAATTGAACCGCAGAACGGTTTCAACCGGTATCATTCGGTTTGATATTGGTAGTTATCGTCGTCGTGTGGTACCAAGCAAGTAGTATGCCTACATGTACATGTGTGTTGTGCTTGTGCTGTATATACTTAATATAATACTACACGATACGTGTATTAAAACACGTCGTTGATTGTAGTATTGGTGGAAAAATGGTGGTGGTAGTCGTCGGTGTATTATTTGTATGTATATGCGACTGCGTCCGAAACTAAGAGGCCGCGAAATGTCGTAATGGGTTCCTTATACATTACGTCACAATGTGTTGTCGTTCAACCTTTACATTACCTGAAGAACTCCGCTGCGAGTGTAGCAACAACATAACACAAACAGCGCAACAGCCAAACACCCTCGCTTCCTCTACCACGCTGCAAAATGTGCCATCTATTCGATTCGATTGTGTGTGTTGAGTGTACGGTGCGAAGAGAGCGAGCATCGAGGAGTGCGCGGCTGAGTGGCGAGTGCTGTGCGCCGCTGTGCAGTCGCAGTCTATGTAGTCTTACTCGTAATACGGTGTTCGAACACCGCACCAACTGATTAAACAATAAAGCGTTGAATTTACGAAGCGGTTCGTCGGTGGCATGGCGTCGTCGAGTAAGCGGTACAAGATGGAGAAAAAAAATTTCAACAAAAAACAGCTCGACGAGTTGTCAAAATGCCGACGTCCGCCAGTGCCAGGTTCCAGATTGATTAACATTGTCATCGATTATCGAGCATCATCGGTCCATACAGACGGAGACATGACATTGCAGCACATTCTTTCATACTTCTGGAAGGAGCACCGTTCTTGGGAAGATGGAACATTCCGAAACACACGGGGTGCCCCTATGAAGTAACAAGAGATGGGGCATTTGTTGGAGAATTTGAGGAAATCCTTTTAGAAGAGGGCTTAATGCATCTTTATCAATGCATGGTTCTAGTTCTTCACTATGAGCTGATGTACGATGCCTACAGAAAAGAGCCTTGCATTTACTTTCGGGTCTAAAGGTCAACAACCTCAAAAAAGTTCATTAGTGACCTTTACCGACTCGACAAACAAAATTTTAGCCTTCTAGGTAATTTGATTTGAGCTCTTGGCTTGATGGCATAAGTGAGAAATAACAAAAAAAACGCAAAATTCCAATTTTGTCCTGAAACAGAGTCAAAAGAGCTCAAAGGTCAAAACCCCTGAACGGGACCTCGATGTGATGCTCTCTCATTTTGAATCAGTGAAAATTCGCTGAAAAATAGTTAAAATTGCAGCACAGGGAAAATCAGCAAAATTCTTGGATTTTCACTGATTCTTCAAAAAAATTCACTGATTTTTCAAAGAATTTTACTGACTTTTCAGCAAATTCCAGAGATTTCACTGACTTTTCAGTGAATTTTCACTGATTTTTCAGTAATTTTTATCACTGTTTGCTTACAGTGAATTTTTTTCACTGTTTGCTCACAATGAATTTTCATCACTGTTTGCTTACAGTAAATTTTTTCACTGTTTGTTCAAAGTTAATTTTTTCACTGTTTGCTCACAGTGAATTTTCATCACTGTTTGCTTACAGTAAATTTTTTTCACTGTTTGCTTACAGTGAATTTTCATCACTGTTTGCTTACAGTGAATTTTTCACTGTTTGCTCACAGTGAAATGTCATCACTGTTTGCTTACAGTGAATTTTTTACACTGATTTATTACTGTGCTGTTATTCTGACTGTTTTCCAGTGATTTTCGATAATTTTCACTGATTTATGTATGAAAGAGAGGTACAAACCGAATCTACATGGGTACAAAATTTCATTTATTTTGTTGAATTAGAACTACATAGAAGACCTTAAGAGGCAGATGAATGTCAAAATATGATGACAAAATGCACATTATTGGATCTCAAAAAATGGGCTAGAAATCTGAAATTAAAATTCATTGGAAATAATACAGATGCTCATGAGTGGTGCAAATTTTAGGACTTCTGCACAAAAAAAGGGGTCTTATGTTAATTTTAAGGGGTTGATAGTTGAAAACTCAAAAATGTATATCAGGAACATTTTACTGATTGAGCATACACAATATTCACCCCCCAGATCATTTGCTTCAAACTGTATGTTGAAAACCATGAGTACAGAGCTACTGACAAGCAGTTAGGACTTCAGCCAGCAAAAAATACAACTTTTCAATTTCTGTCCTTTTGAATGAAATCAAAACACGCTCAAAGGACGGAATCTTCGACTCTATATATCCAAAATTGCACTGCCCCAACTCAATTACAAGAAGACCTTGTATTTTGAAAAATTCCAAAAAATTGCAGAGAAATGAAAGGTTTTCACATTTTTTGGTGTCAAGCTCTCAAATGGCGGCAATCAGCTATTAAAAAACTGAAATTTGGATTTGCTTGAGACAATATAGATACTCATCAGTGGTTACCAAAAAAGAAGTATTCACACATGAAAGTAGAATAAATTCAAAACAAAAAAGAAAAAAACTTGTACCTAAAAGCATTGACTCATTGACACACAATGGAGGAGTTTCGAAAGAAAAAATAATAAGATGAGCAGAAATCTCAAACACAGCTACTTTATAATACTTTGGACCACAGACATTTAGGAAGATTTATAAGATATCCTAGAAAAGTTGACTACCATATCCAATTAGGTACACATTTTTCACATAGAAAATGGGTCAGAAAGAGCTAAAAAATCAAAACCTCAATAACTCCCTGGCTCAATCAGGATATTTTGTCAACTGATCAGTGCAAAAAATTATGAAGAAAACTACATTTTTCAGCCTCACTAATAATGGAGATGAAAAAACAAAACTGAAACTAGGGCACTTTACAGACAATCGTATCTGTGGATACTCATCATTTCAGGTAGGCTATAATACTCCCTCATTTTGAATCAGTGAGAAGTCACTGATAAATAGTCAAAATTGCAGCACAGGAAAAATCAGCGAAATTCACTGATTTTCAGCGATTTTTCGCTAATTTTTCAGCAAATTTCTTAAATTTTACTGACTTTACAGTGGATTTTCACTGATTTTTCTCACTGATTTGTTTTCAGTAACAAAAAATTCACTGATTTTCTCCTGTGCTGCAATTCTGACTGTTTCTCAGTGATTTTCGATAATTTTCACTGATTTTTAATTGAGAGAGTAGGGTCCTTGTCTTCACGAAAAAATACCTATCTAAATCCCAAAGTTTGAGAGCCGGAACCCTCTGAAGGCACATCGTTACATCAGAGACATAAGCGCACTCAAAATTTTGTTCTTTTAGCTTTATTAGGAAGCTCAGTTACTGTTACTGTAGGCGTATCAGCATCACAGAATAAAATGATGAAAAAATTCTATTTTGGAACCTCGAAGACAGGGAACCCGAGGGTCGTATCATGTCTTCATCTGCAAGTACCCCAAACAGGACCCTAACCCACAATAATCAGGAAATTTTGATTTTGATTTGAGTTTTAAACTTGGTGAAAAATCTGAATCTTTAGTGCTTCAAAAAAGATCCCAACCCCCAAAAATTTGGGAATTTTCAAAAAATAAAATTTAAAATTCTAATTTTTTGGGACTAGACGTTTAGAGGATTTGAAGCAGTTCAAACCCAATCTGAAAAAAGGAGGAAAATGAATATAAAATTTTAAAGTTCGATTGAGAAAAAAAGCAGGCCATCAAGATGCAACAGCAAAAAACAGGACAGAAGCAGTACTTGCAGGCAGTGTTGCCATAATTTAAGCATTATGTCAAAAATTATGCTAAATTACACAACTTTTTTTTCTTTCATTTTTGGCTTCCTGACATCATAAAATTATGCCAGGAAATCAAAAAACACACAAAAAAAATTATGCTAAATTTGGCATAATTATGCTAAATTGGCCACACTGCTTGCAGAATGGCTAGAAACTATGGGTTCTAATGAAAAAAAAAAGCTTGATTACAATTTTTCAAATTACACCCTCTCCACACTAGTGGTAAACATTCTGTATTCAAATGGATCCCATTTACCAAGTTCAACTTTATTTAATGTAAAAGATCCTGTCCCTGTGCTAGATTGTCATCATAACCAAGGGAAATTTCACCCACAAGTATTTACGACGTACACAAAAAAGCAACTTGGCCTGAAACGTTATAGCAAAAGGTCTAGGAGGCCCAAACTATTGAAAAAAAAATCCAACAAAAAATTATGATGGAAAAAGTTGTTTGAATGTCACACGTGACAAAATATCCCATCAAAAGTGATGTCAGTCAATTAAACATCAAGAGTGTTACATAGTACTGCTAACAACTGATTCTTTAAATACAGCATATGTCATGTAACAAACAAACATTGGTGTAATTGGTGACAGGTGTCACACCACAAGTGTCACGTGCATCAAGTGAAAGACAAGTTATATAACATTTCAAAAACGTGACAGGTGTCACCTGCCATGTTGAAAAAAAATGAAAAATCGATTTTTTACAAATGATGCTTCAAAAATTGACAATTTTTTCCAACCTATTACGATTCAACAATGAATTGTGACACTTCAACATTAGATAGCAGAAAAATTCAAGTAAAAGGAGCGGCTGAAGATGGAAGATCAATCAAAATTGCAAATTTCCAAAATTTCAGTCCACATTATCTCAAAACGCCACGATTTCAATTATAAAAAGTTTTGGTGTTTTGGTCTTCAAACAAAATAAAGCGATACTGCCTTTGGTAAAACTTTTTGTAAATGTCAACTTTCAAGTACATAGTAAAATTAAGATAATCTGAACTTTTCCCCTAGACATGCATAAAAAAATACATACCGAGACGAGGAAATGTTTACACTGTCATCATCAAGCAAAACAAATTGACAATATTAAACGATACCCTTTCCTTTTCATTTTTTTGCACGCGGAAAGTCAAGTTTAAAAGTCAGAAATATGTTAAAATTAATATTTCCATTAAAAACTTTTTCACATAAGGTTTTTGAACTGAAGCGATAATGTATCGCTGATGCAGTCGAGCTTATTTTATCTAATAAGGGGACGACTCTGGTGAAGGTTCACGTTTTTCATATACGTATGAATTATAAATCTTTGATATGTCGCTATTAAACGGTAGCGTCGTCAATCAGATAACCTTTGAAACGCAGTCGAGCTCACGTACGTTTATGTGTAGCAGCGATACTGGACATGGTGTGTCATTCGCGTTAATGTCACTCACCAGACGTTTCACGATTTTATACGTATTACGGCGGAAAATATGTACCTGTATGTACGATCGCAGAACAAATTGATTTTCAAATGACTATCAATTAGTATGGCAATTTAACGATGAGCTATTCTGATGGGCTGATACATTGGGTAAATATTTTATAGAAAATTTAATAGCATGTGAATTCGTCTTGTTATTTGAAGAAAGGCAAACTGCGAAATGGAGAATTGACATGTAAGTAGTGGAATTAGAGACACGAATGTTTTGAAGTGAACTTGTTGCATCTCTCCAAGTCTGAAGCAGTCAAATTTAATGAAATTTTGCCCTTTTGAATCGGCGAAATAAGTGATTTTTCACTCATCTTTCAGTCAAAATGATGGATTTTTTCCAACAAAATTGGGAATTGATAGAGAAATCAGTGATGCTCTAAAATTTCAATACTTTCAATTTTAACAAACTGATCTGAGATGAAGAAGATTCTATAAAACGGAAAATTTGAAGACACAAGAAAGGCCAAAAAAATGCTTTTCTATCCTCCACTTATTTTGAGAGAATGATACAATTTCCTAGTTTTCCTCGACGATCTTTTGAACAAGCTGAACTCAAAAGTTTCAAAAAAGCATTGAAAATAGTTTTCTTCAAATTTAACCTTTCCTAAATGCTTCGTAATTGATTTTCCTTCCAGTTACAGTTTTCAAAAGTTTCCTCCTCAAATTGAACATTTTAGTGTCGAGTTCCTCTTGAGAAATGGCATTTAAAATTTTGAAGTCTTTTTGAAAACTTCAAGGGATCTACAGGCACCCGAACATTACCAATTCAAAAGATGAGCAAATTTTTGGTAATTCGTCTCTCTCATCAATGTCTGCAGTTTCTTTCAACCTGCCAATTAAAATCCACGTGGGTGTTTTTTCCTCTTCTCATCAATACACAAACAATTACTTTTTCTCCTCACGTCATCAATTTGTTGAAATTATTCCACCGTAAGATGATTAATTTCCATGTAGTCATTCTCTCTGTATTTGATTTGGTGACGTCAGTCACCACAGCATGTTCCGACATACAGGCTCGTTGATTGAATAGGATGTTTGAATTTGCAAAAAGATAAAAATAGATTGCATTTCGTTGAAATGCTCTAAATCCGATTTTCTACACGCATACGTCATCTCCACTCATACACTTCCCACAACCAATAATAATAAACAACGGAGACAAAAACTAACCTGTATTTGCTGCGCTGTGGTCTGATTCATGTGTACTTGCTGAGTCTGCTTCATTTGTACATTGGTGGCGGTTGGCGTTTTAGGAGATACAGGACTAGGACCAGCGCCAGGTCCACATCTAGGAGGATACTGCGGACTGCCATGGTTTGGACTATCGTACGGCGAATACGGTTGCTGTTTAAATGTAGGAGTGGTATTACGCTGCGTTCTGGGCTGCGTTTTCTCCGGTATTGAGCTAGCACCGGGGCTATAGCCGATGGGCGAATTGGAATTACTACTATAGACGGCTTCTTGCTTAATGCAGTCGATATTCTGCTTATTATGCTGTTCGGCCATCTGCTTGAGCGTTTGAGCGGCCGCATTAAAGCTGCCATTATTGAACGGCATTCGAGTCTTACAATTATCAAAACTAGGACTATTGGCATTCATCATCGGTGGTTGGTTCTGCGGATGGATGTGCGCGGCGGGATTATGCATATGCTGGTGAGGCTGCGGCTGCTGCATGTGGAATGGTAAATGCTGCTGATTGGCCATCACATTTTGCGTTTTCAGCGAATTTGGCGCCTTGCCGACATCCTCCAGTTTGATGGGCGCTTGATGGAAAGACGTTTGGTGACTGGTATGTGGCGGTGGGCGTTGTTGGGCCGCATGGTGATGATGATGCGGATGCGAGTGATGCGAGTCGTGGGCTAACAGCTGCCCGGGCGATGGATTTGGTGGTTGCGGTTGCTGCTGCTGAGGCGGCTGCTGGGGTTGAGGATGGCTTTGAGTGAAAATGTTATCTTTGCTGTCTTTGGCGTCGGACATAATGTCGTTAATGTCCGACATGGTCTCTGTCGACATAATGGTGTCTGATATGAGCGCGCTGATGGTATCGCCATTGAAATCAAATGGTATTAAATCTTTCTCTATCGCTAGCTGCAGATCGACCAAATCCACGTATTCTTTTGGTTCTTTTTGTTCTTTCGATTGTTCTTGCAACTGTTTCAATTCTTTTTGTTCTTTTTGTTCTTTGCGGTGTTGTTCTTGTTGTTGTTGCTGCTGCTGCTGTTGTTGCTGATGGTGTTGGTGTTGGTGTTGTTGTTGCTGTTGTTGCTGCTGTGAACATAAAGTAAAAATTTCGACATTAGTGATGGATTCAAACAAACAGAAAATTATAATATGCATGTTTATCAATGTGTATATTTCAGAAATACTTTTCCCCGACTTTTCCAGGGTTTCCAAAAATTAACAGATATTTTCAAAAATCAGTAGCGCGATGACTCCTAAAAATATGTTTTCAATGTTGCAAAAATGCCAACGAATTCGCTGTTTTTGCAACATTTAAAATTCTTGAATTTCAAAACCAATGACACCAAAAATTTTCAATTAAACGAAATAATTTTGGTAAGTAGTCAATCACCATGAAAAAATGAAAAAATTCATACATAATTTATAATATTTTTTGCAACTATTAAATAACTGTGAACTAAAAACATCTCATGAAATTCGATATTACAGGAGAATTAATTTAGTGTGCAAATAAGACACCCCCCCCCCCCAAAAAGATATTATACAGAGAAATTATATAATTTTTTCATCACTGAAATCGGCGACAAAAAAATCGAAAGGAACGGTCAAAATTGAACCAGTAATTTTGTTGGGGGAAATGTTCAATTTTTTCTAAACATTATGCTCACATTTGTTTTTTTTTTGAGGAGGGTGGGGGTATTACATTCAAATTGAGGTTTTTGGAACATCATGTTCAAATTGTTGAACTGTTTTTCAAGGCACTACATCCAAATGACAAAATTGTTTTTTTTGGGGGGGGGGGGACACAATGCCCAAACTGAAGATAGGACAATGTCGAAAGTTTTTTTGGGACATTTTGTCCAAATTGAGTTTTTTTTGGCAAATATAACATATGGAAAATTGCTAATTTTTTTTGAATACTTATGTCCAAGTTGAAAAGGAGGGTGAGTTAGGACACGATGTCCACGTTGAGAAGGAGGGATATAGTTGGGACAATATGTCCAATTTTTTTTTTTTCAGACAATGTGATCAAATTGTGAATTTCTCGGACACGATGTCTCAATAGAGCGTTTTTCGGACACTATGTCTCAATGGAGGGTTTTTAGAACTGTATGTTCAAATGTGTTTTTTTTTTTTGGAGTATCATCAAATTGGAGTTTTTGGAACATTACGTCCAAATTACTCAAATGTTCTTTCAGAACCAGGGTTGGGCAGGATTTAAAATCCAAAAATCTCAAAATCCGGATTTTGGATTTAAACCCACCCTCATTACGGATTTCGGATTTGAAATCCTAATTTTTTCAAAATCCATCATTTTTAAAATCCAAAAAGTTTTGTGTTCCGTGATCGGATGATCAATGTATTCAAGTTTCAGGTTTAGGTGTAACGGCATTTCGTTTACGGTTGTTTGAGAGATATTTATGTTTCCCTAAAATCCCTACTTAATGATCCTACATTCTAGAATTTTCGATCCTCTCTATTGTTCAACAGATCACCACCATATATCCACTTAGTCCGCTTTCTCTTTTTTCTAGAATTCCTGCCTTTTGTTGCTCTGCACTCTCGGTCTCGCGCTAATTCAACCCCGACTAGATGTTCGAGTTTGCAATGTATTCTAATTTGCTTCGGTCATATGTTGCATGAATTTTCGCACATCAAAACATTGTTTATAGAATATAATACGACGCTGTGCTCGTCAGCACCCGTTGAGCGTTTGTTTTCTTTTGGTAAAATGATTATGAATCCCCAACGGTCTAGACTGAATGATAAAAACTTCAGAGCTCTTAGCTTTTCAAAGGGCAATGAACAATTTTATAATAAAAACGTTCCAAAGTTCAGAATCATTTTCAATTTTGTTCCCATTATCTTGACCTGGATTGGATTTCGGATTTGAAATTGTTTTGTCCCGGATTTTGCCCAACCCTGTTCAGAACATTACATCCAAATGGCCAAATTGATTTTTTTAGAACAAAATATCAAAATTGGAGGTTTGTAGGAATCTTAGGTCTAAATTAGTTTTTTCTTTTTGAAAATTCATGGCCAAAATTGAGGTTTTTGATACACCACGATGAGTCCGAATTGAGGGGGTTTTGGTTTCTATGTTCAAATTGCCAATTTTTTTTGTACCTATTTTTGGGACACCATGTTCAATTTATGCCTAATCAATTCTGAGTAATCCCAGAAAGAAATCCACTCTGCGTGAAGTACCTTTATTCAGGGGGTAACACGTTTCTGATGAAATTAAATTATGTTGTTAGAATGGGCTGATAGACCTAAAAGTCCCCCCCCCCCCCAAAAAGTTGGGGAAAGGGAATTAGGACACAATGCCCAAATTTGTTGTTTTTGGACACTATGTCCAAATGGGGGGGGGGGAGGGACATCCAAATGAGCTTTTTTCTTTCTCACTCACTATGTCCAGTTGGAAATTATTTGGGGTACTACATATATCCGAATTGGCGAAAGGACATCATGTTTCAGTTTAGTATTTTAGGAGTACGATGTTGAAATTGAGTTTTTTCGACATACGTCCGAACTGAAGTTTTTAGGGCACCAGTTTTACCACTTGCAGAATCTGTTAGATATCTTGCGTAGGACCTATTTTCATAAAATCCAATTTTACTGAAAAACATTTTTCTCAAAAATGTTGATTTTTTGAATAATTCGTCAAAGTCGAAAATAAAAATCAATTCGACTGCTGAAATGTTGGTTGGTTTCAAGGGTTTTGGCACATGCTACCGATATATTTTCAAAAATCTCATTCTTGTTCAAAATAAAGATGGACATTGGACACCTCAAATAGTATCTTTTCAAGTTTCATTTCCATGATTACCAAATTTGACAACATTTTATGAAGAAAATTCATTAAATTTACAAACCCTTTTTTACGTGGTATTCCAAATTTTTGGCACATAAACGAAATTGTCTTCTCCAATAAAATATGGTTTTTTCAATTATTTAAATAAATTAAAAATAATGCCGGCATCATAGCGAAATTTTTGAAGAAAAAAGTAACTTTCAGTAACTTCTTTTGAGCAAAAAGTGACCAAAAGTGATCAAAAAATGACCAAAAAGCAACCAAAAATTCAATTTTTTCGGGGCATTTTTTTACAGTTTTCTGGGGGGGGGGGGCAATTTTTTGTAGTTTTCTGCAAACATTTCAAGTGAATAATTTCATTTATTAAATTCCTTCGTCAAAACAAGAAACAAACTAGCAAAAAAATTTTCCTTTTTTTTCTTGAAGAATTTTGAAAAATAGCCATTTCTACGAGAAAATTTGAATTTCTGCCTGGAAGTGAGAAGAAAAAGTGACTTCTGAGGGGAAAAAAGTAACCAAAGTCAGGGTGTCTAACAAAATTTCAAAACCCCAAAACAGGACAAACAGGACCTTCAACAGGACCTTTAAAAAATCGGTTCTGATCGATTTTGTACCCCCCCCCCCCAAAAAAAAATCCTATTCTGGCAAAAAAAATTGAAACAAATTTTTTCAATAATTATTGTTAGAAATGAACAAAAAATATATTTTAAAAATTCAAGGACAAGGAAGATAGAATAAAAACAAATCTTATCCTGTATATAAAAAACAAGAACGAACATTAGATAGTAATACTAAAAAAAAAGTTCCAAAAAAATTAGCTATTTTTCAATTTTTTAAAATTTTTTTTCAATTACGATCATTTATTGAAATTTTTTTTCTATTTTGGCGGGTGGAATTTCAAAATTGTTACAAAACAGGACTTTTCACTGAAAAAGCCCCAAAACAGTACAAAAACAGGATAAACAGGACCACTCAGCCCAAAACAGTACAAACAGGACGAACAGGAGTTGTTAGACACTCTGAAAGTGATCTTTTTGACGTGAAAAGTAACCAAAAATGACTGAAGTCAAGAAAAGTGACAAACACCCTAAAAAAGTGACCCTATGATGCCTGAATAATGACAAAACGTCAATCTTTTAAGGAAAATTGTACGAAGCATTTGATATCGAACCGTATAGTCACTCTACGAAAATTTCAAAATAAGTTATTGGGCATGTTTTTGGTGTAATTTTTCAATTTCTACAGATTTTTTGTAGCATTTTGATCTTTAGAAGACACTTTCAAGATAATTTCGTGACTTTTCACTTTTAATGACTTGCTGAGCACCCTGGTTTCACAAAATGCAATTTATTACATTTTAAATAAATGGCAACAATATATTTTCGAGAATCTCTCCACTTCCTAAACTCATCTCACATATTTCCATCTACGATTGCAAAACACTCACTTATTCGAATCTATAATTAATATAAAATCCGGCTAAAAAAATCACCGCAGCTGGTTACGATGATTTTTCAACATTCGTAATAATTTACGATTAGTACAGACGACCGCCAACCAGCGTACTCGAGCTTACATAATCGACGTCGGATGTTACTGCGCAAAATGTTCAAATACCGAAAATGCATTAACATTTTAAATACCGTAAGGCATTTCGCCATCATCGTTTTTTTTTCTCATTTTTAACACACATTATATACTATACAAGTACATAGTACACCATCACCATCACGTAGGTAGATAGTATAGGTAATAGGTATTAGATACATAGTGGAAACATACACCGAGACGAAATTCGGCCAACACCGTGTCACGTGCTGCGCAGCACACGCGGCACGCTTCATGCCACCGAGCGAATTCCCATTGATTCTGGGGAATCGCAGACAAATATCTGGAATACTACGATTTTTTCTCCGGCACGGGAAAAATCGAATCGGCGCGTTAAAGTTCAACATTCTCTGCTCGCGCCCAATGTGTCATCGAGAATGACTCATTGGTTGCAATTACACTACAAACTACTCATCGTGTATCGAAAAAGCCATCCCAGTTTGGTTGGCGGCAGCAGCCACTGGCTGGTCGATGGAAAACAAATCAGTGGAAATACCACGCGAATGGTTCGAAAAACGCCAAGATGGTAAAGTGGCAGTGGCACACGGCAGCGTATGTAGATCGTTGGTGGAGTAGAATAAACGTCTATATTTTTTAATTAACCATTCGTACAGCATCGAAATTTTTCATCGTGCCATTGAATCAGTTAACAAAAGGTAACGATAAGCGCACGATTATAGCGTACGGTTCAGATACCTTTAACGGTTGATGCCGTCATGGTATATTGAACACTGTGTGGAATGGACAGAATATAATAGTAGACCAGACCACTGCTACAGCGACCGGGCGTTCATGGCGGTGAACACCTGTTGCCAGCTTGCTGCCAGACACTCGCCACTGTTCGCAGTTCGTACTTCATACACAGGTAAATATCTTTTACCTTCAAACTGGATTGGATTCGTCCCGATGTGTTTTTAGAGAGAAGTGGCATACTGTGGTGTGTTTGAAAAACGGTGATTCTGTTCGAAGAGGGGCGATCTTAGAGACGATGGTACATAAATGTGTAGTAAGCGCGCTCGCCGACCAACACAAGAATAGGTATAAGAAAGAGAAAGATACACGAGAGAAAAGAAAAACATCTAATATCATAATTTCTACTCTTCCCGTACACAATGGCACTGGCACCGGGGCCAGATCTGTACACACGTTTATCACGTGGTATGCCATCGAGTCGCGTCCAACATCACAGATCTCAAAAATCTTCCAGAATAATGATATTTTCCAGTCATCCAGTTACCTACTCACGTATACTTCATCTCGTATTGGAAAAGTAAACAAACAAATCTCTAGCAACTCTACTCCTGAGAACCTTGTTTCGATTATTTTGCTGACCAGGATTAAAGCTGACTCAGAATAATTTCACAGAAAAAGAAAAACAAATATAATCAACGTTCACCTTTCACGATGACGAGTGATACGTAAATAAGCTGCAATGAGAATACCATTGTCGAACGTAATTTAATAGTGAGCGAAAAAACTTAATGATACAAGGCCTTTTTCAACACACCGTATTAGCGAATATTACTCCTACAGTATTGTTTCCTCAGCTTTGGTTTTCCTTCTCATTCAAGGTCTTCGTTCGAGCATTAAGTTTAGAAGATGGCTGAGAGAAGATGACATCTGAAAATATGTGCCAAGTCGAAAACAAGTCGAAATTTCGTCGCAATAGGCCCGTATCCGAAGTAATAATGGGATCGATATTCAAAATTTTCGAATAATTATCAAGATGACTGTAAATTAAAATAATGTGTCTATAATTTGGAAACATCGATGTTCTGTTATTGGAAAATTAGCTTAACATTTTTTACAGAAATTATTTACGAAATAATTTCATAGACGAAATTTGAAAGAAACTCCAGTCCAGTGGCGTCGGAAGCTTTTTTTTTGGGAGGGTACAAAATGAGAACCACGACTTGAATATCAGGAGGATTTTCTGTGGAGGGGAAAAAAAGAAGCATTTTTTCGTCCTGTCGCCTCAAATAATCCATACAATTGCTATTTTGTTCATGCCCGAGCGAAGCGAGGGTGAAGCTTTGAGAAAATTGAGTTTTTAAAAGCCCAAAAAAACATTTTTTCCACGTTTTAATGCTTCGAAAATGTCTATATGATGTGATTTGTGGGGTACAAATGATACTTTGTACCCCGTCAGGATTTTGAGGGCGGTACAATGTACCCCTTGTACCCCACTTTCCGACGCCACTGCTCCAGTCGATTGAGTAATTTTGAAACAAAAGGGTTAAATTCAGATGCTAGAGTCATTTGAAATGTTCTCTTCTTTACTGCTACATACTTACTTGAAGAAAAATATTTTGGGGAGAGAGGAGGAGGGGGTAATTCGGGAAACAGAAATAAACTCTTCTTTCACCTACATAAGATTTGATACATTTTATCTCAAATATTGGTAAAGATTTGTAAAACAACGTTTTTCAGCCACCTATACGAGGGAAAAGAAGAAGGGGGAAGGAAATCTGCAGAAAAAACGTTTACGTGACTTTTGATAATATCATGTGATTGATTTTCTTTCAACTCGGAGGACAGAAGTATTTAATCATTTAGAAATGAAGAAACAGACGCTACTTATACACTTTTTCACTTCTGAAGATAAAATTGACCTATTTAATTTTTGGATCACTACTCTCTCATTTTTGAATCCGTGAAATTTATCAAAAAACACTGAAAAACAGTCAGAATTGCAGCACAGAAATAAATCAGTGAAATTTTTTCACTAAAAGCAAGTCAGTGAAAAAATCACTGAAAATTCACTGAAATTCACTAAAAACTCAGTGATATTTATGAAATTCACTGAAAAATCTGTGAAATTCTTTGAATAATCAGTGAAAAATCGCTGAAAATCAGTGAATTTTACTGATTTTTCCTGTGCTGCAATTCTGACTGTTTATCAGTGATTTTTCACCGATTCGAAATGAGAGAGTACAGCTTCATTTTTGAATCAGTGAAATTTATCAAAAAACACTGAAAAACAGTCAGAATTGCAGCACAGAAATAAATCAGTAAAATTTTTTCACTAAAAGCAGGTCAGTGAAAAAACATCACTGAAAATTCACTAAAAACTCAGTGATATATAAGAAATTTACTGAAAAATCTGTGAAATTCTTTGAATAATCAGTGAAAAATCGCTGAATTTTCCTGTGCTGCAATTCTGACTGTTTATCAGTGATTTTTCACTGATTCGAAATGAGAGAGTACTGTTTCATTTTTGAATCAGTGAAATTTATCAAAGAACACTGAAAAACAATCAGTATTGCAGCACAGTAATAAATTTCACTGAAAGAAAATCAGTAAAAGAAAATCACTGGAAATCAGTGAAAATTCACTGAAAACTCAGTGATATTTATGAAATTTACTGAAAAATCTGTGAAATTCTTTGAATAATCAGTGAAAAATCACTGAAAACCAGTAGATTTCACTGATTTCTCCTGTGCTACAATTCTGACTGTTTATCACTGACTTTTCGCTGATTTTTCCTGTGCTGCAATTCTGACTATTTATCAGTGACTTTTCACTGATTCTGAATGAGAGACTATTTTTGGAAAAGTCAAAGTGGAAAAATTTTTGGAACCATCCACACACCCTTCTTTCAAAAAGTCTCCAGAATGGATTTCGTCAACTTCGACATTTTTTCGATTTTTTTATATATTCAAAATGTTGGGTTTACCTATTAATTTTTGCCCAAATTTCACCTCCCTGTTTGTCATTATTTTTTTCAATACTTACCACCAACTCCTCTTTCTTCCTACAAAATCCGTTTCTTTGGAAGTTGCAACAGGATTGAAAATAAGTCATTTTAAAATTTTTTCTCAATTAAATAATATAGGTAGTATAATTCTTGATTTTTTTCCCAAAATTTTACAACCAACATCCCTCTCTTCCCTTTACAGGTCAAAATCTGTATGGACGTAGATTTTTTTTCGGCAAATAATGATAGAAAAAAACATTTTCTAAAATTCTAATTTGTCCTCAATTTCAATGATTTGAAGTTTTTTTTTTCAATTTTTACAATAAAATGTGTTCTCTTTCATCTCGATCTTCAAGTAGACATTTTTTATTAATATTCATATGTATACTAAAAAAAAGCTCATTTTGGAAAAATTTCTGTGAATTTTTTCACAATTTTTCATTTCAATTTTTTAAATTTCTGTAGGTACTAAAACTTATTTTTCTTCTTATTTTTTTTCCAACAAGTCAAATCTCCACAAAATCTCCATACATCGATTTTTTTTAGACAATAATGCTGAAAAAAGCTAAGAAAATTTTCAGGTCAATGAATTTTTCCTGGATTTTAATTTATTGTTTACTGTCATAAAATTTGTCACCTCCCACATCCAACTCATTGGATTTTTTTTCAAAATATTGACAATGAAAAAGTATTTTTTTAATTTCTGGAAATTTTCTTCTCAATTTCAACTTTCAACTTTCAACTTTTATCCAATTTTTATAATTAAATCTGCTCTCTTTTTACAATCTACAGAGTCCTTTACATAAATTTTTTCCAAATATTGCATAATGCTAAAAAAACTCATTTTTTCAAAATTTCTATACCTCTAGTTCAATTTTTTAATCATCAAAAGATTTTTTTAATTTTCACAATAAAATTTGTCTTTTTTCTCCTTTTCCTCCACTCTCAACTAAATTGTAAAACAAATATTTGTAAGACATTCCTGCTGAAAAAATTCACTTTTAGATGAACGTTTATATGAATTTCTTCTCAATTCTAGTTCTTTGCCTTTATTTTTTTTAATTTTTATACAGATACAACAAAAAAAATTGTCTCTTCTTTTCCCTATTTAAATTTTTATATAGAAAATCTTCCTGATATTACATGAAAAGTACAGGGAAAGAACTCAGTAACTGAAAATACAGCGAAAAAACGAAGTAAATAATATCTAACCATTTCTATAGGAAAGAGTTTTGATAATATTCAAAGGTAAGTGTGAAACTAGAAAGAATGGTTCTTCAGTTATTGTTAGGAATCAGAACCAAACCTAAAAAAATCATTTTTTTGTGTGTTAAACTTAGGTTGAATATCTTCAAAACGCTCTCAAAACAGTGATTTTTTTTTAAAAAGTTACTGCGTTCTTTCCCGTCTTCATATTCATAATTCCAATTTCCTAGTAAAATTTCACAATATAAAATTTTTTTACACAATTTCAAATTAATTGAATATGTACATATTAGTCATTTTAAATAAAGAATGAATTTTTATTTCTATTTTAATTAAGTATTTCATAATAGTTTTTTCTCTATATTCATCCCTGACTAAATTGGTCTTTTTCTCCCTTTCCCCACTTTTTTAATCAACATTTTTGGATATAAAGTTTTCCAGGCATTAATGCTGAAAAAACTCGTCTTTAATATAGCAGGAAATAATTTTACCTCAAATTACGAAATTCCTCAAAATACAAATAATTTTTACGTTTAGCCTTTTATTCAAAACTCGTTCGACGAATAAAATTTTTCATTCTTATTCTCATAAAAATTACGAGCTTTTTTGGTCCGTAAAAGGACAAAAGTCGCCCACATACGTGCGAAGTTATTCTAAATTCTGACGAGCGAGACTTGAATAAATCGAAGACACACAGGAACTCCCTCGTTAGAATATTATTTTTAACTACTGTCAATCATTTTTCCATATATTCTACAACTTGTTGCAAATTTTACCGTTGAACTTGATATAATGACTACTTATCCTGCTGCTATTCGTTTTCGACCCTCGATTTCAATGAATTTTGTATTTTGTAATTATTGAATATTGTATTGTATTGGGCACGTGACTCGATTATTATATTTTTATCATTTTTTCTTTTGATGTTTATGAAGAAAGAATTGGAAGAGAAAGGAAATAAACTGTGACTTGTCCAACCCTTTCTCTAATATTTGAAATTACCATCCCCTTCCCTCCATCATTTTTTTTCTGTCCACTCATGTAAGTGAGTTTTCAATTAAAAGTATTTTTTTTGAAAATTTTCATTTTTAAAATACATACCTAAGTATTATTCCTCATTTTTCTTCATTCGAGAATGAGAAAAGAATTCAGTCAAATTATGAGCAATTTTTGACCAAATCACGTATTAAAAATTGAAATATTTTTTGAATTAGAGTAACAAAAGTATACCCTAATGAATATTTTGAAATCATTATCTTTTCTACGTGACTTTTCACTTCATTTTCCATCACACACGAACTGGAAAGTAAAAAATTCCCCTTTCCTGATTTAGTTTTATCCATAACTCATTCATAGATGAGCTACATTTCCTGTCAAACACAATCTATTTCCTACCTATTTTAGTTTCTTCTTTTATTTTGGTCAAAACAGAAGAAGATTACGTGCGATAAAAGCTAAACAACCGAAGTGAACTAATCGTGGGCTGGTCTTCGGTATAGGAATTAGCCTCACAATCGTCAAACAATATCATCGATGACCTATTCGTTAATATATTTGTACGTTGCCGAGTAATAAATCACCACACGATTTACGATCCACGAAACCAATAGCAACAATCTTTGTTTAGAAAAACGGAAAAAATAACAATTAACAAACATTCACAATACGACGTGTCATTTAAAAGACACTTTTCGCTGATCTTTGTTTCTAACGCTGCTCACGTTTCAAAACAATGTCTGAAATTCTAAGAACATCTAGAACCGTCGAGGTAGAAACTTCAAAAATAGACGAGAGTTTAAACGATATCGATACGTTTCTAATCCTTGGCTAGAAATTTTCCCTCTGCGCTTTGGAATAGATTGCGTTGGAGTGAAATGAAAACGAGTTCATGTTTTTCTTATTTCTGATTCGAGCCGGCGTAAATATAATTACATATTCATTAAACCATCGTCGTATAATAACAATCGCTTACATATACGATTTATCTTTGTTTTCCAGTCAACATTTCCGGCAGAGTTTTTGTCAATCAAGCCACCTGACATTTGGTTGGGTCCTTATACAGCTTATGTATACCACACGAGCGTAAGTATACGGCATAAATGTAAGTGTTGGTTTCATTTTAGTAGTGCGTACTGTAAGATTACATATAATACATTAGAAGTATACCAAAACATAGACAAGCGAAGAAACTAGCTCGTATTTTTCCGTATTTTTTCAAACTAATACGTTCTTTTGTTTTTAAAAGAAATTAATATCGCCTTGACAAGACTATACTGAATACATACGAATATACGCGTGTCATCTCTGGGACATCTCAAATACTTAATACTTTTCCCAAGGTTTTCGAATTTTTTCCTTTCATGTCGAGATGTTTACATTGGACGAGTGAAAATTAATGGTAATTGTGATTTTGAGATAATACCAATAAAAAACAGAGATTTTTTGACGATTGCGAAAATTACATGTGGCTTATGTCAATGAGTACTTTATGAATCTGCAAAAGCTAGGTGGAATGCTGATTATCAAAATTTCATCTGTAACACATGGCCATATGATTTTCTTAGGTATCTGTTAAATTTATGATAAAAATATTTAAATGTTCAAAGAATTTAGATGAATACTAGGGTGGATCGAAAAAAAAAACCATATCTTAGATTTTGACCAAATTTGGTGGAGTGGTTTCCTTTGAGTGGGAGACTTCACAAAAAATTTGAGTTCCCGAGGGGTAAGGGGAGGGGAGCAGGAGGTGCTCAAAGTGCACCTCCTTTTGAAAAAACGCGTTTTTTGCGTTTTTTAGTCAATAAAAATTGTGCGAGGAACCTTCATAGCACTTAAAAGATGCGATTTGAGTTTCTGCATCTCCCTAAACCATCGCCATCCTTCTCCGATCAAAACTCAGACTGCTACCAGGGGGTTGAAAAGTTCCAGATTGCTATATTTCAATAATATGGAATTTTCACTAAGCTGGAATGATTTTTTTTCATCGAGTAAGTGAACAAAAAAATTTTCAACCACTGAAAGTGAATTTTGAAAAAAAAATGAAAATTTTATTCACCCGGATTTTTTATTGTTTGAAAAATTCGCAATAATTTTGTTTTCAATCATCAGAAATAAAAAATTGAAAATTTTGTACGTCGGTGCAGCCAGTTGCTAATTGTGATATTCTGATATTATGAACCCGAATGCATTATTTTTCGTCAAGTGATGGGACCAATTTTTTTCTTTCAATTAATAGAATTACGTTCTGAATTTGAAGACATCAGAACATCACAATTTGCAACTGGTTGCACAGACGTACGAAATTTTCAACGAAAAATTTAAAATTTTTTATTTCTGATGATTGAAAACAAAATGATTGTGAATTTTTCAAACGAAAAAAAAATTAATTCGAGGTCAACGTAAATTCCATAGTGTAGCATGTCACGATTTGTAACTGGCTGCATTGACATTCAAAATTTTCGAAATATACTTTCAGTGATTGAAAAAAATTCATATTTTCAGGCGAAAAAAATAATCAATTCAAAGTCGATATAATTCCGTATTTTGGAATTTTACGATTTGCTGTTGGCTGCACTGGTGTAAAAATTTTCAATTTTTTTCAAAATTCACTTTCAGTGGTTGAAAAAATTTTTTGTTCACTTACTCGATGAAAAAAAAATCATTCCAGCTTCGTGAAAATTTCATATTATTGAAATATTGCAATCTGGAACTTTTCAACCCCCTAGTAGCAGTCTAAGTTTTGATCGGAGAAGGATGGCGATGGTTTAGGGAGATGTAGAAACTCAAATCGCATCTTTTAAGTGCTACGAAGGTTCCTCGCACAATTTTGAGTGTCTAAAAAACGCAAAAAACAGCGTTTTTTTTCAAAAGGAGGTGTCATTTGAGCACCTCATGCTCCCCTCCCCTTGCCCCTCGGGGGCAGAAAATTTTTTTGTGAAGTCTCCCACTCAAAGTAAACCACCCCACCGAATTTGGTCAAAATCCAAGATATGTTTTTTTTTCGATCCACCCTAATGAATACACTTGGAGAAATTCCATTTTTAAAAAGAGCGCGCAAATTATTCCCTACCAGCAAATTTTCGAAGAATTTTTTACATTAAGATTTAAAAATTTTCAATACTGAATGTAGAAAATTAAAATGAGATATTCGTCTTACAAAATGAAAAAAAATTGAGTTTTAAAAATTGAATGAAATTTTCAATTTCTTGCTTTGAAATGCAAATAAATGTCAATTGATCTGAAACCTTTAAAAATCAGTCAAAAGTCAAAAAGTTGAATTGAAAAAATTCATTATATCTGAAAAAAAATCATTAAACATTAATTTTTCAAAGATTTTAGAAAAATTTTACAGCATTTCTCTCAAATTTTTTGAAATTTTATGTGTATTGACCATTTCAATCAAATATGCATCATATTCCATAACTACGAATCTTGAAAATGTGTGTAAGTCAATAGAGCTATTACCATCATTAAAATTGAATCTATGAATGAAAAGGGAAAGAAGGAAGGGAAAAGTGGGGAGTTGATATGCTTTCTCAACTTTCAACGAAATGGAAAAGTTAAACTTCGTATAGTTTTCTTGTTACGGGTATTAGGTATAACTTGACAAGAAAAAGTTTCAGAACTAAATTGAAGAAATGTAATTATTTAATAATAGGTATTCTATCGAATTTTGGGAATTATACTCGAGCTGATTAGCCACATTTGAAGTGTGAGAGTTTGTGAGAAATTTTATAATGGATAATAGGCTTCAGGATTTTGAGAACTGTGTTGCTTTCAAAATGAGTACGCACAGTAAAATGTTAGGAAAAATATCAGTTCCAGGCCTCCAGGGAAAAACCTATTCGGCATGAGGTATATATTTTTTCAAGGATTTTAAGAAAATTTCATAAAAAATTAATTTGAAAATACAATTTTTTAGTGTAACCATAGGCAAATCAAAAAAAATGTTAAGGAAAGAAGAGTGGGGAGAATTAAGGAAATTTTTGATCTGTCAACTTACAATTCGATGATGTTCAAGTAAAATGATTTTGAAAAGTTAATGAGAGGACAATGAAATAAAAATTTTCTAATTCAAAAACTACGTTCCAGATGTTGACAGAAATTATGATCGTAAAATGTTTAATGAATGAAAAAAATTTTTCAACGATTTTGTAAAAATTGCGGGCAAAAAATTTTTTCAATAAAAACTAATTGTAATTATTTTAGAATTATTCAAAAAATGATTAAAATATCATCAATAATGCAATAAAATTTTAAAAATCAATATGAAAATCATTTTGAAAATAATGTTAACTTGATCCATAAATTTTGAAATGTTGAAAATTTTACACCTAAAATAGGTACCTAATACAAATATTTAAAAAAATGGAAAATACCCATGAAAATTTAAAAACTTTACTATGATCAGAAAAATTGGACAAATTGACAAAAATTTAAACAAAAAAAATAGTAAATTTTCTTCATCGATTTTTTGTAGCAATTTTCAGATTTTTTATCACTTTTTCACAATTTTGAATTTCTTTACTGGTCTCAGCAGGGTCAAAAAGTCTAACAAAATTTTAAAATTAAAATACAAAACTTTTAAACCGTTAGCAACCTCTTTCCTCCACCATAAAAACTATGCCTAAGCAAAAAATGAAATTTCAAAATTCACACAAATATTAATTTCTAAGAAAAAAAATATCAATAAAAAAATGAACGAGATCCACAAAAAAAAATCCCTGACTCATTTTTCCCCTTTTCGTGATGAACCGAAGAAAAAAAGAATCAACACGTTTTCCACATGGTTTCCACTATTTTGGCAAAATTATTTTCTCTGATGTTTTTCAGGTTTTCCAGGCTAATTTTTCAAGTTATACAGACCTCTTCGCGTCATCACCTACCAAGGCTACTGACATTATGTATAGACAAAAATGAACTTCAGCCCTTGAGGAAATTGGGAGAGGACGATATTTTCTCCAGCTAAAAAATCTTTTTAAACTCTCTGGAAAAGAAATCGACCTTTTCATTCCGAATACTCAAATACAGCAATCATCAAAGCCTAAGGAGAAAACTACATAGAAGACACTTAACCCCTGCCTCCTACATCTCTCTAAATCTGGACCAACGAAATCCAGTTAAATTCTACCTTTTTGAATCAATAAGTTAATTTTTTACTGAAAATTAGTAATTTCTTTATTAATTCTTCAGTAAAATTATAAATTAATCAGAAAAATCAGTGAAAAGTCATTTCACTGATTTAAAAAGACAGAACTTCATCTTTTATTGATTCAGATCTAGAAAGATACATCTCAGGCTTCATACGTCTGAACAAAGCGAGAGCAAAGGGATTTAGAAGTGCCAATCCTAAAATTCTGACTTTTACAAAATTATTTTTCCCAATTTTTCCAAGTGTTCCCGAAAATGGTAGCATGTCATTTTTAGATCCATTTTGTTAACTGTAGTTTGTTAAACTCCCCGAAGACTTTTGAATTTACTTTTGATGATCATTGCTCTCTAAATCTGAATTAGTCAAATTTAATGAAATTTTGCCTTTTTAAATCAGTAAAATGTAGTTTTACTGAAAATCATCGATTTTCCGTCAATTTTCTAGTGAAGAAGTACCATATTTATTGAAAAATCAAAGGAAATTCATTTTACTTATTCAAAAAGATCGAATTTCCCAAGATTCGACTGATACGAGTAGGGGTGCGTTTTTGTGAAAAATTTGGAACTCGCAATTTTCTACGAAATTTTATAAAACCATGAGTACCTATTTGACTTTTATATTTTCCAACATTTCTTGCTGTTGTGGTGGTGGGGGGGGAGGTTGAAAACCCGTTTTTTATATTTTTTGATTTTTATCAAGAGAATCTTTAATTTATTGCATGGATTGGAGCAATAATAACTAGAAAGGCATTCGACAGCGACTAAGGATAAAAAAAGAACAGGCAGGTTTTACCCCTGCTCCATTTCCAACCGAACGTAGCCGAAATACGTCAAATCGTCCAACGATGAACTTTTAAATTTTGATCCATTTTATTCTACTTATAGAAGCTTTTTTCCAGTGACACCAAGAGCAAGATCTCTTCATTTTCATATTTAAATATTATACATGCCTACCCCTAAATCTTAAGAAACCCTTTTCAAAAATCATTTTCAGCTCTCACCACAGAAATGATTTGAATTTTCTGTCCATCTCCTGAAGAAATTCCAATCCTCTTCCGAAAATATTTCAGTGAAATTCTTTCCATCAAGAAGCTACGAAGTTTTGAAATTCACTTCCTAAATCGTCGATATTCTTTTCCCTCAAACCATCCTGTATTTTGTCTCCAAGAAACAGGAAACTTCATTTATTCGAATATTGAAATCATGGGGGAGGGGGAGGGGGAGGGGGAGGGGTAAATTTGTATAAATTTTTGCAATAACTCGAATCTTTTCCCTACTCCGGCTCACAGAGCAAAGAAACATTTAACCAAGATCAGTCATTTCATTCAAAAGGTAAAGAAAGAAGAAAGGTCTTAAACAGAGACAAGGCAGTATTTGTTTTGACGCGGTAACAAAACAGAAAGATAGAAAGGGGAAAAAATAAAAAAATGACAAAAAAAGAAGACGACACTTGAACGTTATGCCGAACGAAATTCATAGTAAAATAAACTTTATACGTTTCTAGATACATTTCAACGGTACGAATTTTTTACTCCGAATCGAGACCTTTTATCTGGGTTAAGACTGCATTACAGGTTAAACCATACACCACCAACCAATGCAGGGTTGCAAATACTCTTCGCATCATCGAGATGTGTGAGGTCGGTCGAAATTTCCACCATATTCCCACAGAAGAGAGTAAACCTCTGGTATCTTTTTATGGAGCAGCAACAGTATGGCAAAAAAATCGCCTACGGCTATCGTCGCCAGACTTACGTGCGTATTGTAAGGCTGAAAAAAAAAAGGAGCATGAAGAAGTGAAAAAAAGGCATCCAAGAGGCGACACCCCGTAGTATAGCGCGAGCAAATAGAAAGCAAATATCGCAGCACTGTTGCCTTTTTCGTTATTAATATATTTACAGGATACACGACGGAGATGGATGGGCGGCGAGACAAGTTTTCGTTTGTAAAACGCAAAGGGTGGAAAAGGATTCCATTAAAGCGCTAAAGTTAATACGACCATAGTATTGATTATCAACAACGAGCGAAACGAAACCCAGGGGTTGTGACCGTGCTCGGCGCTTTATGGACGGGGTCTGGAATCGGGTCGGAGTTTGGGTTTTGGGCTGCTTAATACCTTTGCAACTTACCATCATCGTTTCTCAACTCGCTCCTCGCGAACACTTGCACCGCCGCGCCGCCGCTTTCGTCTCACCTTCGGTTTCGTCGCCGCCATCGCCGTGTGCGCGCCGCCGTCGTCGTTACATACGTAAAACGCGTCCCAGCTGTCCTCTCTCTCTTCTTTTTCGCCCGCAAAAGACAACGCAGCTAACACTATTAACTACTTTATATTTAATCGCCACCCAAGTTATTTCGTTTTAATTTAACCCTTTTGAATTAGTAAAGGTTATACACGTTTCGGTATCGTTTTTCTCTTCTTTTTCACCTCTTTTCCAAAAACTTCTTCGCCATTTTTTTTGGCCAACTTGAGGGCGCGACTTTGGTTTTCTACACTTTTCCCAAAAAATCTTTTTTCGTCTCGGTCCCTCCTCCACGTCGTGCATTTCAAGTCCGAACACCAAAAACACCAGACAAATATTTCGGTTATTTTACACCTACTTTCGAAACCTCTCGCCCAGAGCTTTTAATTCGGCTCGATTTCGCACCACGCGAACCCAAATCCAATTTACCAAACTTTAACGTCGCGTCGCATCGTCTCGAGCCGATACCTACACCTAGGCCATTGTTTTACGCAAATAAGGCTATATAAAGCTCTGTGTACCTCGTCGCTGTCGTGTGGGACGTTGAAATAACCGACTGTGTAAGCGTCAAGGTGTTTCTTGTACAAAACAATTTCTTTTCTCGAATTTTACAAATCTCACTCCCTGGGTGGTCTATTTTCTTCCAAAAATGAAATTCCAAAAATTTTAATCTCAGACATAGGGACCATTTTGCTGGACATTTCTTTTTCTCGTGAAATTTTACATAGGATAATTATGCTGAAATCTAAAAAAAAAACTGGGAAAATTACCCAAAATTTCCAAATTATTTCTTAAAAATCTGGGAATATAATTCATCTCGATTTTTAAAGATTAACTTTGGACCTGAAGAATCATTCTAAGGGAAGTTCTTAGGGAGGGGGGCTCAAATAGTACATTTTAGCCATTTTTACTCAATTTGAGAACATTCCTGAACCCTCCTGGGATTGTTCCTGAGTCCAAAGTTCATCTCTAAAAATCAAAATTACCTCAGATTTTCAAATTTTTAACGAATATTTGGAAATTTTGCATCATTTTTCCAAAAAAATTGGTTTTTAATTTTCAACCTGAATGGATTTTTAGATATGAACTTTGGACTCGAGGAATCATCTTAGGAAAAGTTTTGGGGGACCTGAAATAGTACATTTCAACCATTTTTATTCAACTTGAGATCTCCCGAATCCTTCCAGAATGGTTTTAATGCTCCTTACAAGAGAGCTACCCGAGCCCGAGGTCTGACACGCCAAATTGAAAATTTTTTCGTAGGCTGGTACAGCATCACAAGAAACGTCTACAGCCAAAATTTTAGCCCCCAAAGTTGACTTGGGATGGAGACGAGGAGTTAGGAGGGTTTGAATTTAGAAAAATCGCCCAATAGGTACACCGAAAGAACTACAAAAATTTTAATTTTTCGCCCCCATGGAATTTAGGAGATAAATTTTCTGGGACTACCCCATCTCCAGATGGCCTACATATACCGCGGGTAGATCGTGGTAGAAAATTCATCTCCTAAATGCCATAAGGGGGCAAATATTTGGATTTTTGTAATTTTTTCGGTGTACCTATTGGACGATTTTTCTAAATCCAACCCTTCATAACTCCACCCAAGTCAACTTTGGGGGCTGAAATTTTGGCTGTAGAAGTTTCTTATGATGCTCTGCAAGCCTGTGAAAAAATTTTCAATTTGGCGTGTCAGACCTCGGGTAGCTCCCTAGTAAGTTCATCTCTAGAAATCAAAATTGAGTCATATTCTCAGATTTTCTTTGTATTATTTTTTCAGATTTGGATTTTCTTTTCTACATGTTATTCTATGTCTGGGTGTCTATACCGGATCCGAAAAAGAAAAATTCTTGCCATTTATGGAGTTTCTTGCCATTTTTATACATTTTTCCTTACTTCAAATTTGCCCAAAGAGACTCCCCCCCCCTTTTACTCGTTTCAAAGAAAATTACAAGCATTTTATTGGCACGTCCCCCTTTACGTTTACTCGTTTTATAGAGAATTTCAAGCACTTTTTTGGAAATTTTATCCTGATTGATAATATATTACTTATTAGGTAAAAAATAACACAAATTGACGAGCAAAATAAAAACATGCAGTGTCTTAACAGGGTCCACTATATACAGAAATGATTTTCCCTGACTTTTCCAGGTTTTCCAGACCAATTTTTCGGAATTTTCCAGACCTTTTGAATATGTTATTCCTGAAGGATAGAGAAAGGGTGGTTTTTTCGTGTGATGAAATTGCGCAGAAGAATGATTTAAATTGCATAATATGTCCAACTTTTTTTTTCAAAAATCGTTAGTTCTAAAGAGACTTTTAGATGCTCCCTTTTCCAGCCACAAAAACGACTTAAATTCAATTCTGAAAATTTTTGACGTCCTCACTCTCAACTCGGTACAAAAACTTGAGACCTTGAATTTATAACAGAAAAAATTTCAAATAAAAAGGAAAAACTTCGATGTCAACCAAATCGTGAGATTAAAAGTTCGGATATTTCCAGTCTGAAAATTCAAAAATTCTTTCACAATTCACCCCCCCTCCCCCCTCCAAAACACGTCCTTCAAATTTATAAATTTTACGAAAGTCCCTAATACAGTCTTTTCGGCTTGACCCAGTAAATAATAGATCGATGAGGAGTAAAATATCAATTATTTTGATGAGATAAACAAATGCGATGACCCCGAGCGAAGCGAGAACGAAATTTTTTGCAAAAAAAGACCTTCAAAACTTGAAAATTCATCATTTCACAGCCCCAGTAAAGTTTCCCAAAATGTGACCAAAAAATACAAATTCTCTTCCATTCCCTTCTCTTCTTTTTCAAAATTGTGATCAAAGGCGTCATGGTACTCCTTTCTCATTACATTTTATCAAAAAATACGTGTTCAAAAAAAAAATCTACAAAGAAAATTTTTTTGAAAACTCAATGATTCAATAAACAAAAACGTGTGTTTAAATATCAATTTTCTTGTACATTATGTCAACAAAAAATTCTACATATAAAAATCAGTTCAAATAATTTGGCCCAAGCGGAGCGATGGAAATTTCTTTTGAAAAAATTATAATAAAATGAGTCCAGAAACTTCAGATAATTTATTCTTCTTCTGGATTTTTACGAAATTCCAGCGGAAATTTCAAAATTCCCTGACTTTTCCCGGTTTTCTCGGTTTTCCAGAAAATGGACACCCTGCTTAACAAATTCTCGAAAACATGCAAGATTTTAGCAAAACTTTTCTAACAAATTTTGTAAAACTTCTCCCCTGATCTTTGAAAAAACATATCCTCCTCCCTACTCTTTAATATTTTCTAACTGATAAATTTCAATTATTTTCTAATTGCCTCGTTTTCCTCTCCTCCTCAAAAGGTAGTATTCCGATTTGTCTACGAATTTGGCCTCAACGAAACCAGGATAACAATGTTAAAAAATAAAAATTTCAAATCCTAAAAAAATACTCTTGGAATGAGCTTTATGGATTTTTTATCAGTATTAAATTTTAGGAGAAAAAATTATTAAACGCAAGCGAAAAGAAGGTGACATTTTCAAAAAATAAAAATTTCAAACACAAAATATAGACATTTAGGATGAATTTTGCGACATTTTTATCCATATAAATTCATCAAAATTCCAAACATCAGAAAAAATGTAGGCCCGAGTGAAGAAGTTTCAACTAAGCACAAAATTTATCAATTCTAGAAGTTGAAGAATTTGACCTCGCCCAATCATGATAGGTAGTTATAGTAAGTATGTATCTACAAGTAAAGTCTGCTAGCAAAGGCTAGTCAGAATTTTCTAAAGAAGGGAGCTAAACATGAAAACAACTGCAGCGGTAATTCCAGACAGAAAAATTAAAATTGTGATTTTCACTGAAAAGTCGAATAATTATTGCAGTAAAATCATCAAAATTCTGCTATTTTCTCATTTTTCTTAACAGTAGGCACCCCGTATGTTAAATCCTGTACAAAAAAAGAGAGTCCAGCGCATGGCTCCTAATTGATGTAGGAGCTAAAATTTTAAAACCCGTATTTTTAGAAGAAAATAACCCATCCCAGGGGGTGAGACCTCTAAAATTTGAAAATTCAATCCATAACACAACTTAGTAATCATATCTACGTATCGTGAACGTACAGCTCGTACTTTCTACCTATTTACCAGTAATCGAAACTGTTTAATAAGGACAAAATAAATTCAAATTTATACACGTAAAATACGATGGAAAAAAATCCCACGACGTATTATCAAATCATTTCAAACGCTCGGGTATTTGCATTCGAACGAGTAGACCTCGTGAACTATAAGAATACTTCATACGTCATCGAACTGTTCACTGATTCGTTCGTTCGTTCGCGCACACGAACCGAAGGTAATTTTATTTTGTGTATAATCGAGCAATGCAACGCGAGGCGACAGCGATCGCGAAACGGTAAAATGCATTTTCACGTATTGGTAAAAAATTATTTTTACCTATTGCATTGTCATGCAATGCGTGATAAACGCTAATTTCACATTTGGTAACTCGTATATCACTTTGGAATCCATCGGTATGGCACATAGTGCCAGTTTTTTTTCAATTGTAGGGATTTTTTTTGGTGGAGTGGGCTCTGTTTAATTGTGCCACTCGGGGATGGAGTACTTTGACACGTGTATATTTAACGTGGGTATTTTAAATAGGTACACTTCGTCAATAAACGAAATTTTCGACTTATTTTAGATTTGATAATTCTTTGAAATGTTGCCAGATTTGGTTTGCTCGTCGCTGCAAGTACGGTATATACTATTTTTGGGTTGATTTAGAAATCATTAAAACGTATACAGGGTGTCGAATCGATTACACAAATAGAAATTCTAAGTGAGGAGATGTACGTATGTCGAGTTGAAATGACGAAAAAAATTCTAATCCAGTGTGTTATGTATATGGTTCGGGTTATGGTTTTATGGGTTTTATTCGGATCATTTGGGCTGAAAATTGGATTCGAGTGCAAACTATTGAACATGAAGTACTAATGAAAAGTTGATAGAAAGAGTTCATAGCTCAGTAATTTTGAGCAAGCTGCCTATCAAATTTCAAATTTTAAATTCACAATTGATTCTCAACCACCTCAAATAGTACGAATTTATTTTCAGTAAAAAACGTATTCATAAAAAATTTCAAATCCAAAATGAATCATTTTTCAGTTCAGATATTTGTTTTCTTTCAAATTTTCCCAAAGAGGAAAAAACTTCTAACCATGGATGTTTTACAGGGGTTTGATTGAAAACACTGGTCTTTAAAAAAAATGTTCGCTTTCTTTCAAATTTGAACAAAGTTATGACTTTTTCACACTTTTTCTTCAAATTTTCTACACCCTCAGACTTATTTCGAAAGCAGAAATTTTTTCCAAAAAATGAAACTCACAAATATTATATTTTTTGTGAAAAATGTCTGCGACATTGGAGTGAAAATTTCAAAATTCCCTGCTCCCCAATATAATTCAGATTTCAGATAATGGACACTCCGAGAACGTACCGATGACAGAATTATTGGAAAAAAGGCTACAAATTTTAGCTCTTGAGCCCAAAAATAAATTTTTGAAAAGAGATTTTTACATTCGTAATTGTTCAATTGGAAACTAATTCTTCTCACTGAAAACGTAATTTCGTCATTTCGAGAAGAGAGAGTGGAGGTAAAATCCCCCTCCCCGGAATCCAGCTCCGTTCAATAAATTATATCTGAAATAATTGTATCTCGAAAACTTTTTTTCAAACGTCAGATTTTGAAAAAAAAAATCGATTCGATGATTTTTGTGAAAATATTTAATTTCACGATAAAAAATTTAATTTAATAAGTTCAACAGTCTATATTTTTTTTTCATTCAAAATTTTCAGCAAAATACAATTTTCTCTCAAAAAATGGCCATTTTTTCAGATTGAGCTGAAAAAATTGGTATTTTGCAATTGCGATTCATTTTTTTCTGCTTTTCGACTTCTTAAAAAAATTTTCTTTGGAAAGGGCATCACTTTCCTAAATTTCCAGATTCAAAGTTCAAATTAAATTTTACAGACCAAAAATTCAAAAAATTATCATTAGTTAAGAGACTGTGTTCTTCCACTACGATCCAGCCTTGAAAAGAATTCTCATAAAGTGGCAAGTTTGCAGCATCCACATCCAACATAATACTCAATATTTCTACGCAAAAATTTTCAGCCTCTAAAAAGTTTCTTAAAATTTGAAGAAAAAATTTCAGTTTGATAAAAGAAAAAGACTTATGAATAAAACATAAGACTCAAATTGAATAATTAATAGGTAGGTATCACGAAGCAGCAGATTTATCAAAGAAATGCAACATTTACTATGTAATAGAAAACTATAAGTCCACCTCTCCCAAATATTCTATTCTCTCTTTGTAGTTAACATTTCATATTTGTATTTACAAGGTATGAAATTTTTTTAAAAACAATTTTTTTTAAATTGTAGCCTTAAGCAAGGAAGGATAGTAGTTTTTCATCTACATTCCTAGAAGAGGATCTAAAAACCAAAGATTTTGAACAAAAACGGGATTTTTCGTTATTTTTTCGACATAAAAATAAATTTCCATTTCCACCAATTTTTACAATCTAAAACGCGAAATTTACCAAAAATTTTTACAAGAACATTTTATTTTCCAAACAAAAAATATCGAAGAACATGCTTTGAACCAATTTAAAATTCATCTAAGTGAGAGAAGGAACCGAAGTCAGCTGATGAAGGAAGAGCAAAATCATAAAGTTTCGACTGGAATGGAACTATTTCCAATTTTTTTTACTCAATGTACAATTTTTCTCATTTTTTCGACTCAAAATACAAATTTTCCAAAAAAGGTAATTACTCTAAAAATTTGTTGGACTCTATTCCAATTTTTTCTACTGGAGCAACCCCCCTCCCCCGATTCTCCCACGACGATTCAACCCTGACTCGAATCAATCAAGAAAATCAAAAAAAATAATACGAAAATAGATTTTCAAAAATTAGGTCAAAACTGAGTCTGTTTTCGTAGAAGGACAATTATCTCCAATTGTTTTCCAATAAAGCCCTTATTACTTTTCAAAATTTCCACTTTTGACAACTGGAAGGGTGCAAATAATCCTTCCTTTTTCACTCTTTTCGTCAATTCGACCTACAATACAGAAAATTAGTTACAATAAATATTGAGGTACATTAATTGAGGAATTATTGGAAATCCCCTAGTTAATAATTCAAAATTTTGGGTTTTTGAACTTTAAATTCGTAAAAAAAAGAAAAACATGAGATGCAAAAGTCAAACTTTCTTTTAAGGTTGAAAATCTGCTATTCCAAGATGGCAGGTGAGAAAATTCTCTGAAAATTGGGAAATCTCCAAAAGATTTTCCTATCTAATTAATTCAATGCCTAAGATTTCAGCTTCAATTGAAAGGAACACTCTCAGGCATCATAGCGAAATATCGAAGAAAAAAAATGACTTTTAGTGACGTTTTTTGAGCTAAAAGTGACCAAAAAGTGACCAAAAAGTAACCAAAAGTGACCAAAAATTCAATTTTTTCGGGGATTTTTTACAGTTTTTTTTGGTGGGGGAATTTTTTTGTAGTTTTCTGCAAGCATTTCAAAGATAAATCAACTGAAACGGCGTGAATAATTTCATTCCAGGTATCATAGCGAAATTCTATCAAAATTAAGTAACTTTTAGTAACTTTTTTAGAACAAGAAGTAACCAAAAAGTAATCAAAAAATGAGCAAAATGTAACCAAAAATTCAATTTTTTAGATGGGGGAAAATTAGGTACTTAATCTAAAAATCTAATTTTTTTAGTGGCACTTTAGGAGGCAGAGATACATATTAATCAATTTAATTAAAAGATTTGAGCAAAGAAAAATTGAAAAATGACGAGATTTTTGGAACAAACAATTAATATATGACCTATATAGATATTAGGTATCTACTCCCTAAATCTAAATCAATTTTCGTAAAACTGTGTCTTCTTGAATCAGTGAAATGAATTTATTTAAAAATCTGTGATATTTCAATTGTTTGATTGATTTATTTTAGTTAAAATTACTGATTTATTCTGTCAAATAGGGAATTGACTCAAAAATCAATTACTTTACTGATTTAAAAAAAGCGAAGCGAGGCCAAATTTTTTTTGAAAAATCATTATCAACTTTAATTTTTTTCTTGAAAAATTTTGAAAAATAGCAATTTTTACGTAAAAATTTGAATTTTTGCTTAAAAATGCGAAAAAAGTGACCTTAGGATGAAAAAAGTGACTTTTAGTGACCAAAGTCGAAAAAAGTGACCTGCTATGATGCCTGCACTCTGAGCACTTGCGACTAAAATTATCGAATCTTCGCGAAAATTAAGAAAAAATTCATCTCCAAAGAAACGTCGGTGGGAGGGGTGAAGATGATACGAAAACTCGAACCCATCGCAATCCACACCTGACGAGGCACCAAGCCAGCAACCAATTCTACACCTCTGAGCAAAACTTCTTCGGCACAACCATGGCATTCACTTTTCTTCCACGCGTTCTCGAAGGAATATAGAAAAACACCAGTAATTCTACAAGTAGGCCAGCTGATAGGAAATTTGAAGCATATTAAAATATAAGTGGACTATTTTTTCACCACAGGTACAATATTTGAATAGATGTGACGTCGTCGTCTCTAAACCAACATGTACGCGTGTTAAAACACCTTTTCCTTGACTTGGTTACAGGTGTAATGCAATACCCATTTGTAAGAAATAATAGACGAAGAGGGGTGAAGGGAAGATCACGTCGGCTAGACAGATATTTCGGAAAACTAGTCTGCATCTAGGAATTGCCAATATAACCAACAAAGACGAGATTTCCAGGGGAACACGAGATTTTTCAGTAAAATCCCTTTATTGGCTATAAAACAAAATTTTCGTACTTTTAAAACCACCGAGAAAGACCGGATTGAAGTGTAGCTACGTTAAGTACATTAAAATTTAACCACGATGCTTTTTTTTAAACCGCAGTATCATAAGGATCAAAATTTTACGATATACCTACGACTTGCACAATAAAAAGACAAAATTTTCAACAAAATCTGGAAAATGTTTTACATAGGCAAAGAAAAGGTTGAAATTTTCGCAAGACGCGAAGTTTTTCAAGGACATCAAAAGAAAACCTGGAGGATCCGGAGTTCGTTCTCGAATACGTAAAACTTTTCGACTTGGTGGCATATCTTGATGCAAATTCTAGGCTTTTTCTGCAACGGTACGAGACCTACCTGAGATAAAATTTAAAACAGATGCAGAGTAGCGTGAACTCCTACCCCTCTGATGTTCTCATCCAGCGTAAAATTTACTCGCAAAAAGAAAACCAGTCAAAGGTTTATGAAATTTTACTCAAGCTCAACATCGCTTTTATCTTTTCATCTGCTGTACTGTATTCGATTAACGGAGTAAAATTTTCATAAGATTATCGTGGCATAAAATACAATTGACTCGAAAGACAAAAGTGCTAGTTCGCGATTATCCAGGCACACTGCATAGTAAAGAAAGAAGCTAAAAAGGCAGTCGGGTGCTTGATGCCGCCGATGATGCGAATAAAAACGATCGTTCTCGAACGTATTAAAATATTTATCGGATGCGTAAGTTTGGATAGTTCCTGTGAGAGTAACCAGTATTCATCGACTCTCAAGTACAGCAATTATTCGAATATATAAACATCACACAGTAACGTAAGCAAGTCCGCTGCTTTCGTATACTTCCTTCAACGGTCTCATAAAATGGAATACGCTCAAGTCACACGGATCTCATAAACTGGTATTACAACTTCTGCACGACACCTGATGGGTCTTCGTACTGAATACATATAAATACGAAAAAAATATATACATATGAAGCTTTGAACATCGTCGTAAGACTTACGAGCAAAAAGAACTATTTGAATATGTTCTAGTACGCGAACTCACCCCGGTGTCATCAAAAGCTGCCTCAAAAATGAAAATTTTCTCAAAAAAATTTACAGGGTGCCTCATTTTGAAGAAATACAATACCTAATGAAAAAAATTCACCATTCGTATAAATGATATTTGGCTCGATTTAAGTACAAAATTAACACTTTGGAAGCTATACACGTCTGCAAAATTATACCCGGCTAAGTAGGTATTAAAAATTACGTAGTGTTTTTTAAATGAGCCATATTTGCGAATACCAGCCTATAATGGAATTACGTTATTGGTTAAAATTATACGTTGCAGGAGTATCAGCGAGAAAATTTACCCAACAACAAATTCGGATACTCGTGAATCTTGACATCGACATTTTTTCCTTTCACCTTGACAAGGATAATGGTTCGAAAAAAAACAGTCTGAGCTGAAACGAAATAGACGCAAGAGGAGTACCTGGTATGGGTATTTGCGAAAAAAATTTTCATAACGCATGTTTTAATTTATGTAGTAGAAAGTATTAAATTCGTTTGCGAATACGTCGCGATGCAGTTACCAATTCCAGGGCTGCCAACGTTTCAACTACTCGTAAATTTTATCGAATTTGCCAACGATACGATGAAATAACCTTAATCTAGCCCGCTCTTTTTGTACAGATATCGACGATTTTCGAATTTGCGCCTTAAAGCAGTGTTGCCAGGTGGAGAAATTACAGCCAAAGTTCGATTGGGGTTTAAATTAATTTTTTTCAGACGTAATGACGAAAATTTTGATTTTGGAATTAGCATATTTGATGGGAGGAAAGGGAAGGGGGGTTGAAATATGTTACACGAGTATTACGTTATTGATTTTATGGTACTGTGCCATTTAGGTACGTTTACGTAAGAGAATTTTCGAAACGACTTTTTGAAAATCGTGTGAAGCTGAATTACACGTTGAACGTAAAGGTCGACACCCCCTTGTCTCCGAATCTTATCCTAATAAGGGGGCTAATTACGAAGCGGAGCAATTATATTCGAAATAGTACCTTTTCATAAATTTTTTGAAACGAAAATTCCAAGTCATAATGTGAAAAATTTACACAAAAATATTCAATATCAGTTTTGTATGATTTATGTATATTCTTCAATTTTTTTCGAAGTGCGGAGAGAAAAAAGGTGGGAAGAAGAAAAATAAATTACAAAATTCAGATTTTCTAGTGAATTTGAAGAAAGCGAATTGACGAAGGATTTTCAGTTTCCGATAATTCCCTTCAAATGCGGTAGTAATACCAAGATAGCCAGCTCTATTCTACAACAAAAAATGATCAAATATATTTTTCTCCTCCCTCTCATCAATAAATGAAAGTAACAAAAACTGACCTTTAGGAAATAAAATTGGACCTATTTGAAGATTTCTCAAGTGAAGGTATCCAGTAAAATTTTCAAATCGTAATGCAACACTTTTTCAAAATTTTTGCAAGATTTTCGTTGAGATATTTCCACCCTTCAAACCCCAGTCACCCTCGAAAAAAATTAAAATAATACTGACTGATGTTTCGCAGACTTGGTGATATTTTTTCAAAAATTCCATCCATACAACGAAAATCAAATAAGGTAAAAATGCAAATTTTGAGTGGGGAATGACACTGAAAAAAATACCAGAATGAATGTTAAAGAAAAATTGCACAACTTTTGAACCAAATTCAGAACTTTTTCAGCACTGTTTTCATTTTCAGCGCCACTTTGACTATCAGGACATATTGAGACAGGTCGCTATATGATCTTGAAATAATTTTAATTAGATAAACATACTTATAATAAAAGTAGGAATGTAGGACGAGGGGTGAGAAAAACGAATTTTGGAGAAAATTAATTTTTTTTTCAAACTCAAATTATTTAATTTTGCAGCAAAGATCAATGATTCATTTTTTTATCGTTTTCCCAGCAAAACAGTGTTACCAAGTTGAATCTACAATTTTTTTCTTTGCTCTCCTAATATTGATCTTTACAAAATTTAAACAAATTAGAGCCATTCAGGATTTTCTAAAATTGTAATAATTGGATAAGAATAGGATAGGAAAAGGGCTGGGAAAAGAAAAGAATACTGTTTTAAAGAATACTTAATTTTTTTGAAACTCGAATATATAATTTTAGAAAATTTGACCAATTTCGGTTTTATCAACCCCCCCCCCTCCTCTGGAAGCAACAGAATTTAGAATTCTTCCAAATTGTAATAATTTCTGGATAAATATACGTTAGGGTATGGGATGAGAGGTGTTTTTTTCTCAAACTCGAGTATTTACTTTTTTAAAAATAATTTGAAAATGAAGATGTGCTTTCCAAAGTGGCTTGAGTCAAAACAATAGAAATTTTTTTCAGAAAACGAAAAATACGTTTGTACTGTATGCCTTTGAAGCATTTTTTCTGCTACCAAACTAAATGTATTGTACAGTGGTATACCAAAAATGTGGCGAAAGTCTCAATCTCTAAAAATTTGATCTTTACGAGCTATGACTTTTCAAAATTGACAAAGTAACTTTTTTCAAAAATGTACTTAAGGCCACTTTGGAAAGCACATCTTCAAATATATTTTCATTTTTTATTATTTTTCTAACAAAACAATATCACCATTTACCAACATGTTTTTCAGAAATGATCAATTCACATAAATTATACCCTCTTTCCTCTTTCCAATACAAGTTAATCACTAATTCACATCACTTCGGAAAATGATGAATAGTTTGTCAAAATTTTTTGAGAAGTGAGAACTATTCAGGATTTCCCAAAGCTGTGCTATTTGACATGCATAGAATTAGAGATGCAAATGAGAGGCCAGTAAGAGACGAGGAGGGAATTGAAAATTTCCACGAACATATCACTTTATTTGAACTAAAGAATTTTATTTCACAGGAAATTCGATGAATCATGGCATTTCTTATCAGTATCCCATAAGAAACACTTTTACCTACCAAGTTCTACTGAATTAAAAAAAAAAAAAAATAGTTAATGTTCATACATTGAAAAGTTGTATCTTCCCCCTCCTCTCGATAAAAGTCTATTAATCTGACTTTTGAGAAAAGTGAATCATTTTTCAAAGATTTCAACAATTTAAAGCTTTTATCAGGCATACATGCAATGAGAGATGCGAGGAAGGGAGGACAAGGGAAGGGATAAAACACCAATTGATTTCATACAAATTTATCATTTTTTTCACACTCGAAGATTTTAATTGGTAAGAAATTGGATGAATCATTTCGTTACTCATAACTTTTCCTACGAAACAGTGTTACCAAACTATACGTAAAAAATGGCCAAATTTTCATGCATTATAATTTTGTATCACCTGTATTCCCCCTTCCCTCATTCAAACTATTCATGCAATTTAATGAAAACATGAATCATCTTTCAGGACTTTTGAGAAGTTGAAGCTACTTAAGACTGTCCAAATTTACATATGTGTTATTTGACAATTGATATGTGCAGTAATAAGATGGAAGTAAAGGAGGAGGGAGGGTAATAGAATACAATTTTGTACCAAAATTAACAGTTTTATTTGGCAAAAATTAAAATTTTTTACACCGAAGAAAATGGGGTGAATGATAATTTTGCCCTTGATTAAAATTTTCACTGATACGGTGTTGCCAAATTTCATTTTAAAAAATGTAATATACAAACAAAATAATTTTTCTACTCTTCTTCCACAAACAAACCGAAAGTACACTTATGGAGAAGGGGAGAGGGGGGACAAGACAAAAAATTGAAAAATGTCTACCTTGATAACCCTTTCCTTATTTTTCTGACTACGCATTTTTTTCTGATCCTTTTGACAATTTTTTTTTATATTCAAACTGCCAGTTTTCTCAAAAAAAAGTTATTAGTTATTAAAGTTAGCAATACTAGGAAGCAAAAAATTAAAAATTTTCGACTGGGATGAAATTTTTATTTTTTTCCAAATCGAAATAAAATGATTCTGTTTCAACGACAATTTTTTTTATCGTGTGTTATCTGTTTCCTAAATTTCCATTCTGGGTCGAATTTTCCTCACTAAGAAACCAAAAATGAACTTTTATTATCATTAGTAGGGCTGAGATTTTTATGATATCGCATATTTGATAGCGTGATAGTAGATACCGCATACCATGGTTTCTTTTGCGATTCATGCATTTCTACGCCGAATTATGCAATTTGATATCGCATATTTTTGCTTATTTCGACGTAATTGCTTGAAAATGCTTATTTTAGCCAGAAAAGGGCCCTTAAACCGCTTATTTAACGCTTATTTCGACCGTTCTCGCATATTTGAAAAAAAATCACTAAAAAACAGCATAAAAGTTGAAATTTTGAACTTAAAAAAAATCAACTCTTCAAAATTGAAAAAAAAAATTCAAGATTTTGTCTGTGACTTGTCGAACGAGTTTTCGATTTGTAGTCGCATCGTTTTCACGAAAATTTTAAAATAAAAAGTTTGATGTTTTTTCTTCTCATAATTCATAATTTTATAAAAGTTCGATGATTTTCTCACTTTACTTCTTTCCTTATTCTAATTTAGTAATTTTGAAAGCATTTCCGCATTCAGATTAAAAATACCTACATTTTGATATGCTGCATGGTGGGGTTTGATAGCGCATATAAATGCTTTTTTAGGCAATTTTAATCGCTTTTTATAAGCGCTTATAATCGATTTGATAGCGCATAAAAATCTCAGCCCTAATCATTAGGAAAGCAAGAAGGTTCTTTGTCCTTCTTCGTCCAGAGAAAAACTTATCCAGCATTTGACCTAATAATAGAATTTTAGACGAAGAATAATTTTTTTTTCGTATTTTCATCTAAAAACATAACGTTATCAATTTATTTTAAACAGATGGACTGCCTTTTCGAATTTTCTTGACTTTTTCAGGACTTTCTTTGTTTTTTTCACAACCTCCTATCTTTCGAGAAAAAAATCATGGAAGAAATCGCAAAAAAATGCTAAAAAAATTTCAAGAGTATCAAAAAAATGAAACAGCAAGATTTCTGTTTAATGCTCAAATAGAGGAGAAAAGTTTTGAAATTTTTCATCAAAATCCGTAACTTTTTCTCAAATTTCACGATTTTTTTATGATTTCCTTGACCGGTATACACCTTGCAAACACGCCATGGACCATTTACTCATTTCAAGCTATCCTTTCTAATCGTAAACTCTTCACACAAATTGAATCAAACTGAACGTCCGACAGGAAGTCAGGCCGGTGAAAAAATTTCATACCAAGCATTTTCATTCTTTCACCCTTCAATCATACACATATGAGAACCGGTTCTTCAGGTGCTATTGCTCCCTTCCTTTATCACAATCGAATCATCGACGAACGGAAAGTAAAACATTTGCACGTTTCGAATATGTAGAGGGTACTCCACACAAAGTATTTAATTCATCTTCGTACGTATTTTTAATGATCCAGCTCAATTTAAAATTCGCCTAGGAAAAAAAACCAGCAACACATCTAAAGCTTTTCCTATTCAGTACTCAGCAATGCCCTTGATGACACACATGGCTTATCTAGTTTAATATTGTTGGCGAAAGTTTTGTGTTCCGCATGTTAAACATAATTGACTGGCGTTACTTTTAAATTTATTAATTTTCAGCGACCAAAATAAAAACTACAAATTGAAAGACGCCTTTACCAACATAGTACGATGACCTCGAAACATAAAATTTTGTCCAATCGAATTTCACGGTTCAGATTTTTTTTCGGCCGATTCGATAGTCCAAAATAAGACGTAAAAGCCTAGCATTGGTGGCGGGCGAGATCGCTGCTCTACCTCGAACTACCACATTGTATAGATCGGGAGGTATATCAACGTTGAATAAACGCTTTTGTTCGTGTAGTGACAGACTGCGGCCAAAAATCTTTCGACGAAAGTATTCGAAATAGCAGAAGTGGAAAAAAAGATGGCCAACATAAAGGTACAGATTCCAACAGTGAAACGAAGAGGATGGGTGGAAGGCGGTAGAGCGGCGAGAGGAATACATCCGTTCTTTTCTACACTATCGAGTCTCCTTATTCAGTTATGTGTATGTATGTCGCGTGATATGATAATGGATAATCAGGGCGCTGCTAGTTACTTCATAATAGTTACTAGTTGCTGCTCTCCGATCTCGTAGTTAGGCATTAGAAATGTGGACATCTGCATCTGTGTGTGTGCGCTATATATATACGAATACGAATATTATGTCTATCTACACCTCGTACCTCATTACCACCTATTTTACGCACTACGACTATGAAATGGCGCTTTACACAACACCGTTTCTTTTTCATGGTTTTTTTTTTCCTCTTCGAGTTGTGATTCTAATACAGGTATACGCGGAATACGACGACCGCCGCTTTTCATTTACTCTTCAGAATGAAACGCCATACTCTAATCAACGAAACGTACGCGACCAACACTCGACGCTGCGTCGTTGGTTGCGTCGTCGCATCGTCCTTTCTAACATGCACAAATTACTCGGCGAAATGTTTATTTTTAAACGGTTTTTATTAAACAATTCATACAATTAAACGCCGCGTAAAGGGTTTTCATAACAACGAGGTGAGGTTAATAATATTTCGAGTTCACTAAGACGAGCTAGTTAGGATTCGATTTGGCAGCCAAAAATACAGCAGGATGTATCTCAATCTTGGGTCTACCGAAATATTCGAATCGATTGCACGATACCGTCGAAGGACACGCGAAACATTTTTAATTGGTTCAATAAACTGAAAAAATGTCGTTCATTCGCCTCGGCTCGTTCATCTCCAGCACTCTAGATTGGAATATGCTTAATCCGCAGAACAGCGTGATCTCTTCGAAACAAAAGAATAAAACGTTCACAATAGGCCACCGAGACTTCTCACTCGTCCACATTCTTTACCTCTGATCACATTTTTCCAACCATTATTGGTCCACTGTTTGAAAATTTATATCCAAGGTGTCGAAAAATCCTCAGCTAAAGGTTCCAGTACAAAATACACATCGTTCGTGGCTCTTATCATGGTTGGTAATCGACAGATATGAATTTTTCGACTAGCTACACTTATCAGTTCATAATCGTTAAATTTTTTCGATTATCTCTAAGTAATATTGAAATATAAAACTTACCAAAGCAGCGGTATTACTCGACGAATCTAGTTTCTTTTTCGCAGCTCGTTTTTCTTTACTTTGGACGAATTTCTGTTGCAGATATTGGGTTTGATCGAAGTCATGTTCGACGAGAGCTTCCAACGTGTTTTTATATCTATTTTCGCACTGAAGAGAATGCCTCTTATAGTTTGTCAACCGATTTTGAAATCGTTCAACTTGTTCTGCTTGCCGTTTTCTAGGTAGAACTTCAGCCATTCTGATAGCAAGTTAGCCACTTTGTTAAATATTCTAAAATAAACATATTTCGCAAGGTAGATTTAAACGAAAAAAACAATTTCAAAAACTACATTGCTATAACGAACACATTAGAAAAACATTTCAAACGAAAAAAATGATTTCAAACTAGGACTCGAATGAAGAGCGATCTTTTTTGTATACTTATATCAGCACCGTACAAACGACTGATATCATTTGTTTATTCACTAATGATTCGCGAAATGTTATCAACCGTACTACCGTTATCTATCGGTGATAATTCAATAAATTAATTAATACGAAAAAAACGACGATAATTACTAGAAGAAGCTTTTACAAATTTAATTAGGTCTTTTTTAGACAACAGGTAGTTGTAAATTAAAAGATACTTAATAAATACACTACTTTACTCGAAAACGTTTCAACGAATTTTTCAAAAACTCATTTACCTTTATTAAAAATCAATTTAACAACACACTTTTCTATTAAAAAATTCATGATTATCAAAATTCGTCATGAATAATCATTTATCACGTAACATAAGCACACACATTCAGCTCTAAATTATCAAACAAATCTCGCTACCGCCATTGTTTCGTGCAGGGTCGCCAACACTACTAACGCAAACTGAAATAAAAAGTGTCAGTGATGCATTATGCAACGTTCACAATTGATTCGGTTTCAAAAGTATTCGATTTTTCAACGGTCATCGACGAAGGGGCAACGAAGTTCGTTTTTCGAAATGTCAATAGTTGTATTGTATTATGTTTTTGCACCCTTCTAATAATTATTACAGTTTGATAATTTACGTTCAAGTAGTATCAGAAATTGATACACGAAAAATTGCTGAGAAAATAAAATTGAGTGGTTTTGATGGTCCTTTCATCATTATGGTTAATAAGCACTTTACCAGGGCATTTTAATGGAATAATGAATGCAAAGTATGCAATGTTACTCAAATTGTATAAAAGTTCGGAATAGAAATAACGTCTAAATGTTTAGAACTTTTTAAAATGTTCTCCATAAACTATAAAAGAAATAAAATTTTATGTGGGGTGATTTAATGAGAATAAAAATTGAAAAACAATTATACCAAGCAAAAGTTTAGTAATCTTGAAGTTTCGAATTTGAACTCGAATAATTATTTCATATTCAAGCAATAATTCAAAACAGAAAACATGTCTAAGTAGAAAAAATTTATTTTAAAGTTCGACTAAATTGGTGAATAAAGACGTTATTTATGAAGCAGAACAATTTAAAATGTTATTTGAATCAAGTTTTTAGTCTATTTACTATCAAAATAAATGTGATTAATTTTTTAAATGAATTAGAGTTGCAATACAAATTAATATACCTAGGTACTTACATGCTGTGAATTGAATGTACAATCGTTTTCTATAATACTCAACTAATTTCTATTCTATCGAAACTTTGTAAATTCGTAAAATGACGAAGCACGCAAAAGTATCATTCAAAATTTTAATGGAAATTTAATGAAATACAAAACGATAGATTGCTCGTTGTACTCACAATGAACTTATTTCCGAAGAATATCTTTGATTTTTTTTCAAGTTAATATCTGTTTACGTATATTAAGTAAGTATCATAATTTGAATTTGACATGAGTTTTCTTGAAGCAATTTTTTAAAATATAATAAGTATTCAAGAAATTAGAGCTAAAAGTAATACTGAATTAGGTCGAAATTTTAAATAAATTTTCACAAGTTTTACTATACTTACAATGAAAACGTTCGTGAATATATTTTAAAAATTTCCTTTCAATTTAAGAAAAAAATGTCAAGATATTTTTTCATTTTATAAAATAATTTTCAATACTGATCAGAATGCAATTTTAATGTAAATTAAAAAGTAATTTCATATGAAATAAGTAACTCGAAAATTATATCTGTCCAAATTTCTAAAATGTAGATGAAATTACTTGTTAAAATATCCATAGTTAATGATTGAGTCTTTTAAAAGTTTTTACCCAATTTTCAAAGTTGGCAAGGAATTTTTTAAAATTAAAAAGTAATCTCACATCAGAAATTTTTTGCAAATTTAATTTTTATGTCTATCAAAATGTTATTATGTCAGATACAATTTTTGTTCTCATTCAGCGAAATTTTTCATGATTTTAAAAATCCCTCTCAATATCTCCAATATGTGATTAAAAAGTCAAATTTTTTATGAAAAAATTATCTGCGTTTTTCTATATCTGATAAAATTTCAATGTCTAGAAAAATGACATTTTTTTAGATCAGGCCTGGTCAAGTTTTTTTTTTCAACTTACCACATTTTTAACCGGCCACAGTCCTAAAATATAATTGTGTATTTATATTAAAAGTTCTATACAGTTTCAAGCCAGTAGCAGTAGCACTGACTCTCATTATTAATTTGAGTGATCACAGAGGGCTGCAGAGGCCAGAAAGTACATTATCGCAACCTAATAAATTTTTCAATTTTTTTCCCAGTATTTCATCAAACATTTTTGATTAAAAATATTTCGTCAAAAAAATGTTTCAAAAATATATATTATTTCTGCTTTTAGGTAATACTACTTTTCATTTCAAATTATTTTCGCTTAGGTATTACCATATGCCTACCTGCTTAAGTACTTACATCTTGCAGTTTGAAAAATTCGTTCCAAAGTTAAACTATCATCTCTATGCTTTTCTCGTTCAAACGGTTTCATTTTTTTCGAATTAATTTTTTTTTTGAATTTTAGAAAAGATATGGGTGGGGGAGGAGACGATTACAAAGTGTCGAGTTCTCTTCATTGATATATTGGACAGAAATGGTAAAACTTCAGTTTCAAAAATTGTTTTGTTTGTCTTGATATATTCCCTCATTTTAATGAAAATTTTTAGATTTTTCCACAAATTTTTTAAATTATAAATGTCTTTTTTCGTTACTTCCTCGTCCTTAAATGCCTGTCTGGCTACGTCACTGTTTTCTAGAATAAGTTAGCGCAAAATTACGCTTATCAGAATTTTTGGTGAGTTCACAAAACAATTCTGTAATAGCCAATGTTTTCATCTAGTAGGTAAGTAGGATAAAAAGAAAGAACATACTTACTCGATAGATACAATTATCTACTATGAATTTAATCAAATAAAACAATTGCCAACTGATTTGAAACAATTTATTTTCTCAAAAATTTTAAAATTCTGGTAAAAATCAGATCAGCTGCTTAACAGATTTATAATTTGATTAATTTGCAACGATTTTTTTCGTTTTTATGAAGTTCTTTTCATCTTTCGTAATATACGAGCAGAACAGAAAGAGCTATTTTTAATTATTTTCGCACACTGATTTTGTATCATTTCTCATTATTGAAATTTATTTTCATTTTCCAAGAAATAAGAAATAATATCAATCGAATAATTTTTAATTAATAATAATTTTGTAAAAAAAAAATAAAAAATAAAACGAAATCATTGGTTCATCAATCAACCAATCAGAAATCACATTCTACGTCATCATCTTATGATCAATACTTATGCGCGCGCATACGCAGATTGCCTAGGAGTTTTCACCTGGCGTTGGCTTTACTTTGTCTAATCGCGGATCGCGGTCGCGTTTTTTTCTTCGTTTTTCCCTTTTCCTTTTCCCATGTTGTTTAACGCTACTTCGATTTGTAGTAACAAAGTGATGCCGAATTAATTTATTAACTTATTTCGAGAAGTAGAACTATCTAAATTGTTCTACATTGGTATCATCTCGAAAAAATTCAACTCGCCAATGTATCGTTTATGTTGTGCATGAAGTCGCGTATATCTTTCTGTTTTCGTTGACTTATAATCTCATAAGCTGCGACCGATGAAAAGGTAGAACAAAATGGCAGATGGAGTGGATATTGATTTATACGCCGACGACTTGGAACAAGATTTTGCTCAGGTAATGATAGAACTATGTCTATTTCATCATATGAAAATATTTTAATTTTGTGATCGTGAGGAATATGTGTTACTTAGATAAGGCGTAGTACTGTGTTTGTATGTCTGCCGAAGTTTATGCATACAGATTATGACGCTGTTATTTTTCAAGCAGTACTTATACCAAAATTATGTGTTTTTCTAGGAGTTTGCTGGCGAATCCGTTGATTTATATGATGATGTTATTGCCGGTGGTAGTTCAGCGAACGGTGATATTAAACCACAAATTAGTTCAAACTCTAGTACCGTAAGCAGCGATGCCCCTATTAATCATGCCCCTTACAGTACAACAAATGGCAATCAAAATCCTTTACCGATTAAAAGATTTCAACTATACGTGGGCAATTTGACATGGGTTAGTTGAACGTTAATTTTTACTAGTTGATTGTACAGTCGATATTTTACTAAACCGTATTTTTCTTCATAGTGGACCAGCGATCAGGATATAACAGAAGCTGTGCATTCTATCGGCATTACCGATTTTCTAGATGTAAAATTTTTTGAGAACCGTGCTAATGGACAATCTAAAGGTTTTTGCGTTATTTCGTTGGCTTCAGAAGCTAGTATGCGACAATGCTTAGAAAAACTGCCAAAAAAGGAACTCTACGGACAATGCCCAGCGGTTACATATCCAACGAAACAAGCATTGAATCAAGTAAGCATCCATTGTTCTATATTTTCTTATCTTTACTTCATTGCTAATTTATATTCCAGTTCGAAGCTCAATCTAAGACCAGATTAGCTCCTCCGCCTACTTCGAATTCCGCTCGACCGCAACATCCCCAACCTCCACCCCAAGTGAATAACGCTCCCAGAATGATGATGCCACCGCAGCAACAACCACCTCCTCAGCAACAACAACAACAATTGCGAGGTAGAATGCCAGGCCCAGGAATGCCCGGTCCACCGATGCAAGGAGGTCCGAGAATGCCTGGCCCGCCACCACCTCATCAAATGGTTCAAGGCATGCCTCCTAATGCAGTGCCAAACCATCAACCACCTCCTGGCTTCCATCAAGGCAATGCTTATGGTAAGATTTCATCGATTCTTCGTCAGTTTTGCACGACCATTTTAATTAATCGCTCGAATATTCTTGTAGGTGCCAGACCTGGTATGATGCCACAAGGAATGCCTCCTCAGAACCGTCCTATGCCTCCTGGAATGGTAAGAAAAGCTTAATGCTGTAGTTTAATTGTTCGATATCGATATAACCCGCGTATTTTATAGTTTCAAGGTCCTCCGCCAGTTCAAGGTATGCCTAGGCCTCCTCCTCAAGGCGGACCTCCTCAAGTAATGCACAATGATCCCAGAGCTCCACGTCCAGATTGGAATAGGCCAGGTAATTCATTAAATTTCATAAATATCGATCTAACTTTTGTATTGAAGAAATGTCGATCGTTTTTGTTACTATTTTTTCCTTCTTATTTCTCGATATTTCTGTAAAATAATTTTTTAAGATCTTTCATTCTTCAGTGAGTAATTACATTTTTCCTTAAGGGAAATATTTTTTGTTAATGATTTATTTTCATGTAATTGAGTTTTTTAAGCGATTACACAAATAAGTTGATATCTTGGATAAATTCTGTGATAAAGGTGATAATTTATATTCAGTTCTAAAGTACCTGCTGTAATCTATTTGTACCATCTGTAATATTTTTACGACTCGGATTAATTCTTCGATAATATCCCGAACGAAAATCAAAAGTTCATTGTAAATTTTTCGCGAAAAAATTTCATCTTTTTTATATGAAGAGTATATTTACACCTATCGATTATATTCGAAGTAAATTACATTAATTCAGCTAGTCCATCATTTTCAAAAATATCGACTACCTGATTTAATTTAAATGTATGTACCAAAAGGTGTTATTTTTATCTAGTCGCTTGTAAATCTGAAAAGGGATGATTTATTTGACAGTTTCAAAGGAGCAATGTTCCTTTCGCTTAATTTCCTTATTGAAATTTTCCACGATGTAGGTACATCTTAGACGATATATCTGTGTCAGTGGCACTCCAATGACCCTTTTTCGTGTTAATGTCGTAAAAATTCATTTTTTTTTCAACTCTCACTACAGTAGATACTTAGATATGAATGTTTTGTAGCGTATTCGTTTACTTACCTATGTGTCTTCTATTTTGCTTTATTTTATAATTTTTCTCAAAGGCCCAAGGTGCATTATTTTATCGTCACTAATGCTTATTTATGTTACTTGAAAGAAAACTCGATACTGAATCCTTGCTTGCGTAAAGGATTTCTAGTGCTATGGCTATTTATAAAATCGATTTAAACATTAATTTGCCAATTGGCATGTACGATATTACATTCCAATTGCTAATTTTTATACGAAATGAATCAATTTATTTTGTTTTTATTTTATAACGAACTACGTCGTGCAGTTTCGAAAATTTGTTACCTAATTCCATTTAATTTTTTTTTCGATGAAACTATTTCGAAAAAATTGTATGTGATTGGAAGGATGAAAAAGTGAACAGAGATGAGACTGCACCCAACATAGTGTTAATTGTTGCGTAAATATATGTGTTTTTTTTCTTAAAGGTGCACCTCATCAACCTGGAGGGCCGAATTTTCACGGTCATCAACAAGGCCCTCCATTGCAAGGTTTAATGCCTGGTCAAGGACCGTTGGGGCGTCCGCCAGGTCATTTAGGAGGTAATTATTTACAAGTTATTAATGCGTTATCGATTTTTTCGCCCGGTATGAATTTATTTTATTATATATTTGAGAATATTTTATTGGTAGTGTTTCCTATCGCAAAGATTTCAACTACGAATATCGTACGGTTATTTTTGGTTGAAAACTGCGCGCGTTATAATGAAAAGGAAAGCTGTTCAGCAGCTGTGTTGTTAACGATGATTTATACTCGATGATATGTGATTTTTTTTCCTGTATTTATTTATACGATGAACCAAAAATCAAACGTGTTACGGAGGCACTACGTCAATGCATGAATTTTTTTATTTTTTTACGTCATTCCCAAGAAAAATATCAAGATGGTTGATTTCGATCAATTTTTCGAAACATTTTGCAAATTTGGATCGTAATTTTGATATATAATGGTCACAATATTCCATTTTTTATGAAAAAAATTGTCTAAAAATTTTTCGAATTCTGCGTTACTATAAGGAATTTAGTTGTTTCATTTTGAGCAATTCGTAGATATTGTGATTCGTAGAAAAAATTCTGTCTTGACTCGATTTTTTAAAAGAAATTGGGCGATAATTTTGCACGATAAGCAATTAATTCAATGTAACTGTTTTAATTTGTATTATTTTCCTAAGGATGTATTAGAGAAATGTACCGAAGAAGAACGAAGATTGTAATATTTTACTTGTGTATAATTTTCTAAGTATTATTTTAAGTATCGAAGCTTTTTCTCACAGACGAGTAGTCGAATAATCGAATAACTAAATCTGGTCCTTATTTGCTTCGATGAGCAACTGAAAAGTTTCCTTTGCGATCCATTTCAAAACCATACCCAATACCTATTCGCTTGATTAGTTAGACCACCAAATATTTAATTTTTCAAAATGATGACTTCAGTATTCCATATTGACCATCGATCTTCTGATGAGAATTTGTTTTTTTTCTACGAAGTGTCCAGCAAATCACGATGTAGTTTTTTTATTTTAAATTTTTAGTGATTTTTTGGACACCCTGTAGAATAAATTGATATGTGAAGATTTGAAATTTCAATTTTGAGAAATTTTGTATAATTTTAGTCTTGTTTTTTTCCTGTCCAAAACTTGACTCGTGAAAGAAAATCATTTGGTATTTTTAGTAAAATTAAAAAAATAAAAAAACTGTTGAATTTTCTTGGGAATGCTTTTCATTAAAATATTTTTGATCATTATCTACTATCATTATAATTTGTACAGTTTCCGAAGATAACATTAAGGTAATTTTTTTCTCCCCTCAAGTAGAATTATCTTAATGTAGCATATTTGATTTATTTTTACCCCCCTTTAATAATTTTGGAACGATATTATAAGCGTTGTGATAAAATTAACGGATGGTTGACTTTTTTTGAAAATTTACTAATTTGTAATTTGATGTGCGCGATTACAATGTTGAAATTTAGGCCCTCCTGTGCACGGTATGCCTCCAGGACCGCAAGGACCTCCTCCTCACGGACCTCCTCAGCCACTACCTCCGGCGCCTCACGTGAATCCGGCATTTTTTCAACAACCGCAGCATAATCAGCCAGGACAGCATGTAAATCACGGATTCCAGACGCCGTCGTCCTCTAGGGTAACTTGATGATATTTTTATACGTGTATGAGTTGTATTCGGTAGTTTTATACGTATTTCGCGACTGATTCTTTCTTCTTGGTTGAATCATTGGTCGTAGTAGGATTGTGAGAAGTACCTACCTACCTACTACAAATTTATTGTTTAATTTTTTCCTCTTCCTTTTTTTTAATTGTATTATTTTTTTTGTACTTTATTTCAAGAGTACAAATATGGTTTGGGAAGGGGGCAGGGAAAGGGGAGTACGTACGAGGGTTAATTTGTATAGTACTACGTTTTTCCTTTGTTTAGAAATAAGATAATATTAGCGAAAGTTTAGCCAGAGATATTCATTTTTATCTCACTGAAAGTACACTTTCAACTCTTGTAATGGTTTTGCCAAAGGTGTGATTTATTTTTAATTTCGTTACAAGATGATTAGTTGGAAGTTTTTGAAACGTTTTATATAAAATTAATTTATTCTCGCGACGATCTCGTAATAGTACGTTTTACATCGTTAATGATGTAGAATTAAATTTTAAGTTTTCAAATCGCATTGGAATTTTATCGATGTAATGAAACGAGCTCGAGTTGATGGATTTTTTTTTTAATCGTGGGATTGCTTGATAACGTTATTTAAATATTATTAATTTGGAGCGTGAAAATTCTGACGATTGAATGATTTCAATTTTTTTTTAAATAATGAAATCCGTCGGATTGTTTTTTAATGTACCTACAAAACACACTGGTGTTTAGCGCTTGTAATATTAAGAAATTTGTATTTGTTTTCTATTTGAAATTTTGTGTGTTGTTTATTTTTATTGATTATAAGATCAATAGAGAGGAACAAACAATTGAGATGTAAGATGACTAATCGGAGATGTTATTTTTGTGTATTTTCTAGCCTTACGGTGGTGGTGACGCGCACAGAGAACATCATGGATTAGCGATTAACGAACAGGAATTCGAAGATATTATGAGCAGAAATCGCACCGTTTCGAGTTCAGCCATTACGAGAGCTGTAGCTGATGCAGCCGCAGGTTCGTGTGGATATAAATTGAAGAAACGTTGAAATATTGGCTGAAAAATGAAGTTGAATTAACTGTTTGTTGTTTTGTATGTTACAGGAGAATATGCGAGCGCTATCGAAACTTTGGTGACGGCAATTTCGTTGATTAAACAGTCGAAGGTATCCAACGATGACAGATGTAAGATTTTGATTAGTTCGTTACAAGATACGTTACATGGAATCGAAACTAAAAGTTATGGACATAGCAGAAGAGGTGAGTTGATTGTATTTTTTTTTAGGAGTATTGAAGGAACTGCTTGGAAAGCAGATAATCTTTCAATGTTTGGGAGTTATAGTAGGGTGTTTTAATTTTTGGTGTACTATTTTTGCGATTTTTCAACAATCAAATTGCTTTTGAACAGTTCGTTCAATCGAATCGTTCATCAAATTTGGATGATTTGGGGCCAAAAAATCAAAATTTCCGAATGAAATAAAATGTTTGAAAATTTTTTCGATTTCAGTATAATTTTTTTCATTTTTTCTAACTCATAATGCCAATTTTCTATAAAGAGATCCTTTTTTCGCTAAAACAATGGGCACATCGCCCTCTTTCTGCCCTTCTTGCCCTTCTCCCCGTTCATTTGCCACTGGACGTAAAAAGTATCTAGCTGAAATAGATCATACTTTTCAGTTCGCTCTTCTTCATGAAAGTTGATTGGAAGGGTAGTCAGGAAGTAGGGTCTAGGCTTTGAAAAAATCCTAGTAAAAGTTTCACTCCCTTCCGATTACTTCCTTACCTCTGCCTGAGTGCCTTTGAAATCTAATTACATATTTTCGTAAAATATTGGTAAATTTTTAAATAAAATTGAAAACGATTTACGATACGTGGTATTAATGTAAGTATTTTCGTTACAAAAACGCAGTTGATGTCCACTATTCATATCTACTCGTAAGTACCTGATTTTTCAGAGATATTTGGACATTAATTTTGGAAAACGTTTTCTTGAAATGGTCTTAAAATGGATGTTTTTGCTCAAAAAAGGCATCAGAGGAAATTTTTAATCGTTTAGTATCTCAATTTTGAGTAAAAAAAACACCAGAAGAATTATGCATTTTTCTTCAATTTTGAATAATCTCGTTAATGGTGAGGTGGTGAGAAGGAAAATAGTCAAGTGTGGAAAATTGCTGTCGATGGTTTTATTTTTGAACAGAAATGTACACCTTAAATTAAACCATTTCAAGTAAAATTTTTATGGGGTAGAGATGAAAAGGAAATACCAATGTCGTTTTTGGTTAAAATTATTTATACCTATCTATGCCATTTTTTACCTCTCTTTTTTTTGATGTTAAATTTTTACCTCATTTTATAAGGGTTAAACAAATCTAATTGCTAACTCAAAAGATTCGGATCCAACGAAATCTGAGTGTTACTTGGGAAAAAAAAACATTAGATGAACATGTGGTCTACCTTCAAAATTGAAGGAACAAATGCATCAAAAATTTATGTTACAGTTTCATCAGGAGTATGCGTAGTCCTTAAAAAAATTTATGTTTTTTAACAGGTTCTAAAATTCGTTTTTTTTATTTAAAAGGTCTTAATTTTAACAAAAAAATAGCTACGGACAATATGTTATTGTGGGAGGGATGGTAGCTGATAATTACTGCAAAAGGTAAGTCATTCAAAAATCAAAGCAAGTCAAGATTTTTGCGGACATCTGTTTTTCACTGAGTTTTTAACATTTTAAATTTTCATAAAAATTAGCTACAAGGGACACAATGTATAGATGGGGGGGGGGGGGTTGCTCGGAAAAGTCATGCAAAAAGTCATTCTAAAGGGTCAAGCTAAGTCAAGCTTTTTGCTCAACAAATTTTGTTAGACACTCTGTTTTTCACTGATTATTTGAAGAATTTTACAGATTTTTCAGTAAATTTCATGATTATCACTGAGTTTTCAGTGAATTTTCACTGATTTCCAGAGATTTTCTTTCACTAACTTGCTTTTAGTGAAAACATTTTCATTGATTTATTACTGTGCTGCAGTTCTGACTGTTTTCAGTGTTTTTTGATAAATTTCACTGATTCAAAAATGAGAGAATAGTACTTTGAAAACTGTACAAAATCCCTGTTAATTATTTTCGGCCAACTTTAGAAATGAAGAAACTGTATGTAAATGTCTGTTGAAGCAAAAAAATTCATTGAAATAATTTATTATGATCATTTCTTACCTGACTTAGGAGCTGAGTAATATTTGAAGCAATTCATCTGCAAAATATCAGAATTTTTTCAAAGTACATAAATTATGCTGAATCCCTGATACTATGCGAAAAATCTTGATCACAAGATTTGTTGAACTGGTGTGGGGAAAGTCCGAAAAAGTTGAAAATTCACAATACCTACTTCAATTTCAAAGGTTTTAGGAATATTGAAGTCAAAAATAGTGTTCATTTCGCGTTAGAAGGTTTATATATGACATTACATTGAAAAATCATCAGAAACAATTTTTCTCAGGAATTTTCTGTACGTTTTTTCAATTCTCGAATCAGACAAAAAAATCATCAGAAAAAACTTCTTTTAGTTCTCAAAATATTACTCTCCACAATTAAATTTCAGAAATTTTTTTCACTTCAACTTATTTTTGTTATCTCTCATATTGATAATTTTGAAGTTAGATCGAAAATTATCAAACGGAACTTTTCTCTGCTCTTAAAATATTTCTAAGTTCCACGATTCATTTTTTTTAAATTATATTTTTTTCGACTTATACTTTAATCCGGTAAATTTTTGATTTCTGAGCCTAAAATCATCGAAAGAAACCATTTTCACTTGTAAACATCAATTTTTCACCCAATTTTTTTTAAAATTACCCTCAACATTCATCTAGACTTATTTTCTTGATCAAATTGTTTACGAACGACTCCCAGTGGTAATTTGAAAATAATCATACTAAATTACTTTTTTATACCGATGCCTTGAATTTTTCTCACCTTTTTTTTAACAATCAAAACATGATCTAATTGTCGACTTTTTGGTATTTACAGATAGATCAAGATCACGTGACAGAGACAGATACCACAAACGTACCAGACGCGATCGATCGCGATCAAGAGACAGAGACTACAGAGACAGAAGTCGAGAACGAGATCGTGATAGGGAACGTGAAAAAGAAAGGTGATTATTTCCTCATTAGCTCTTTTAATCATATTATTTGCGCGAATTGACGAAAATGCATCGGATTATAAAAGATTAGCGCACGTATGGGTATTATTTTCGTTTGTTTTTGTTTTCTTTTTTGTTTTTTGTTTTGTTCTGTTTTTTTTGTTTCACGTTTTTTTTTTCGTTTTAATTTTTTTCATTTATATAAACGGTATAAAAGGTATCAACGATCGAAATTCTCCCTCTTTATCGTGGTTTATAAATTTTATCGCGTAGTAACAATTCGCGCAAGCGTCTTCAGCGTGTCGTGAAAATGATACTATTTATGGTTATCTCAGGTACTACAATGATTCGTACCCGAGGGACAGATCTCGTAGCCGTGATCGCGACAGAGATCGGGAAAGAGAGTACAGGGATAGAAGTAGAGAAGACAGGTACTTATGAGTTGTTACTTGTAGTAAAACTTTTTTTTTATTGTACTTTTAGTAGGTCTTGATTGTCGATATGTAAAGTCTTTCCTTTTTTTTTTGTTACTATCTTGTTGTATTAGTGTTCGAAAAGTTATCTAGGATGTCTCTGGTCCGGTATGGATTCGAAATTTGTAAAATTTATTTTCAAATGTGTAAAAAATTATAGGAGAGGGGATTTCGTATCAATTTAAAAAAAAAAATTAATCAATATTTAATAGAGTCGTTGTACCATTATTATAAATGAAAAAATTATATTAAAATCGTGCATTGGTGAAAATATCGGGGTATTTGGGGTTTATTGACCTGAAAAAAAGGTAAATTTTGGTATTCCGCACGAAAGCACGAAAATTAAGAATCCAAATTCAAGAAGAAGAAAATACGAATAATTATATTGTAAGTTGTTTAACCAAGAAAGAAAAATTATTAACAGAAATGTTTTTGCGGTGGGATTTATCAGTTCCACTCGTGTTAATGTCCGTAATAGAGCCAAGTCCCCGTCAGATACTGTGGATCCAGTAGCAGCCGGAACGGCTGTAGTTTCGTCTAAATCCAGCAGGTACGTGTGTAATGTGTACTAGAAAAATTACCAGGACAGTATGCCATTTATGTTGTGTTTTATTATCATCCATATGTTGAATTTTTTTCCTAGTGGAAAAAATAAACTCGCGATTGATTCGTTTGAGAATGTTCATCGACGTATGATACCTTTTGTGTTATAATTTTTCATGATTTATGAAATGAAAAAATTAAAAGGAAAAGCTTTCTATGGTTTAAAAAAGCACGCAATTTTGTTAAATTGGCAATTTTTTGAAAGAAAGACGGAGTTTGAACCGAAGTTTTGTAAGAATCGAGGTGATATTAATCGTTGAATTTTTTCTGATTTCAGTAGTAGATATTACGATGATCGTTATCGTGATCGAGACCGCGATCGTGAACGTGATAGAGACAGGGACCGTGATCGTGAATCGCGCCATGTGGAACGAGAACGTGATCGCGAACGACGAGAAGAAAGAGGAGAATCTTCACACAGAACATCGAGACATTAATATTCGAACGTACGAATTTCCAAGTTATTTGGGAGAGGAGGGTCCGATTAACGTTTTTTAAACCAATTTTACTTGCTTGTTGCAGGTATACAGACTTGAATTATTGAGATGAGCGTTATTACAGATTATTTTTATTTACGTGTATTATTTTTTCCTCTCATAGTCAGATTACAAGCAAATTAAATGATCTTCGTGTTCATTTCGCTTATTTTTTCTCGTTCGCTATAAAAAGCGTTCTGATTTCAAAGTGTACAGGCTCAAGGTTAATTTTGTATATTTTTTTTGTATGTTTTCCTGATTCTATTTTTTTTTTTTTTTTTGTTAACCTCTATGCGTTAATTTGTATAAGGTTTATATGGTTACGTTCGTTTGGCAGTAGTACGAATGAGCGATATTGAAAGATTATGCGGTACTTTTGATGGACGAATTTTATCATTATTATTTCTCCTCTCGAAAATCTAAGCTGAATGTGTCGATAGAGTATTTTCAATGTAGTACATATTAAAATAGTTTGTGAAATGGTTTTTTTTAAATGTTTTAAAAAGGCTATAAAAGTATTCTCACGATAGCGTTTTTATTTAATTTTTAATACGTGTATGTAAATGTGCCTGCCAGATTTATTTTGTATTTGATCCGATTTTCGAAGTCGATGTGAATGGAACTTGATTCAGACGCCGTGTAATTTTTCGTTGTGTTACTGACAAAAATGTAAATTATTTAAAATATAATGGTAGCTTTGCGATGTGGTTGTTTGGAAAATTTCATTATTGCTTTGGACGAACTTTTCACTTGAATCTTAATCGAAGGATTCGTTCAAGTAAGTGATTTTAGGGAAAATCATAGTTTTGAAAAAAAATGAGATTGAAAGTTTAAATTACGATCATGTAGATACATAAGATACATTAAAGACTCTGACAATTCGAACAGCTATGTTGATTTTTTCCAAGAGCATGGCGTTTGAACGATTTTCAAAATTTGTTGCGATTTGCAAAAATTAGGCAATTTTTCAAAAGTGGAGTAATTTTTTGCAGAAAGTGGAAAATTTTTGAAAATTCTAACTAATTTCAGATATTCATACCTACTTTATATAGAGAAATCACAAGAAGATTAATTAGGTACTGATTTTGAAATTTTTTTAAAGCAAAAACCAATTAATTTAAAAATCGATCAAAAACTATTTTTTGAAAAAAAATTGGTCAATTGGTTGGTAGATAAAATTGTTTGCTGTGTAGGCGAACATGCATATTCATGAGAGCTTACGTTCATTGGCTATCCTCAGTCTCTAATCAGCGGTGAGGTCGAGTCGAAACAGGAAAATTAAAGGGTTCTCTGTGTCTGATATTAACTTTTAAAACTCTTTATCCATCCCTTCCATGATGCAAACTGATTGCTCGAATATAGGTAGCCAACGTGGAGTAAAATTTGTGAAAGGTTTAAATTTTTATTCAACAAATATTAACACGAATGCTTTTCCAGGTGTCAATTTTATAAGTATTTTTGAAAAAAAGTTGGGAAGCTGATTTCTTGAAGTTGAACAGTAAAATGCCCTCAATTATTTACATTTCTTGTCTACTTTGAAAAAACAATGAATTTTTCTGCCAATTTACCGGATTTGGATTATTTTTTCCAAAAAACCAGTGAATTTGAAAATAAGGTAACTTGTAAAAAGTGGTGGTACTGGTATTCAAAATTGACCAATCTGAAAATAGGAGGGGGAAATGCAATATTAACAAGACACAAAAAACGAGTAAGTTTTTTAAAAAATAAACACAATTTCACATTAAAGAAAACGTACTTATCGTTTTATATGGTTGTTTTGGTGGTATGTGTGTAGCTGGAATTATTGAAAATTTTTATTTAAAATACGAAGTTGAAAAATACCTACTTAAAGAAATCAAAGTTGGAAAAATGTTAAATAGCTATTACTTACCTACTCAAATTTTTTTAATTAGAATTTTTTTCAACTTTGATTTTTTAAAATATTTTACAACTTCATATTTTTTTAAATTTCTCTTAACTCGAATTTTTTTCAAAAATGTTGAATTTTTTTCAACTCAATACCTAATTGGAGGAAATTTTATAAAATTGAAATAAAAGATTTTAAAATCAAAAGTAGAAACCGCTTTTTAAAAACCCAGTACCAAATCTATTCATTTATTCGTTTTAATATCTTAGATAATAGCAAGCGCGGTCCATTCGAGTAAAAAATGGAAAATCAGAGATCTCTTTGCCCCTCCTATCGATCCTTCCTCCGCCTGTTCGTTATTCAGAATCGCCAAATTATAGAGTGGGATACGTTCATTTTGAATAATTGTATTTTCAGGTAAGTATTGTCGTATTTTTCGATATCTGTGCCAAGTTGGGCAAAAACAATTTCGTAATGATGTCATAAAAATTAGAAAAGTAACAGTTTTATTTTGTGGCTTCGATTAGTTTTTTATTCGAGTGTTGCTGAAAACATGAATTTCAAAAAGATTTCGTAATCAACGTATGTACTTAAACTTACTCACATTGATACAATGTTGGTGGACATAGTTGAAAAAATTATAGATTAAGAATCGTAGTATTTTAGGAAAAATCAGCAAAATTCACTGATTTTCATCGAATTTTCGCTGATTTTCACTGATTTTTCAGTGAATTTTCCCTGATTTTCCAGTGATTTTTCTCGATGATTTGTTTTCAGTAAAAAAAATTCACTGATTTACTCCTGTTCTGCAATTCTGACTGTTTCATTTTTAATCTATGGAAAAAATCTTCGACCTGGAGTTGGAAACACTAAAACAAGGAGATGGAATGAATGCCGACGACGACGCCTACAACTTTTACGGTATGCTTTTAGGTACGTCGAGTCATCCGGATTTTATGGAAGTTCAAAGAGGCCTTTAAAAAACGACCTAACTTCCTATATAACAATGAATGTAGGTTGACAAATAAATCAAGTGCATATTATGCCCAATATAATTTATGTGTATTTAAATTGAAAGTATCGTTGTTAAGAATTATAAATTTCCAGAACATTTAAAAAGTTGGAACTTTATGAAAATAACGTTGGAAGAACTATTTTTGCAACGATTTATCTACCTAATAAACAATTAGGTATCTAGCTACCTACCTATAATTATGTACTAAGTGTAGAATTATTGTTCTACTTCTTAAAACTGTCTCCTTTATTGTTTTAAAAATTGCAAAATAAGCGAAAATTACAATTGTTCAAATCAGCAAAAAACAGGTTAAAAATGAAAAAAGAACTCTTGGTACCGAAAGCTAATAGGTATTATACTTGGAAAAAAATGCACGACGCACCGAGCTCGTAAATGTTGGGAACGCTTACTTTTTCGAATATTTGTGCAAGAAATCATTTTCTTTACTTTCTTTATTTTGAGTCTAAATTTTCATAAAGTTTTAATTTCCCATTCTTTTCTACTAAAAAATTTTCACGTTCAAATTTTTTCTGTTTTTCAACTCACATCAAAGAATTTTAATTTTAAATTTTCATAAATCTCTTAAATTGTTTTATTTTTTATTATGTACTTTTTTCAAATTTAGATTTTTTCAAAATTGAAACTTTTTATGTTCAAATTTTCCCATGTTTTTCCATTCCAAAAATTTATAAGTTCAAAATTTAATAATTTTTAATTTTTTCAAATCGTTAGATTTTTTTATTTGTTTAGTTTTTCCATTCAAATTTTTTCGAACTTGACAAGACATCAAACTATCATTTTTTAATTTTTTGACGTCTTTTCAAATTAGATTTTTTTTTAATGATTAGAAAATTTGATAACATTTAGGCAACTGAAAAATATTTGGAAAATTAGAACTTCAAAATTTTGAAAGTAAAAAACATTTTTTAATTAAAATTTTTTAACTTGGATGGAAATATTTGAAAAACTTACAAAAATTCAAATACGTGCATGAAATTTCAGAGTTGAAAAGTTTTAACTTTTGAAAATATTCCAAATGGTACCTACTGTTTATGCATATTTTCACAAAAATTACATTTTAGGCTAGCAATTTTTTCCTGCAAATAGGTACGTATAACTTCATATTTGTGTTAAGGGTGTTCGAATTACACGATATAACTACTTCGTCCCGAAATTTTAGGCGGGGGGTGGGGTGTTTTCGAAGCTCAAATGGGTTCTCGGACAGGTTGGCTCTTCTTGGCTATCGTTTTCAATTGATTCTAGAATCTCGTAGCAAAAGATTTTTAATTTAAACCCGTTTCACCAATCGCCAATTTTTTGTATAGTAAGTATTTATAACCCGGACAGATTTTTAGAAGAAAGAAACTTCGCGCATCGCTAATGATTTTTGTTTTTTGTTAATATTCCCCCCTCCAGGCAAAAATTTAAAAAAATTTAAATTTTACCTACAAAAATTTTAGGACACACAGGGGAATTTCTCCACTATGATTAGGGAACATTCTTTAAACCAGGAAAAAAGATTCAACAAATTGATAAAATTATGAAAATTTAAACTCAAAAATGTTGAAATAACTGAAATAAGTAAGTAGAAAAAATTAGAAAAAAAATCAACTTGAAAAATTTTCGTAGAAAATGAAAAATGAAAATCCCGGGTTGTTACTTTTCGTATTCTTCAAATGGCAACACCGTTTTCATGAGTCATTTTTTTGTTCACTCATTCTTCATAGCAAAGCGAAGAAATTTCATTTTTCAAGTGAGTTGAAGAGTGGAAAAGATCGCGAAGATATTTGTCTTTCGTCAGTTCTGTTCGTAGTGAAATTAATTATAATACGAGCCAGTGAAATTTAGTTTATTTCATAATACCTTATATAGTTGTAATATCAAGTGTTTGACTCATCCGGTAGCTAAAAATCGATAATCTCTGTCGGCTTTCTGCTTTCTTCGTAAGTATACCGCTTTGTTTTATTAGAGTGAGTAAATTATCATATCAGTGACAAAATATGATGATTTAATTTATTGACGTGTGTTTCCCAGAGTAAATTTGAAATTCTTTTTATCTAATGAGTAGTGAAGTACGCCATTGCCAGGTTGCACCTCTATACTCGATTTTCTCCGGATATGATACGTGGTTATCATTGTTACGTTCATTTGCGATAACTGTAGATAATTAGCGAATAATTTGCTCCGTTTTCGATCATTTTCATAGATATTTTGTATCGTTCTCGTAGTTGAATATATTTCGAGTTCGCGTTGATCTTTACCATAGACAATATTTTCATAATCCACCTGGCAAGTATTCAGTATTCCGAAGCTATTTATAGGATGATAGATATTTTTAAAAATTTGCTAATGTTTGATTATAATACGCCTGCATTGAAATTAGAATCAAGTTGCAAAATTCATCATTATCTTTCATGTGTTACATTGTCGCTGGTGTTTTTGTAAGACCACCTCGTCAGATTTATATTTATTCCGTTTATGGTTAAAATAAACACGTTAGAATTCACGAACAAGGTCAAGGTAGATAATATATTCGTTTGTATCTTTTCAGACGGTTCTCTAAGCTGCAATTATGAGCGTCCAGGCGTACAACGATATAATCCAGTCTTATTTATCGAATTTCCTTACGTATTCGAGTCAAATCGGCGGTGAGGTGGCCGAACAAGCCAAGCTTGTCAGCGAAGCGTTCAAGTAGGTCGATTTTACACCGAATTTAAACCCCAGATGCAATTTTACTCATATTTGATCGTTTCAGAGCACAATTAGAGTATTTAAAGTTGGCTGCCCAAAGTGCATTACCCAGCAGCGATCAGTTAGTGAAACTGCTGAAACCTACTAGTGATAAAATCCAAGCTATTCAAAGTCTGAGGGAGAAAAATCGCGCTTCGCAGTTTTTTAATCATTTGAGCGCCATTAGTGAAAGTATACCTGCTCTAGGATGGGTCACAGTTGTAAGTATTGCTTTCAAAAGTACACCAATGTGATCTGGTTCGATTACTAATTTCATACCATTTTATAGAGTCCAGCTCCGGGTCCGTATATCAAAGAAATGAACGATGCCGGACAATTCTACACGAATCGTGTCCTAAAAGATTGGAAAGAAAAGTAAACGTACTAAAAATAACTCGTAATATTTTAATTCGCCATCTAATCGTATTTTTCCATCTGCAGAGACAAAAAACACGTCGACTGGGTCAAAAGCTGGATCGAGGTGCTGACCGAAATGCAAAAGTTCGTCAAACAGTTCCACACCACCGGACTTGTCTGGTCTGGAAAATCAGTCGCCGCCGGCGTTCCTCCTCCTCCACCACCAGGCAATATGCCTCCTCCACCTCCGATTTTAGACTTGAACGATCTAAGCATCGGTGATAAAGGCGATGATAGATCGGCCCTGTTTGCCGAAATCAATCAAGGAGAAAATATTACCAAGAGTAATTATTTCCTTAATTGCCATTACCTCGTTCGTTGAAATACTACACTTATACGTGCGAGTTGTAAAACGACTTAATTAATTTAAAAAAGAAGCGTAATTACTTCACGCTGATGTACGCGGGTCAACTAATTGTAACAAGTTCCTGGAGAAACCGTTGGCTTTTTTGTGTGTTATCTCAACACGAAGAGAGCAGATGAAATGTGTATCGACATGAACAAAATTATTCGAATGAATTTGCGACGATTTAACCGTAATTTTTGCATCGAAATTTTCCAAACATGTTGGTTTTCGTTTTGAAAACATTCGACATCATTTACATTGAACTTTTTGTCGTTTATTCGCGAAAAAAAATACGGTGGAAAAATTAACTATGCGGGACGTTTTGGCTCTTTGCCTGAAAAGACATTCATTCAAGTTGGCTTCAAATTCTGTTTTTATCACCTTTCAAATTCCGATATTCTATTATTTCGAGAAAAGATAATTAGCTTATCATATCTAAATTTATCTAATTTCTAATAATTGTGATTTGATCGATGATTCGAAATTATTCGAATTTTGAGTTCAATCTCATGGAAACGATTTGACCCACGTATTTCGCGTTGTAAAAATTGAATGACGAGCGAAAGCGAAAGCATCGAACGTCTAGAACAATGTTGCCAAATTGTGTTTCTTTTTGGCAAAGCTACATTCAGAAAAGCTTAGAATTTAATGAAAATTGTGTAACTTGTTTTTTTCACTGATGTGACACGGTTTATAGGTTATTTTTGCTCGAGATGAATGTTTACATTTATAAATACCGTCGACAGATGGAGAACATTTTAAGGTTATCGTACTAAATATGTCTTACTACGATTTTATTACTTTTCTGGAGGTTTTTTTGTGGTCAAGGTCTTCAAAAGTCGTACCAATTATTTTTATTGATTTACGAATGAATGAAAATCATCTTCATTGAAACATACTCCCAAATTCTATTTCAACGAATATCGATTAATTTAATTATTAGATTAAGTAATGAATTTTATTCCCCAATTCACCCCCCTTTTTTTTAGCCTTGAAGAAAGTAACTGCTGATATGCAAACGCACAAAAATCCTAATCTAAGATCTGGACCGGCTCCGTTCAAAGCTACGGCTGGTGGTACTGGTACGAACTACAGTGGTAAGCCAGCGGTAGAGAAATCTCCGGTGTTCCAACGTGATGGCAAGAAATGGATTATTGTAAGTTGAGTAGATTTACAATCTCACAGATCAAGAAAGAATAGAATTGATCAATTTGATATTTTTTCTAGGAATATTACAAAGATAATCACGGTTTACTGGTCGAAGGCACAGAAATGAACAACGTCGTGTATATGTTTAATTGCACAAATTGTACGTTAACGGTTAAGGGAAAAATTAACTCGATATTTTTGGACTCTTGTCGTAAGTCTTCCGTTGTATTCGATACGGTTGTGTCTTCCGCTGAATTTGTCAATTGCCAGTCTGTTCAAATGCAGGTATGATTTACTCATTTTTTATTTGTGACAATTCTTGGCAAAATGATTCATCGAGAATTTTTTCAGGTTCTTGGTAATGTGCCGACTATATCTATTGATAAAACCGACGGTTGTCAAATGTATCTCAGTGAGAAATCATTAGGTGTTGAAATCGTCTCGTCCAAATCTTCCGAAATGAACGTTCTGATTCCTAAAGGAAACGGAGATTATGTAAGTTTAGGAATTTGTACCAATTATATTGGCGTATTCAGCAGTGTATTCAGTGCATCGTGGCACAGCTTTTATTCTAAAAACATTCTATTTCTCCCTTCTCCTGTCCCCCTCAAAAAAAGTGATTTTAGTGATCTAAAACGGAAAACAGCAAAAAATTACAAATCAGACATTTGTATTTTAAAAATAATGATAAAACTATTGAAATTTTTTGAAATGTAAGCAGTTCATTTATTGAAATTTTTTCTATCATTTTGGAACAATTACCACAACTTTTTACAAAAAGATTTTCAAATTCTTAGATTATTTTTCGATGGACCATTTCATTTATTATTTTTTTCAAATTTTTGTAGGAGACGACTAAATTCCTTGAAAAGTTTCTTAGTTAATTTTTTTTTTAAATTGAACCTGTTTACTGAGAATTCTCAGTTTCAAATTCTTGATTAAGTATTTCAAATTTTCAAAAAATTATTCAAGTTTTGAAAAAAACCACCAGTTTTTGAAAACCCACCCAATTTTTAAAAAAATTGTTCAAGTTATGAAATATGATCAAGGCTTTAAAGAATTCTCCCAATTATTAAAATTTTGAAAAAAATGTACAATTTTCTGGAGAACATTTGTGAAATTGAAAAAAAATCAATTTTTAGAGATATTGAAAAAATTATTTCATGTTTGAAAAATCATCTGATTTTCAGAAAAAAGCTCAAAAGTTTTGAAACATCGTTCAATTTTTTAAAAAATTACCAAGTTTCTAAACACCAGGGTTCGCCAGTAATCAATTTTTATTTTTTACGTGGATATATTTTAAAATGGGAGTGGGTTGGAAAGTCTATGAGCCAGTAGCCCAGACAAAAAATGTAAAAAAAGTTTCAAATAAGTTTGATGTCTTAATGATATTTAATCAGTCAAACGAGGTATCTCCATCGGCAATAGAATATTGAATTGAAATTATGTATTGAAAAGAAACACATACAAAAAAGACCCCTATCCAAAACTTCAAGTACTGAAATCCATTTTTCGAATTTTGACAAATTTTTGAAAATTCAAAATTATCCCATGGATCTTACAAAATTTATGAAAATTTGACCTAATCAAAATGAAAAACCTTAAATTTGGTGTATACCTTATTTTCAATCTCCAGAAATAATAGAAACCGGTTTCAAGCCGATCTGAGCCGCTAGAATTTTTGTTTTTGTATTTCCTAACATTGAAAAAATGCCCATGTAAAGGGCTCAAATGAACTTGAGCACCTACAAACGCGAATTACCCATATTGATCACCTATTTGATCGATTAAAGCGTCTTATGAAATTTAAAGCTTTTGTTTTCTAAGCAGGAGGCTCCAGATCGAATTCGAAAAAACAAAAATAGCGTATAAACTTTTCAAATTTTCACTTTGATTCAATAAATTTTTCATACATATTTTGCATGGCCATGGTGTAATTTTGAATTTTCATAAATTTCCAAAAATTCGAAAAATAAATTTAAACACTTGAAATTTTATATGGGATTCTTTTTGAATGTTCTCTCCATGTATTTTGATCCAAACCAAAATTTTACTGCTGAGTGGGATACAATCCTTGTGAAAATTTTTTTGGAAATTTTCCACATCAAATTTGAGATTTTAGTTTATATAAAAATATCAGATTTTGAGAAGGAAGAAATATTTACGATGCGAGCCTACTTTTTAATGAAAAAAAAAAAAAAGGTAAACGATTGAAATACGTATCTGACATTTAAATTTTTTTCTCAAGTTGAAGGCAAATCCTTGAAATATATCCATGATATAAGCTTTTGTTTAATTTTTACGTGTTATTCAATTTTAAATGTATTTTGTTTTACAGAGTGAATACCCGGTCCCCGAGCAATATAAAACTACTGTATCGCCCGCCGGATTGAAAACCGTTGTTGTAGAAAGTAAAGGATAAGCTGGTAGAATTCTTGAATCGAAATAACGGGCTATTGTAATATTTTGCGATGGAAATTGTTTTTAAAAATCGAGCATTTATTAACAATACTTTGTATGTTGCCTTTATATACTTTTTTTTAAAATAACGATATCGCATTGTGAAGCATTATTTATACGTATAACACGTGAAGATATTTTATTGAATGTACACTATTTTATTTACTACGTAAGTAAATATTTTATGAAATATTTCGCTTTTGCGCAATTTTTGTACTTTTATCCAAATATAATTTTAATTGGAATGTTTTCAGTAGGAATTGTATTTTTTTTTTATTTGTGGACGAAGTACAAACACATTGAAAGTTTTTGCTTGGAGGTCAAATTTCCATGATGATTGTCCAATAATTTACCAAACACAAACGTGTGTAGAATGAATTTATTGTTGTATTATGAATTATTAACAATTCGTAATGAGATAATGTTTCAGAAGAAAATATTTTATTAGTAGAAAATGTGGAGTCGGTACCTCGGTACATTACATACATACAAAATCTCTAAGATTGAAAATATTGTACTTGAAACTTAAAAACTCATTGGTACCTGTAAGTTGAATTATTTTTTCATTCTAATTTTTTTCAAAAAATAAATTTGAACATGATAACTTTTTTGGAATTTTTAAATATCTCATAGGTTATCATCACCAAATTGAACAGTTTTTTTTGAAAAATTATTTCATCATCATGTATTTTAATTATTTCTTCAAATAGTTGAACTCGGAGGGGTGGGCAAACTTCGTATAGCACGAGTTGCGAGTGGCAACACTCTGAAAAAAGTTTGGTACTACTCTGAAAAATTTCCCCTGTGGAAGAACATTAGAGACTTTTGCACATTTCTCTCAAAAACCTAAAAATGGCATGTAAAATGTTGAAAACAGAGATAACATGGCCATTTTTTGCTTTTCAAACATAATTTTTTCTAAAAACTAGTCTGTATTAAACATAATTTTTCTACTTTTTATCGCACAAATTTCGGTTTTTGCCATTTTTTGGGATACCTAGACCCCCTACAGAGAAAATCGAAAAATTTTGTGGTAAAAAATTGAGTTCGTTACAATTAGCATTTTTTTTTGGCCGAATAAAATACAGGGTGTTCCATGAATCGTCTGCCAAACATATTTTTTTGGATATAACCGGGTACCACTAAAAAAAACCTTGAGATGAACATGTTGCCTAACTTGAGGATTTAAGGGGCAAATGCTACTTCTTAAAAAAATACGTCAACATTTTTTTTAACCATGGGAATGGATAGTACTTTAAAAACTGAACAAATTTTCACTATATGACTTGTTGCCTAACTTGAAAATTAAAGAGGCTACAAATTTTTTTTTTTCAACAATTTTTTTTTCTGATAAACTAATTAAGGGAATGGATAGTACGTTGAAAACAGGAAAAATTTTGTTCTGTACACTTTTTGCCTAACATCAAAAATGAAGGGGCCAAGGGTCATTCAAAATTGAGAAAATTCGAAAAAAAAATTGAAGCCCACGTATTTTGCGCGAGCCGTAGCCCCTTCATTTTCGACGTTAGGCATAAAGTGCACAGAACAAAATTTCTTCAGTTTTCAACGTACTATCCATTCCCTTGATTAGTTGATTTTTTTAAAATTGTTTTTGAAAAAATGGTTTTGTAGCCCCTTCAATTTTTGAGTTAGGCAAAAAGTCATATAGTAAAAATTTGTTCAGTTTTTAAAATACTATCAATTCCCACGGTCAAAAAAAAATTTTGACGTGATTTTTTTATAAGTAGCATTTGCCCCTTAAATTCTTAAGATAGGAAACATGTTCATCTCAAGTTTTTTTTTAGTGGTACCCGGTTATATCCAAAAAAATATGTTTGGCAGACGATTCATGGAACATCCTGTATGTAAGAACAACTTGAAGGAGCTAGTAATAGATATGGTAGAACTGGAAACTAGTTTAGATCTTATGGTTCAATTTCTTAGAAAGATGTCAGTGAACTTGGAAAAGATTCAAATTCTAAATTCGATAAAAATATGTAAACTGGTTGTTATTTGAACAAACTGAGTAAAATCGTAAAAATTGACCAATTTTTTCGGAGAGGGGTGGGAGGTGGCGTCAAACTCACAAATGATTTCTTTTTTAGCGGGTTCAATTAAATCTTTAACTTCTGGCGACACTTTGAAAAAATTCAAGTTGCCACCGCTGGTTTAACAAAATCCATGCAACACTTACAAGCAAAACAAAGCAATCATATTAAGGTTTCAGTAAATGCGGCGTACAAAATAGGCAACTTATTTATCACTTATTTCTTCTGCACCCGTCATCAATTCAACAAATCAACATTGTCGGAGAGAAACGCTGTCAACTGAAATTTTATAAAAATTATGTAAATTACATATTGCTATGGATTTTTTTTTGAAAATTTTCATCAAAATCTATTCTTGGTGTCTAAAAAAAATATTTGATTCCATTACGAGCCGTTTGTATGAGCGATCTGAATTTACGTGCCGAATAAAAATGAAAAATTCCAACACCCTTGAAATGAACGACTTTTAAAATTCGATTTTCAATTTTTTTAAATAAAGTAAAATTGTTGATTTTTGAAATTCGATCTTCGCTTAATTTTTTGTTGTTTGGTTTTTAAAATTTCGATTTTTGATGTTTACTTAGGTAATTTTCAATTTTCGATATTTTGTTTTAACCTTCGATTTCTATTTTTAATTATTAAGTTTTTGAACCAATGTTAATTTTAGATTTCTTATCTCAAGTTTTTAATAGACAATAATTCCAAGTTTTTTACTTCTTTTTTTTGTACATAGTCAAAACCAAATACATAATTATCGTGAATAGTTTATTCTGTATTTTATGGAAAGAAAAGAAGTACCTAACAAAATTCATTTTTCATCGATTTTTTGAAATAAAATTTTCAATAAATTTTTTGCAGCCGAAAATTTGTATTGCTTCCCTCCAGTGCAAATTTCTCACATCTTATCGAAGTGCGAAATTTTTACTGGTTTTTCATCGATTCTAATTTTTTTATTCTGCTATGAGTTACTTCCAGAACCAGTTTTTGCTGGGTAGTGTATTTGTCTAGAACTCCAAGGACACTTTTTATGCTTCATACATTGTCAGGTGGATGGTTGATACCGGATGGTCAAATTTGTTAATTTTATTTATACTCGTAAGCCTACATGTTAGTATTTGAGTTTTGAATTTTACTTGTGGAAAATGTAAGCCCATTCTGACTTCATTATTTTTAAAATAAATTTCAAGCTTCTCATTTAAGTAGGTACTACTTAATTGCCTGAAAATTTGATCAAACATTTTTTTGGTCATTAAATTTTTTTATTTTTATTTTTTGTAGCAGTGCTGCCTACTGAAATTTCATAAAAATTGTGCAAGTAATGATGCAGTTGGCAGCATACTTATTGCTGAGAATTAAAAAAAAAAAACGTTCATTATAATTTATTCTTAGTGACTGGAAAAATGTTAGGATCGATTTTGAAATATTTAAACGAGTCATTTGAATTTGGTGACGAAATCAAGAAATCGTCAATTTTGCGATCTTCAATTTTTCAGTCTTCTTGAGGACAAAAAAGTTTTTGAATTGCATCCTTCACTAGGGGTCCTTCATTTAAAGTAAATTATAGGTACTCACCTCTTCAATTCTTTCGAAATTTAAGGAAATATTTTTTTTTAATCCACTCCAGGTAGGTATACGTATTTATTTTACAATCACATGTGACATGATTAACCAGAAAAAAAAACAAAAAGGTTTGATAAGGGTTATTTCAATGTAGGTATTAATAAGAGATAATGGAGTGAAAAAATTAGCGCTGAAGTACAAAATACAATTTCATAATAATTACATAATAACCTATAATGAAATAAAAGTGCAAGTAAAATTTTACTGTTCTAATTAGGTATAGGTCAAGCTGTGATACAGGTATAAGAATTTTGCTCTCTTTCCTTCTTCCAAAACCTTGATCTTCATTCATTGACCTGCAACTAGCAAACCTTACCCGAGGAACCACATCGAGACAAATCGACACCTCGATTTTTACTCAATTTTACTCGATTTGTGTCGATATCGACACAAATCGACACGAATCGATGTCGATTTTTGTCGTAAAAATTCCGCCTTAGCTCGATTTGTATCGATAATTTGCCAACAAAGCACAACGAGAAAAATCGACACTTCGATTTTTACTCGATCGTTTCAAATCGTGCTGATTCGTGTCGATTTTTGTCGTAAAAAGACCGCCTCGGCTCGACCCTCGATTTGTGTCGATTTTGTAAAAAAAATCGACACAAATCGATATCGATTCGTACCGATTTTTCTCGATGTGGTTCCTCGGGGAGTAGTTTGTTTTATTATCAGGTATTGAAAAATATTTCAGTCTTATATGTACATGTTTCCTCGTAGACGCTGCGTAGTAATTGAATAAGCTCGACTATTAATAACGATTAGCTAAAATTTTTCCCAATATCAGGTTATCGAATTATATACTATAACCTCGCAATTTACGCTTTTATTTTTAGATTTACGTTAAAAAAACACGATACGAACAACTTTTAAAGGAAATACCCATGTGGAAAAAGACCATTGGTTTATGAAAATACCATTCTTTTTTTTAGAATAAGTACGTATGGTGTTTCATAAAATACCATTAGTTAGTGGACTTCCCGCTCTAGCGGGAATCCGCTATTGCGATCATCAGAGTTTTTTTTATTTATTTATTTGTTGAAGCCTTTTGTGTTCTGACGCGATTTCTCTCGCTAAACTGAACAGCTAGATCGGGCTGAAATTTTTACAGTAGGTGTAGTTCAAGCAGGAGAAGATCTGATTAGTTTTTGGTGCAATTCTAAACACAGAGAGCTGAGCTTTTCAACTTTAAAGCTCATTTTTGGGACATTTCTTTCTCACGCGATAACTCACGTTAGAGTTAACCAATTGACTTGAAATTTTTACAGTGGTTAGAACGTGTACAGGAGACGTATTCCTGAAATTTGTCTACGAGAATTATCAAAGTTACGGAGTTATTGGCGTTAAATAGCCATGTAAACAATGGTTATGAAAATTAAATAGCCAAGGAAAGTTATCGTATTTTTTTTGAAATTCAAATGGTTATTTATATTTTTGAGTTCGAGTTGTTTTTACTTACGTGATTGTTTTTTTTTTATAACATTAATTACCGAAATATCGTCAAAAAAAATGAAAAGGAAGGTAAGTTGAATCATAAATTTTGAATATATACCTCGCGAAATCACAATATTTTTCAAGTACGCATAATTTTGTTCAATCATCTTATGCAACCAATTGCATTTAAATTATGTCTATTATTTCATAAGCTCTATGAGAGTTAAATAGCGCGAGGGACAAAGGTTATGGGTGCTAAATAACTCCGTAACTTTGATAATTCTCGTAGACTAATTTCAAGAATACGTCTCCAGGAGAAGAGCTTATTAAATTTTGAAGTCGATCTGTATATTGAAAGTCGAGCTTTTGAAGCTCAAAGTCTATTCAGTTTTTCGAAAATATCTCGAAAATGGTGCATCGTAGAGAAAAACGGAGGCCATAAGGATAGTCCGGAATTTCAAGCTCTACAACTTTGGTTCTCATGAATTTTTCTTAAAAGCTCACCGTTTTCGAGAAAATTGAGCTCAAAGTTGGAAGGCCTGTGATTGGTCAATTTTTCCACCTCAATTTCTCTCGTTTAACTGAACCAATCGTTTCGAAATTTCTATAGTAGGTGTAGATAGTGCAGGAGAGAAAATTATCATTTTTTGGTTCAATTCAGTGCATAGAAAGCTGAGCTTGGAGCTTTCAAGTTCATTTTTGTGATCCTATAATTCAAGTTAGAGTTGACCAATCGACTTGAAATTTTTACAGTGGTTAGAACGTATACAGGAGAAGAGCTGATTAAATTTTGAAGTCGATCCGTGCAATGAAAGTCGAGCTTTTAAAGCTCAAAGTTTATTTAGTTTTCGAAAATAATGACATTAGCATTGGACTCTACTAATATTTTAGCCATTTTGAAAATTTAATTAAGATCCGGAGTGCATTCTTCAGTTTTTGGACCATTTTGTAAATTTGATTTTACAATTGATGAAAAAATTGTAATAAACCAACAGCATGAAGGTGTACTGCAATAGGTATAGTCGTTCACAACATATCTTTCGATGTTGCTCAAATTTTCTTATGAGTTATTTTAGCCTAAAGCATGAAAAATTTGCCAAAATGTCTCTCCACAGTGGCGTAGCCAGAAATTTCTCAAGGAGGGGGTCCGAAATTTCATGATTTTTGAGAAATTGTAAGTTCACCTCCTCCCCCCCCCATCAAATTTTCTTTTTACTATAAAAACACAAAATTCAAACTTTATTAAATTTTCATGCGATTTGCATAGCACGTTTAAGGAAAAAAACTGATGAAAATGTAATCTTGGAACAAACAACTTACATAGGTACTAATTATTTTGGCCTTAAAAGCCAATACAAATACCTAATAAATCCAAGAATTGGCGTCAGAAGCTTTTTTGGGAAGGGTGCAAAGTGGGTATGGAGACTTGGAATATCAAAAAGGAACTATTTTTTGCATAGTTGATTCAAACGGTTTATAGAATTAGTAATTTCTTTCATGCCCGAGCGAAGCGAGGGCGAAGTTTTGAGAAAATTTGATTTTTAATGCTTCAAAAAGGCATTTTTTACGTAAATTCCTGACTATATACATGGGTAATTATTAAATGTGATTTCTTTCATGCCCGAGCGAAGCGAGGGCGAAGCTTTGAGAAAATTAGATTTTTCATACTCCAAAAAGGCACTTTTTCACGTAATTTTCTGACGCCAAGGGGGGGGGGGGTCAGACCCCAGGACCCCCCCTTGGCTACGCCACTGTCTCTCCCTCTCCTTCGAGCCCAAAAACTCAATACTACCGTGTGACATAGTTTGTAACGTTTTTCAGAGTACCGATCTCGAATCTCGACTCATTTTTTTGATACAAACTCTCTAAAACTTCCAAGCCTCAAATTCTGATTAAGATTTTGAAAAAAATGAATTAGGTATAGGTAGGTAGTAGGTACCGTGTGACAATTCGTTTATTGGTGTTTTTGGAGATGCGGAATCCAAATGTTGACTTTATTTTTAGATTAGATCTCTTCTGAGTCCCTTGGACCCGAAAAATTCGCATTTGGTGAAATCTAAAATTGAACATCAAAAAATTATCTTCCTACACCCTCGAAAACATTTCAAACAATAGGTCATATACTTACGGTATTCTTACAAATTTTTCTTCAAATTTTGCAATTCTAGGCATCTCAAGATTATTTTTTGAAAAATTAAAAATTTAATCGTGCAAAATTTTTTAAACGTTGGTACCTATCTTTAAAAACTCGCAAAGTCAAACTCGTGCGATTTTTGGAATTCCTCCAACCCTCAATTTTGGGCGAATCAGCCCCCCTCAAAAAAATTTCATTATCTGAGAAAATAATGAATTTTAAGAATCCATTGTCATTTTAGCTCAAGAGTTTGAAGGAGACTCATACGAAGGCAATTATCAATTATTGATTGAGTGACATTCTTTCATTCTTTCTATATGGGTAGGTACCTATCTAATTTTTGTATTTTGATATTATTTTTCAAAAGTTGAGTAAGTAAGTAAGTATGTAAGAAGCAAGAAAGTTATTCTAATTCAACATTTTTTTCAAGGTTACTCTTTCCTAATTCATGACTTACAACTTACAATATATTTGATAGAAAAATTATGCAAAATTCAACTATATAGCAGAATTTTTGAGTAAATTTTCAGCTGATACAACTTTTAATCTACTTAAACGAATGAGTAGGTATTAGGTACCTAATACTTACTTCAATGCATCTAAAACATGTTTTATAATAAATTATAAATTCATATACCCATATATCATTCTTAATTTCCTTATACAAATGTGTATTTCAATGATACGACGTCGAAACGAAATAACAAACTTAAAATACAGTAAATAATCCATAAAAACCTCGACCACCCCCTAGGCAAAAATTTGAAAAACACATTTCTCCAACAGGTAGATTGTAGGTACTAGGTACCTCGATGAACAAAGTATGCACAGAGGATTCCTCACCAGCTGATTTCCTATTCCATCTCGTTAAGTAATAAAAAAATGGGTGCGTCATGGGACGTACCTCAGAAGTGAAAACTTGTTTCTGAATTTTTTATTTGTATATTTGAGGTTTCGCTCTTTTATTTTGAAATCTATAATAAGAGGTGGGTGAATATATAATATTTTTTGTAAAAAAGGATATGTCATTTGGAACAAATGATAAAAGTTAAACAAATCGCATTACCTGTATAGATCATGAGAAACTTAGTGAAAGTTTTTATGTAATAGATAGGTAACAAAACATATGCAATATGGTGCAAACGAATGAAGAATTTTAGAATAAGAGAACAATATATTAAGGTTTTGAAAACAAAGGAATGGAGAATGAATAATTGAAAAAGTGAGAACGGAAAGACGTGTCTAGTTGTTTGTACAATAAATAAGTAACAGGATATGGTCTTAACAAAATTTCAGGAATAGTAATCTAGAACATATAAATGTCATTTATAACAAATGAAAATTTCAGGATTAGTAATCTAGGACATATAAGTTTTTGTGATGCCATCTTGCATAACCTGACTATTGATTAGGGAAGTATAAAATTATTTTTTTCGTATTGCTCAAATATTTTAGCTTCTACTGCATCAAATTTCAAAATTTTTGGACTAAAATTTATATTTAGTAATGTGTATGAATTAACGTTACGACAAAAAAGGTTGAATGCATGACAAGAAAAACGTGAAAAAAATGTGCTGTAAACGACTGAAATATATTTTCCACTCAAAAACAATATATTGAACAAAAATTAAAATTCGCACGTCAATTAAAAATTCCAAATGACACACAGTGATGTGACGTTCACGACACAACCATACTTCTAAACAACAAATTAATACCTACAAAAAAAAATCACTGCACTATGAAAGTGTCTATTGTGTAGAACAGAAAAATACTTGAGAATTGAAGCATTTTTTAGAAATCCAGAAAAGCCAAGAATTTTGATATTTTTTTCCTGATTTCTTTTTAATAAAAAGATGGATAATTCATTAAAGAAAATATTTCTCCACTTGAACCTCCTCAATCAGCGACCAATCTCCGTGATGAGGTCAAAAGTCCAAAAAATGAAAAATGGCGTGTAAGGTAAATTTCTCTAAATGTACATTTTTTTAGCTTGAAAAGAGAATTGGAGGAGGAAGCAAGTCTGAAATTTTTGAAAATTCTGAAGTTGGTATCAAAATCTATGTTTTTTTGGCTTTTGCCTCATGAATTCGATTCCAGCATTAGTTTTGAAAAGAAGCTCAAAAATTTTTTTTTTATTTTTTACTTTTTATAATTTTCTTTTAGATTACTTATTTGATAAAAAGTCTGATAATTTTTTTGACGTTTTGTCACACTTGATGAGTGACATTTTTTCATGACTCTTAAAAGGTAAAGCAGTGCTGTCAACAAATTTCTTTTTGACTTTTAATAATTTTCTTTTAGATTACATTTTGACTTTTTGTCACACTTAACGAGTGACATTTTTTAAATGATTTTTAAAAGGTAAAGCAGTGCTGTCATCAATTTTCTTTTCTACTTTTAATAATTTTCTTTTAGATTACATTTTGACTTTTTGTCACACTTAACGAGTGACATTTTTTTAATGACTTTTAAAAGGTAAAGCAGTGCTGTGACTTTTTGTCACACTTAACTAGTGACATTTTTTAATGACTTTTAAAAGGTAAAGCAGTGCTGTCAACAATTTTCTTTTTGACTTTTAATAATTTTCTTTTAGATTACATTTTGACTTTTTGTCACACTTAACGAGTGACATTTTTTTAATGACTTTTAAAAGGTAAAGCAGTGCTGTCAACAATTTTCTTTTTGACTTTTAATAATTTTCTTTTAGATTACATTTTGACTTTTTGTCACACTTAATGAGTGACATTTTTTTAATGACTTTTAAAAGGTAAAGCAGTGCTGTGACTTTTTGTCACACTTAACGAGTGACATTTTTTTAATGACTTTTAAAAGGTAAAGCAGTGCTGTCAACAATTTTCTTTTTGACTTTTAATAATTTTCTTTTAGATTACATTTTGACTTTTTGTCACACTTAACGAGTGACATTTTTTTAATGACTTTTAAAAGGTAAAGCAGTGCTGTCAACAATTTTCTTTTTGACTTTTAATAATTTTCTTTTAGATTACATTTCGACTTTTTGTCACACTTAATGAGTGACATTTTTTTAATGACTTTTAAAAGGTAAAGCAGTGCTGCCAACATTTTCCTTTTTCACTTCTGGATAAATGATATTTTTGTAATATAATGTGAGAAATTTCCCTAGATAAATGATATTTTTGTAATATAATGTGGGAAATTTCCCTAGATAAATGATATTCCTGAATAATTGGTGGTTGGCAACCGTGTATAAGCGTAACGCGTCGAAAAAAATAGACCCCCACCATAGAAGTATGATATTCCTGAATAATTGGTGGTTGGCAACCGTGTATAAGCGTAACGCGTCGAAAAAAATAGACCCCCACCATAGAAGTTTTCACTTCAATAATAATATCCTGGGTAGACCAGGGGTGCCGAGAAACCTGAATTCTTGAGGAAGCTTCCTCCCTCAAATCGATTTTTGGGGGGAACCTCAAATCGATTTTTGGGGGGAAATCACTCCCTCTTCGGAAATCAAGATTACCTCCCAAATATTAATCCATAATCCTTCACTGATTACTGAATCCTTCCCAACTGCCAGTCCCTCAAGGCTAATTTTCATGATAATCCTTGGTAGGATTATAGACGTCTGAGTTGCTTACTAAAATATTAATTTTCAAATAAATTTCAAATTGCTTTGCTTCATTTCATAGTTAGTTACTTACTCAACTACAGACAGTGACGTACCGATAGGGTGAGAGGGGGAACTCCCCCCTTAGGAAATTTTTTACTTGTGAGTTAGGAAAATGGAACATTTCAACACATCAGTGGGGAAAATTGGACAATTGGGATTAATTTTTTTGATGAAAAATAATAAATAAAATGTGACCCGTGCAGGGATAGGGTACCTAAAGTCGGAAAACGGAATTTTGCACTAGAGCCAAAAAACGAAAAATGGATAATTTTTTTCAAAAAATTTTTTTTGCGTTTTTAAATGGTTCAGACCTTTACGCAGCTGTTACCAAAATTTCACTTCGGAAAACCTACTACAACACATCTAAATGACGTTCAAACCGACTGAGGAAAAGGTACCTAAAGTCGGAACGTTAAAAAAATGTACATGCGCTGCAAAATTCGGTCAGTTGAAGGTAAGGGGAGCCTCGGGAGTCTACCAGACTAGAAAAATAACGTAAAATACTCATAGATTTGTGTGTGCGAATTCAACTGTACTGAGAAATACATAGTATCTGAAATATTGCTTTGTTGGAGAATATTAGAATAAAATTGAATTAGAATAAAATTGATCAAAAATGGGTGTAAACGAAGTCAATTTTTTTATTTTCCTATTCTCCTAAGATAATTTTCGACGTTATAAATGAATTCCCCGTGAAATTTCAGTACAAAAAAGTAGTTCTGAGACTCTGAGAGCTTTTTTGATAATTTATACAGTATGAAAAACAGGATTTTTTTTTGTAATGCAGCTTTTTTCAAAATTAAACGCATCATAATAGTGAATTTTTCATTTTTCTCTCCTCCTAAAGTAATTTTTGACGTCAGAAACGACTTCCTCGTGAAATTTCAGTTAAGGAAAGTAGTTTTGGCAGCTTTTTTGTTGATTGATACATGAAAAACAAGAGTAAAAACTTGAAACACGTTTTTCTCAGAATTTTGTTTTTATGGAATTCTTATTTTCTCAACTTCAAATGTCTCTATCTCGGCGAAAAATGGACCTTGGAAGCTCATCAAGGTCTCAAAGTGTTCCTCTTGGTCTCCTTCATAATTTTAGCTCAAAAACTCATTTTTGAAAATTCCGACTTTAGGTACCTTTTCCCTGCACGGGTCACAAATGGTTATTTTAAAAGTTGGAAATCAACAAAATTTTCACTTGTTCCAACTCAAAATTGGTAACTTTCCCGACTCAAAAATGGTAAATTTCCCGACTCAAAATTGGTAATTTTCCCAATTCAATATTGGTTATTTTTCCAACTCGAAATTGGTCGTTCTCCCAAGTGATGAGTAAAAATGTCAGTCGGGACGATTGGTAGGTACCGTATTTATTTTTTAAATGAAAAATGAATAAATAAAATGGTTACCTATTTTAAAAGTCGAAAATCAACAAAATTTTCACTTGTAAGTTGGGAAAATTAGTCATTTTTCCAACCTTTTCCAACTGAAAATTGATCATTTTCCCAGCGAAGAATTAAAACCATTGTAATAAATGCTTTTTTAGGAAAAAAATTATTAATTAGGTACCTTGCATTTTGCTCGTCAACCAAAAAATTTTTATATGTTGTACTTGTAATTTAAAAGAGATTTTTTCGAATTTTTCTTCAAAATTATTAAAATTAATTTCATTGTTCTTGTTCTCCTTAAAACTTATTTTTGATATTTGAAAATCCAATTTTTCCAAAGCTTCGGCCTCGCTACACTCGGCCATGGTATATTTCTGCTTCAATCATTTCAAAGTAGAAGCAGTCGATTTTTCATTAAAGTTTATTCTTCCAAAACACTATTTTATTGCACATTCGATTTGAGGTTTTCTAAAAATTTTCGCCCTCGCTTCGCTCGGGCCTAATCCATCTCCCTATTCTTTACATAGAAATTACAAAATTTTATTGATGTAAAATTATAATTTTTTTTCGAAACTCCACCCTTTCTTCGCTCGAGGCAAATAAGCTTGAAAAAAATTGGTTCGCAAATTTGAATCTCACCCCCTCCCTCGGAATTCTGATATCGCCTATATGTAGTTGGGAATTTTGAAAATTTGAGTTGGGATTTCCACCCCCCCCCTCCCGGGGAAATACCTTCGGTAAGTCACTGACTACAGATGTTGATTTTTATACTATTTTAGATCGTTTTGCTTGTAATTACGTAAGCTATGATGTAAAAAAGTCTTGATTTTTAAAATTTGAAGAAATTTCATATTTGTTGGTTTAAGAAATTTATATTTCAAAGTTTAGCGTCAAGGGAAGCAATATTTAAAAAAAAGTATTTTTGATAGTAACTGAGAGCCGCAAAAAAACGAGGAATGATGCAAAGAAAAGGGAAGGTGGCTGGAAAAATTGAGGGGGGGGGGTGACTGAAAAAATGGGGGGGTGAATGAAGAAATTGGGGGTATTCCTCAAACGCTCAGGGGGATCTCGGCACCCCTGGGGTAGACACGTAATGATAATGATTGTCTTACATGCTCGAGCTACGAGCTTCAATGTCAAGACTTAATCTGGTTTAATCGAAGAGTGGAGTGGAGGTACATAGTACATACAACGTTGGTCGTCTGCAGGCTAAGCAGGTTTTCTGGCAGAATTTTCGTATGTTCAATTTTCCAATTTTTCTCATTCTTAAACTTACTTATATTTCGCGAAATCTTCCTTCGGTTGTGGTACGTTCTCGCGTAGATATTTTTAAAATTCGTCGTCAAATTAAGATCGCTGCTAAGCGATCGAGTTAACTGAAAATTTTCTATTGTATTTTTCTTCAATTTTTTATTTTTTTCTTCAATTTATTCCCGTCTTTTGCTGGAACAATAAATTGTGTCGTGTTATTTATTACCATTGATTAAAATTTATATTCGGGTTCGTGTTTATACAGGCTCATTTACCCATGTTATTTTGACAAGTAGGTGAGTCAGGTACACAGTGCACACGTAAATATTACATACGTACCCACATATATACGAGTAGTTACGTGACGTGAGTGAATAATTCACCCTTGTGTCTTGTCATACATTCGAATACGTGTAGACCTCGAGTCGAAACCAAAGTGTACCACGAGTGATTTTTAATATTAAAAGAAATCAGTCAAACATCGTACGATAAAATGACCATTGTGAATCACAACGGTTCTGGGGTACGAAGACGAACTGAGCACGATGACGACAAAATTCACCTCCCAAGCTGGGCTGAAAACATCTCTACTCCGCCTAGGACCAGACCTCATGTAAAGGAGCCGGTAAAATTGCTGTTTCAAACGATTTATTATTTGGCTGTTTTTATTCCATTTACGATTTGGGCCATCGTGTCGCATTTCTTTACTAGGAGGAAATCCATTCGTAATAATGTTGTCATGGTAAGTACCTATTCATAGAGAAGTTCATCCTAATTAACCCTAAAGTCAAAATTTAAGCCCAGGAAGTTGACAAATAAAGGAATTCTGAAATTAAATATTCAGTTCCCAAATTTTATTTACATAGAAATACACCCAATTAGCTGAAATATATACAAATATGCCACCGAAAGTCCATTTATGGACGAGTAGGTACCTAATGGCATTTAATTTTCAAGTTCCTAATTATCCATTAACCAGATTTTTCAAAATTCAAAATTTAATTTTTTTAAAATTCATATTTAAGGGAATGCCATTTAAATAAAAAATTCGCCATTCCATAAAATGATGTAATTTTGGTGCTACATTTTTCAGGTAACAGGAAGTGGTCGTGGCCTAGGTCGAGGCTTGGCGTTGAAATTTGCCGAACTAGATTGCAAAGTCGCCTGTGTGGATATAGACGAAATCAATAACGCCGAAACAGTTCGATTAATTAAACAGAAATATCCATCAGTCGTAGCCATCCCATACAGGTGTAACATCGCATTCGAAGATGATATAAAATATCTATCGAAAAACATAACAAATGACCTTGGCGATGTTGATATTATCGTGAATAATGCTGGAATTGTCTCTGTAGCCTGTTTAATTGAATCTAAATTAGAGGTGAATTACCTAAACGCCATGTTGGATGTGAATCTGAAAAGTCATTTTATGGTGAGTTTTTGTAATTTACTGGGGTACTTGAATACTTAATTGAGAAAAAAATGTATACGAGTCTAATTATCTGCATGCAAATTTTTCATTCATTTCAAATTCAAGATTATAAAAGAATTTTTGCCAAAGATGAGGCAGCGTAATTCGGGCCATATTGCGGCGATTTCTTCTTTAGCAGGCCTGAATGGGGTAGCGAATGCTTCTGTGTATTCAGCCACGAAACATGGCTTAGTAGGTAAGTTTGCAGAATTCTTGTATTGTCGTATTTGATGTGTAGTAGGGTGGAGTGAAATTGACATGTTTCAACTCTTTTTTCCTAATGAAAAGCCTGGGTGCGGAAAAGTGGCATTGATGGGAGTAGAATCATCCACCAAAATTTCAGCTACCGGGGTCAATGTTTAGGGGTGCCACCAGAGCCGAGAAAAATGAAAATAGTGAAAAATGAATATTTTTCGCAATTTTATTTTATTAATATTTAATCAAACATAAAACAAACATAAAAGTGCAATTTTAGGCCAAACTGAGTTTTAGCATTGAATTTTGGCATAAATTAAGACGATTTTACTTCATAACTTAGGCACTCGCTGCTTAGGTTACAAGTTTAACTCGTCGCTCAATCGCTTATGAATGGCATGAAAATTAAAATTCGATAAAATCTGGGAATTCAATAAAATTTTCAAGATCTGACCTAGAAAAATTTCTTGATGAGGGGGGTTTCGCGAGTTCTATTTTACTCTAGTCGTGGAGCACAATCACTGATTTTTAGTTAATTTTTTTGCCGTGATTCCAATTCAAATCGATCTAAGTATGTATTATCCGGTTCATGAAAATACCCTGACTATGCCAGCATCTCTGAAATAACAGGTTACTCGATATTTTTACGGAATTTTTCTCGCCCTCCCCCATTTTATGAAAATTTTTAGCACGTATTTCACATGTTTTCTTGATGCGCTTTGGAAAACTGAAACTCGAAAAGTTTTTGTCTACGGTATTAAAAACAGCTTTTCGGCATTTCGATACCTGCGTTTTCGAAATTGTTTTCTTTGAAACTACTTTAAAAGGCTACTAGAAGGCGGAGAAGTAAACCTCAGAATGCTGTTAAAAATGTTCAAGTTTGATTTCAAAATCTCGATTTTTTGGCATCCTAAGAATATTTTTGATCTCTGACGATTTTTTTTTTCTCAAAAACTCGAATGGAGGATCTGATGAGAAGTGATCGACTTCATAAGCTGGAAAATTTTCATGTTTGGTATCGAAATCCAACTTATTGACATCCCAAATGCGTTTCAATACATGCTGTATACCTACTTGTCCCAGAAGTCATGAACCTTTACCTTGATTCGACAGAAGAGATTTCCGTTGTTTGAAAATTTTTTGTCCTAACGTTAAGTACGTAATTCGACAATGTAAAATTTCGAAGCTGAGAAATCGAGAAACATTGAAATTTTCAATCCAAAATCATCAAACTTTTTTTAAAGAACAAGATGTTGGAACGTACTTCCCTCTCTCGTGACTTTTGTGACCAGTAGACACCCTGTATTGAAACGCATTTGGAATGTCCATAAACTTGGATTTTGATATCAAACATGAAAATTTTACAAATTTTAAAATTTACCACTTCTCATCAACTCTTTCATTAGAATAAAAAAAAAACAAAAAAACAATCGTAAGAAGTCGAAATTGTTTTTAGGGTAAATTTCTACATCAAACATAGAAAATTTTGACATTGTGTGCCTTGCGTTTCCCCCTCCCCCTGCAGCTTTTTCAGGGAGTTTCAAAGACAAAAAAGCAAGGGAGCGTTCAAAACTTTTTCACGAATTTTGAACCTCTTCTTTTTGGGCCTAATTTGGGTCCAGAGGTTGAATTATTATAAAAATTGAGTTCAAAAACCATGAAAACCCCAGAAACCAACTTGTTAGACTGTCGGTTCGCTAAATTTTATACCTGGCGTAATTTATGTATTGAATTATTGAAAAATTTTCGAACCCCCGCTTTTTTTTCTTTTTACAATAGCTCACTTCCAAGATCACGTAAATAAAAAGTAAAATGTTCGTCTTTTGACGTTCTACAACGTTTGTTTGAACTAATTTTTCGAATTTCTCACTGTAGCTGAGCTACGCTCGGGGGAAAATGTGGCTTTTTCTACAGAGGGTCCACTCTCCTACTTTGAGATGAGGGATCGGTTAAACATTTTACTTATTCTACATAGTAATGTGATGTACTATGCAAAAGAACCATTCCTAAAAGTCAATTGACCATATTTTTGGTGATTATTTGAATTATTGGAAAATTTTCAAAATTGATTTTTTTCACAAAGCTCCAGCTCCTTCCCATGACGTCCTAGGGAAATACTGTAAATAACAAAGTCGTTTGTTTTTTTATGCTCTACAACTTTTGTTTCAACTTTTTTTTCGTAAATGGATAATTTCAAAAGTTATAGCCGAAAAAACAAAATTTGGACCCCCTCGCCCTCCGAAAGGGGTCTAAATATGCACCAATTTTAGGAAAGTTCGGGAATATTAAAGTATACATATTTTACTGAGCTTATATACGAAACTTCCCGTTTCTGCTAATTTTTTTTGGGTTAAAACCTAAAATGACTGTACTAATTCTTTTCCAAAAGCGAAAAGTAAATTCTGGAAGTGAGAGTTAGGATAAATGTTTTTTTTTTACCCTTGCGAAAAAAAGTTACGACCTCGAAAACATTAACTACTCTTGCAGGGGCGAACCAAAGTTGACTAACTAACTGAAGGAAAGGACGAAAAATAATAAATTTCCGAATGAAGCGAATTTTTTATATTTTTTTCGACTAAAAGTACAATTTTCTTCATTTTCCTAGATCCAAAACAAAAATTTCTCAAAAAAAATGTTACGAAAATTTTTATCCCTTCTCTGGTCTGGCCCCAAGTTTCGACGTTTTTTTCAATAAAAAAAGAAATTGTTTACAGCTTTCATCTGACCCCTAATCCCAATAAAAGAAAATAAAATTGCAAAATTCGAATTTTTGACAATCCACCCTTGGCACAGATCTTAGGAATTCTCCGAGGGTACCTCAGGGAGATCAAAAATTTTTTAACTTCAACATTTTCCTTCATCCTAGCTCACTTCATTTAAAAAAAATCGATTCTCTTTATTTAGTTTTAGCCAAACTCAATTTAGGCTTCCTTTTTGATGTTCCTTTTTACGTTTATGTTTATCCATGCTCACATGTCAGCCTTTTAATTTTATGCTGATTCTGTATCTTTCCTTAGGCTTGATGGAATCGTTGTACGATGAATTACGCACCATACCCAATAATAAAATTCAAACCACGTGTATATGTCCGTATTTCATTGCTACCAATGAAATCTACGCCAATTATTGGGATACGAGGTAAAATTCTAAAATTCATATTCAGATGATGCATAGTTACTATTGCATACGTATCAGTTGAGTACTGCATTGCACATTCCGTTATGGTCAAGTTGGGGGTAGATAACCTTGTTGCCGACCATAACCTCGCCAATCACTACTCCAATCGAATTAGTTCGAGTGGAATTACTCATGGAACGAATAGTTGCTCGAAACGCAAAGTTAAATTCAATAAATGAATACCTACCTAGCCACATACAAATAGGTAGGTAATGGTTGTTTGTTGTACAATTGCAGGTTACCCGAACTTAGTACGAGGAAAGCAACAGAGGCTGCGGTCGATGCTATTTTAAAAAATCGAAGATTCGTTGCTGTACCATCCTCTTTTTACTTCTTCTCCATTCTCACGAGGTAGGGTTTTCCCCCTAGCAGCATGTGTTAAACCGGGGCAAGAACCGTTAATGAAACTAGTACATATTTCTTCGTTTCAGACTCTTACCAGACAGTTTACGAAACCTTCAAAAAGATATATTTTACGCCCATCTAAATCTTCCTGGCGATGATATGCTAGGCAATCATATTGATCAAATAATCGAAAATTCGACAACTCAAAAACAAACACCATCAGTACCACCGCAGAGCGAAAACGAGGAAAAAATCACAATCAGTCAGTGATCGAGAAATTAAAATTTTCAAATTCTTAATAAGCAGACTTATTGAAACAGTGATGAGAAATATTTCAAAAATGTAAATTTTTTTAACCATATCGCGGATAAGTAAAGAAGATCAAATTACTTCAAAAAATTGAAAAAATATTCGTGCGAGCAACAGCAATAGTTGCAGAAGCACGAACATAAAAAGTAGCCCAATACGATTTTTTGTCTTCCATATTGTCCTCTGTTTGGAGGAAAGAAGTGTAATTATGCATGGTTCAATTTTGTTTTAAGAAATTAAGAGTTTGCTAACGTGAGTTACTCAATATAAGTACAAGTACATTATATAAGTACATATTCTGTATTTTAAAACCATAATTAGGTACCTACTACCTGCATAGTAAGAAAGCTACCAATTGATGTGAACCGAAGCGAATAATAAACTTATTTTGCTGTACCTTAGGTAATTTCATATTCGTGTAATATTTATTTCAGCTTCGGAAATTGCGCTAATGCGGCTTTCAAATCATTTTCAGAATTATCTTCGTTTTTCACAATTTTTTAGAATCTATTTAAAAGAAATGCTTAATCAGAAATTAATATCGCTACGGAAAATTGCCCATCGTTCTGTTGAAAATTTCAAAAATTGAACCAAATTTTTGTTTGTCCACCAAGAATAAAATTTTGATGAAATTTTTCAGAACGCTTTCATGGTCATGCCTCAACTGTAGCGCGACTTCATTAATATTTGTATGAATTTCAAACAGCTCATTCAATTAATTGAATGAGCAGTTCACTGATTTATAAATGAGAAGAGTAGACGTCTACTCTTCTCATTTATAAATCAGTGAAAATTATCGAAAATCACTGGAAAACAGCCAGAATTGCAGCACAGTAATAATTCAGTGAAAAAATTTCACTGAAAGCAAACAGTGAAAAAAATTGTTGGAAAATCAAAGAATTTCACTGATTTTTCTTGTGTTGCAATTTTGACTATTTATCAGTGATATTTTACTAATTCAAAATGAGAGAGTAAAAAATAGCCCAAACAATATTTTTTCAATGATTGAAATGAATTTTAATTTTATTGGGAATTTATGCTGTACTGCAGTTGGCAACACTGTGAGGGAAAAATCTCACCAAATTTTATTCTTGGTGTCTCATAAATTTTTTTGGTTTGATTCCGAAAGTTTGAGACCTCTATATCAATTAGGGACCACATGCAAGCATTACCCCCTTCTTATGAAATTCAAACATGCTAAAAACGAAAACAAAAATTATGGAAGATAAAGTAATGCAAAATTTTTAAATTTGATTTTTGACTTTTTGATTTTTAGGAATAAACTTTAAAAAACGACGAATCATTTTGAGAGGAGGGGTCTAGGAACCTTCAAAATGGATAAAAATGGCTAAAATTTATTTTTCCATCAACACCCGCAATTTCGAGAATTTTTATCTTCTGAATCAAAAGCATAATGGACTTGGACTTGAATAAATATGCGGTGTATGAGGACCTAAAAATATAGTGGAAGGGAGTAGGAATTCCTCAAATTTTGAAAATTCTGCGTAATCGTGACTTCAGTATCCAAATTCAAAAATATTTTGGACTGAATAAATTAAGGGCACGAATGAATAAAAATGAGAGAATGGTACAACAGCCGCCAAATGTTGAAAATGCTAATTTTTTTCATGCGTTGAGCTGAATAAATTTGTGGTGTAAGAGGCACAAAATAAAAGTGGGAAACTTAAAAACTCAAATTATACTTTTTCAACACTACCTCATGAAAATAGCAAAATTCCACATTTTTTCAAAATTGGAATCACTTTAGAAAGCCTTGATTCTACCCTCTCTAACTTTAAGTAATAGTTTTCGTTAAAATCTGATGAGGTACCAAAGTTTGTCTCCCCCCCCCCACATTCATCCTAATGGCCATTAGAGTGAATCGTATTACCTAATTTATTCATGTAGAGTAAGACATAATTTCAAGAAAAATTTGTTAAAAAATGATTCTTTTGATTTTTTTTTTAGAGGAAAATGAAGAAATTTAGAAATCGTAAAAAAATAGGTATATTTTTCCTACAAGAGAACCTTGATGACTCGTGAAAAATAAAATTCCAATAATTTTTCTTAAGGCTCCAGACGAATTTGTATATGCTATAAATGACTGGACCGGGGGGGGGGGGGAGGAGGCAACTTGGGATGGTAGGCGAAATTTCAACTTTGTTGTTGTAAAAATTAGCTGAATTTGAATTTCTTTTCCGCGAAATAACAACCTGTAAAAAAATACTTTGGTCAACGGTCCCCTGAAATTTGTGGTGTACCTGCTCCTGCACCAATCGTTTCAAAATACCAATTTTCAGCAGCTGAAACTGATTACAGGTCCTCTTGAAGCGATTCGAAAGCCCTGAAAAATTCTATGTAGTTTTTGCTGCAGCCTTTAAATTGCATCAAAAAAATATTCAATCAATTGGGGAGGGGAAATTTTAGAATGTAACATGGTTTTTAGGTTTTTACCTCATGATTTATGTAATATTTTAATGAAACCCCAAAATATCATCAAGTACCTACGTCATTTTAAATAGGTACCTATTTTCAAAAATTCATCAAAAATTTAAAACCCAACTTTGGCAGTTCAAAAATGCATGAAACAGGTGTGTTCTTTCAAAATTTATTTCCAAAAATTTGAAAATCATTTTTGAATGAATTTTTCTGGATTAGGCATGTCTCTATTAATGTGGGTATAGGTAACTGCATAAAAAAAATTGTTTACATGGAAATTTTTAACCATTACAATCCCACCTGTTTTTGAGTCATTTTTCAAAAATTAATAAAAAGTCATTATTATTACGTGTTTTTTTTTCAGACTTGTAGAAAAAAATGGAAAATTGCGATTGAAAATTTTTTGGTAACAGTCCTATATGTGTTAAAATGTTAAGACTATTTGAAGAATTTTTTTTTAAATAACTTTTTTCGATTAATAAATAAAAAAAATTCAAAAAACGTGAAATAATAATTATTCCAAGTACCTATCCCCGAGAATTATGCTAAAGGTGAGAAATAGGTATCCACTACCCACATTTGTGTAAAAACATTTACATAGGAAAAATTTTGAATTTCATTTTTTTCAATTTAAAATTTTTTGATTAATACTAAATTTTATTAAAAACAGGAGTAAGGATTGAGTCATAAGAGTGAAATTTCAACAAGATTTATTTTAAATCTAGACATAATTTCCTGACTAAGTGCTTTCTTAATTGAAAAGTAAAAAAAAACACTCTATTGGTACCTTTTACCCAATTTTAAAAAAATATCAATTATTTTCACATTTTTTGGCAATCTAAAAATTGAATTAAAAATAACCGGCTGTGGTCTGTATTCAAATAGGTAGTCGCTGTTTTTTTTATAAAACACTCGAATTAAATATTAAATACCTACATTTAACATAAAGAGTATATTTAAACAAGTAAAAAACACAGATACCAAAAAAACACCGTTTTGATACGGACAAAAAGTTTTTCAACAAAGTAGGTATACTTACATGTAAAACAGAACATGTTTGTTTTTCAAAGTTTATTCTGTTTTCCTAGGATATAATTTATTCTATAACCTCCCACGCTCCTCATTAAGTATATTTTCAGCTTGATGTCTTCCATTTGCATATATCATTTGAGATACTGTAATTAAGTAATATCATGGAAAGTGTAACCTTCATCAATAGCATCGCGTACTTCGATCCTGCAAAAAATCATCGTTCAACTATTACATCAATCTTTAAAAAATTAACGAGTTTTGGACTCTGAGTAGATATTAAACTATTGAATTGTAACAAGTTGTTAATTTTGGAATTCATAATTTTTTTTATAGTAGGTATCTACCAAATTCTTTAATGGTTAGGTAAGGTCAGTAAGATAGGTTGCTAAAAAATAAATTATAAAATGTAAATACCTATTATTGTGAGAAAATTGGTAAATAAAAAGTTACCTACCGGAATATGTGCTTACAACGTTAAATAATTTTCCAGGTCGTTACCTACTACTTACTTACAAGCAAGTACCTAGACCTATACAGTATGCATTTCATCAAAACATGCTGCATCAGAGAAAGAATTTACCTATGCATCCTTTATGACCGCCACTGAATGCCACAAAGGTGTATTCACGTCGTTTTTTTTGTATCCTCAGCAGAAAAGTTATCAGGATTCCAGGTCGAAGGGGTTTTATAATTATTTGCATTACGATGTATTTTAATTGGTGGAATGATTATATTTGTGTTTTTTGGTACAATAAAGTCATTGCCTGAAAATAAAATCATCAATGCTAGAAATTTTAAAATGAAAACGTGATGGATAGAATCAAAATTGAACGAATTCTTACTCAATTTAATAGCATCACTATAGTTTGTCTCAAAAGTAAAGGTCTTACTGGAAATAATCTTAGAGTTTCTTTGATACATTGCTCTAAATACGTGATTTTTTGAATATCTTTCATATCAATGTATCTGTTATCAGTTCCTAAAATTCCGCTGATTTCTTTGTTCACCTTTTCCTATTTAAAATTATTTTTTTTTTAAAAACGCATCAAGACATTTTTTGAGTTTAAAATACTTACTTAGATATCTGGATGCATGGCTAATATCAGTAGAGTGTAGCAATTGGTCAATGCACTCGTTTCACTGCCTTGGAAATAGTATGACGTTGAAAAATGCAATTTTTATTTTATTATAGGGAAGCAATAGATAAGTATGCTTAGAATTTTCCTCGCTACTCCTCATTAGTTGCAATGTTTTATTATCAATTATCATGAATGGTTGCTGAGGGGAGGGAACTGAAAATACTGAAAATAAAAATGAACATGGATTTGTCACTTTGATGTAGCTGGTTGAAATTTTTTTTGAAATGTAGCTGGAAGTTTGTTCTCTTTGCCGAAATGTCAAATATCTTGAATTTTTTATTTTTTTCCTGTCATCCTGTGCAATAAGAAAAATGGTAGAAAGTTTTGAATTGAAAAAACGTCATGAATTAGGCAAAAATTTGCCTATTTTAATTGAATTTGGCAATTACACGGATTAGATGTAACGACGTAAGTGTAACACATTATACAGAGTGTCCGATAAGTGGTCTGCCATACTTCATTTTTGGATATAACCGGGTACCACTAAAAAAAAGTTAGATGAACAAGTTGCATATCTTGAAAATTGAAGGGGCAAATGATGTTTTTTAAAAAATCACGTAACACGTAAATTTTTTTTTCAACCATGGGAATGGATAGTACTTTGAATTTTCATTATATGACTTTTTGCATAACTTGAAAATTGAAGGGGCTGCAAAAAATTGTGTTCGAAAAAAGTTCTAAAAAAATAAACTAATCAAGGGAATGGATCGTATGTTGAAAAATGAACAAATTTTGTTCTACAGACTTTTTGCCTAACATAAAAAATGAAAGGGTTACCTATGGGTCATTCGAAAAAAGTGGGCTTCAAAAATGTTTTAAATTTTCTCAATTTTGGATGACCCTTGGCCCCTTTATTTTTGATGTTTGGCAAAAAGATTTTTCAACATACTATCCATTCACTTGATTAGTTTATTTTTTAGAACTTTTTTCGAACAAAATTGTTTGTAGCCCCTTCAATTTTCAAGTTATGCAAAAAGTCATATAATGAAAATTTATTCAGTTTTCAAAGTACTATTCATTCCCATCTCCCACGATTGAAAAAAAATTTACGTGATTTTTTAAAAAACATCATTTGCCCCTTCAATTTTCAAGATATGCAACTTGTTCATCTAAGGTTTTTTCTTTAGTGGTACCCGGTTATATCCAAAAAAATGAAGTATGGCTACCACTTACCCGACACCCTGTATCGATATTGAATCAATTGAATGCTTTGGAATTAGAGGCCTGCGCCGATGGAATTTTAATCGGTGGCGACTTGAAAGATTTTTATAGGTTGTCTGGCCGACTAGCCGACTTGAGCTAGCTGATTCTATCGTCTATCGGCGGCGCGTACAATTCTTGGCCGGGGCGGCTCAGCCGACTGAAATGACTAAATTTCGGTTAGGTTTTCCCAAATTTCAGTGCTACACCCACAAAATTTAACAAAAATCGAAAAATTCAGGCATGTTTCTTCAAAATTTCCAAAAAAGTTACTTCAGTGACTTTAATTTGGAAACGAAAAAGTGAACAAAGTGACAATTTTTTCTTAAATTTTGATGCTTCATGAATCAAAATCAAAACAAAAAAATTCTCTCAATCATTTTCAATTTTTACCAACTTTTCAACGCTTTTGGCCAAAAAATGTTTGAAATTTGTTAGAAGAATATTCTTTTTGGTTGTCAGATTGATCTAATTTCTAGATATTCTAAATCTAACAGATAAACAGATCGTGACAAAGCGATGTGTTCTGGTGGGGGGGAGGGGGTGTAAAGTACCTCAAATTTTCCCAAGTACTTTTTCGAAAAATTTCCAACTATTTTCCCGAAAAAAATTCGTGCTTCTTTGACTTGAAAAAAATCCTCAACGACCAGTCGACCATCACTCCGAGAAAAATCGAACAATTTTTGAAATCCAATCGAGAATCGAGATTGCCACTATTATGTCCCTAATATGAACCGTGTTAAATCAAAAGAGACCAAGCGACATCAAAAATTTCACCAAAAAACAAACTTGAAAGTTCGATAACTTCTGAAAAAGTTGAAGAAGGGATAATAAGTATGAGAAATATGAACTCAGGTAACATTAATCTATCAGTAATTTACGTGTTCAGAAGCTTATTTTGTGTTCCCAATGAGAAATACGTTAAAATCTCAGCACTCTCAAATTTGTCGCTTGGTCTCTTTTGATTTAACACGGTTCATATAGGAGAAGGACAAAATAATATTTAATTATTTGGTATGGAAAAGCATCATTTTGAACCATAAAGATGAGGTATTGCTGTAACGGCGATTGGCTAAGCCATGGCTGAGCCGAGTGCTCAAACGGCGAGGGCTGGTGGCAACTTGGCGACTCAGCCCGCTCAGCCGTAATGTATACGGCTGGCGGCGGCTTGAAAATTTCGAAAAAAAAATCGGCTGCGACGCGCGGGCCTCTACTTTGGATGGCTTTAAAATGTGAATACAGCTTTGAGTCAGTACTTTATGACGTCGGATGACGTCACGCACCACGCCATTATTATACGTCATCGTAGTTGTTTCACATTCTTGAAAATTTTTTGATGCGACCCGGACCGGGAGTTTGGGAAGCATTTGGGCGGGGTGTTATATAATCTTTCTATTTGTGATAAAAAAAAATTGAGCAATGAATATCACAGTATTTTGATATCAATTTTCATGATAACTATCATTCTCTCGTAATTCTTTTTTCTGAAGTTGTTCATTTTATTCCGCGTTAATCAATAAGTTTTTCCTGTTGCTCTGTTCGAAGTCATGTTTTAATATACCACGGTTTGATATTCTACCGCGAATTTAATACGTAATAATGTCATCAGCGTTTGTACCAGGCAGTTCTGCCTCTGTTGTATCAGAGGTAGAATTATCGATTTCAGCTAGGCAAGTATTAGTAATACCTATAGAGATATGTTCCAATATATTCCAATGGAATAATTTTACTCTGAATTCACAGAAGTTTACTCGGAAGCGATATCCTTTCGAAATCCGATCCTATGTGCGTAACTTATGTTCAACCATTTGGTACCAAAGAATGGAGAGAATACCACCGAACCGAAGCTATAAAGGATAATCACGATCCGAATTTTGTTTCAAAAGTTGTTATTCCGTACAAGTTCGAAGAACAGCAGCCTTTGAAATTTGAGATTTATGATATCGACGGCACAAGTCAAAATTTAGACAATCATGATTTCTTGGGATTTGCCGTTTGCAATTTGGGACAAATTGCTTCCAGTGGAAAAGTAACTTGAGTAAATTGGACGAAAGTATCGTACGAAGATCTATGTTACTTAATTTATCCCTGTTTGTTTCAGGTCAAGTTACAAATGCAACGGAAAACTGATTATGGTCGAGTTGAAAGCATACAGAGTTATATTTTAATCAGTGCCGAAGAATTATCCACCAATAATGACGAAGTTGCTTTACATCTGAAAGGACAAAATTTAGACAAGAAGGATTGGTTTGGCAAATCAGATCCGTTCATTGAAATTTATAAAACCACCGAGAATGGTGAATTTATTCTCGTACATAAGACCGAAGTAAGCTAGAGTTAGAATTCACCGATAGCTAGAATGTAACGAAACTGCATTTTTAAATTTATTGCATTTCTCTGTTAGGTTATTAAAAACACCTTAAATCCGCGCTGGAATCGATTCTATTTACCGTTGAAAACCTTATGTAACGCTGATTACGATAGGGTTCTAAAATTCATGTGCTGGGATTGGAATTCCAGCGGTAACTCGAGTCGTATCGGTGAATTTACGGCTACACTCAATGAACTCAGCCAGAGCAATGCTAGGTTCAGTCTAATTCATCCAGAGAAAAAGGTAATCCGATCTGTACCCGATAAATCTTCCTAGTTCCTAAATCACGACCTATATGGTAGATTTGAACTCATTATGCTCATCGTAGCTGCTACCAGCACGCTAGAATTAGATTAGCTAAGCGTCATATAATTGTAGAATTGTTTTTAATTTAGAAAAAACATAATTACAAGAATTCAGGCGAAATTTTGGTGGAGTATTTTGAAATTAATAAGGTGTATTCGTTTATGGATTATATAAAAGGTGGTTTACAAGTACACTGCACCCTTGCTATTGATTTCACAGGTTTGGTATAATTTATTATTTTGCATGAAAAATAATAAATAATTGCTTTCTGGGCATTGTTAATGAAAATCTAATCGAATGGATATTTTATTCTTCAGGTTCGAATGGTGATCCGGCTTTACCCACTTCGTTACATCATATTAATCCTATGTCGTTGAACTGCTACGAGCAAGCGATCAATTCAGTGGTAACTATTATACAAGATTACGATTCGGATAAGCAATTCCCTGTGCTCGGCTTTGGAGCTCGTTTACCTCCGGACGGACGTATCTCGCACGAGTTTTACGTCAATATGAACCCAAATAACCCATATTGTAATGGCGTCAGTGGTGAGTAACGTCTTACGTCAATCTCACCTTGCGACTAGTGATTCACATTGGAAAATTACCTTAGTTTAGTTTCCATTTACGAAATACTATGTAATATTTCTAATATTAATTTGTAAATTGTTCATTATTGTAGGAGTACTCGAAGCTTATCGCGGATGCATACGCCAAGTTCAGTTATACGGTCCTACTAATTTTACGCCAGTTATCGAGCACGTTATTAAATTCGCTCAGGGTTACAACGATGGGAATAATTACTTCATTTTGTTAATCCTCACTGATGGCGTCATTTCTGATATGCCTCAGACAGTGAGAGTACGTGAAACGTTATCTTAATCCTAAAAATATACGATACTCGTTTAATCTTTCAATGTGACTTTCAGGCTATCGTATCCGCTTCAGCGTTACCTATTTCGATCATCATCGTAGGTATAGGTAACGCAGATTTCGGAGCAATGGAATTACTGGACGCGGACCGAGTGCCATTGCAATCAGGAGGTCTTCAGGCCCAACGAGATATCGTACAATTTGTTCCATTTAACAAATTCCTTTTAGAAGGGGATCCTCGTACAGCTAGATTGCGCCTTGCTAAAGAAGTCTTGGCTGAAGTGCCTCGGCAATTAGTTAGTTACATGAAAGCCAACCGAATTGTACCGAATGCGCCTCGTTTAAATCCGATTGATTTACCGCCCAACCCGGATCAAATTTAATTTGCATGCTATTATTTTGTGTTCGTATCTGAAGTACGAGTTGATGTTGCATCGCTTGTAGTTTTTTTCTTATGCTTCGAGATTTAATTTTTTTCAACTTCATTTTCGAATCAAAAATATTGTATGTTACCAATTTTTTTTTTACATCTGTCGAATCTCTTTGTATTACGAATGGAGCTTGGAATATTACCTCTTTTTATTATTTTTTTAATCTAAATTTTTCTATGTTTTTTAAAAGTTTTTATTACAACGTGAGGTAGCAGTAGCAGCTGTACGAGGGCCGTTTGTAAAAGGAATCTTTGCCTGTGGTTCCTTGTATATGATGTAATTGCTCCGTGGAATGATCTGCCTATTGTCAGTATTTCTAAGTGTGTATAAGAGCACTGCTAGCCGAGCCGCACTTCGCTTCATGAATTTCAATAAAATCTGCGTGATTGGTTTTTCTCATGCTTGTGTGTTTCACAATGCAAAATTGCATTCCGTTGATTTTTTGTTGTACGAACAAAAATGTATACTTGAATATTTTTAAATTTGATTTTTGTTATTTACTATTCGAATTTTATATGTTCACTGCTTAAAAAATAATAAATAATTTGTAATTTTTCGGTGTTTTATTAATAAAATTTTTCTATTAAAAATCAATAATTCAACAGCTTCGATTTGTATAAGAAATAAACATATTATGAAAAACCAGTCCTTCGATTTCGACGTTCAGTCATATAAATCGGAATCATCAGCGTGATATAATTCGCTCAGTAATCGATAAACATAAGACGGTGCATTGCCTCCCCTGAAAATTGAAAAATGATATTAATGACGAACCATGAATGGATCGAAAAAGGAAACAGAAAACATCGTGAGTTTTGACGAAAATGGGTGAAGTAGTTAAATTTAATTTGAGTGAGAAACCTCCCAAGCGGTGTTATTCATTTTTGCTATCTGCTGGAAACCTAAAGTAAGTATAAAAAGTTCGATTCGAGTTTCTAGGCTTTCCAGAATCTAGAATCATAGACTTTGAAATTGGACACTATTTTCTACCCTCTACGAGAAACCTAAAAGTTTGTAGATCGCGGATTTTAGGATTGTTTATTTTTTCAAAATTCATATTATTCACATGAATACCTCAAAATCGAACCAAAAATGCTAAAAATTTGTTGGTCCGTAAAATAATTTTTGAAAAAATTTTCCAAAAAAATTATTGACAGAGATGCCAATTGCCAACTGAATTTAAATTAATATAATTTTCATAAAATTTCAGCTGGCAACACTGCTATAAAAATTTCCAAAATAGTTGATTAAAATTTATTTTAAAATTTTTTTGAGTTATTTTTCAAGCCAGTGAAAATAACTTGCACTTTATAAAAATCCAGTTAGTCCACATGCAGTTGACAACTTTACCATGTTTTTTCTTTTTGAAAAATTTCAACAAAAATTATTCCAGGATATCAACATTTTTTGGCACGATTTTGAAATGTGAGAGTGAACGATCTGAACTGGGTAAAATCAAAGAAACTTGAGATTCGCAACAGGTACCATTATTACAAGGTGGTAAAAAACACATTTTATTTTGGAAAATTGAAGATAGAGATTGAAAAAAGTTCTGAAATTACCTCAAAAGAGCATGGTAAATATTTGAAGTCACTCACTCGAACTTTAACCCTCATTACACAGATGGGATTTAAAATTTAAAATTTGCAAAAAATAGGGAGCTTTTTTTTTCATTGATGGTGTATTCTTGTTGTGGAAGAGAAAAATTATTTCTCAATTTTTACTAATTTTTTCTGGAGGGGGAGGAGAGAAAAATACGTGTTCCTATGATTTTTGTATACCTATGGCATGGCCAAAAATATTATGTTAGGAAAAAATTTGAAAATGAACAAAAAATAAAAAAAAATTGGAGACCTTTTGATTGTTATTGGGTAGGTACTATATTTTCACTCTAGAGGCATATTGGACCACCCCGACCCCATTTTTCATTTTTTTGGGGGTTCTCAAATCTATTTAAAATTACGTCATTAAATGACCTACATTGGAATTTGACGTTATTTCAAAGCAATTTAAGAACCCATGAAACACTAAAAATGGATCAAGGGTGATGAAATAAGTTGTTAAGTTAATAGAGCGAAAAAGGTAGGTATGACGTCTAAAATCCCGATCAAACTATGTATTTTAAATAAATTCTTTGCAAATTTTAAAAATATAGAACTCAAAAATCATAGAAACATCTCAAGAAAATGAGAAAAATTGAGAATTTTTTTGCTTTTCAATAGTAATAATATGATTAACGCAACAACGAAAAAATTGATTTTTTTGACAATTTTGTAATTTTGAATCCACAGTTGAATGATAGGGGCTTTAGTCAGAGACCTAAAATTATTACTTCATTTTTTGAGGTCATTTTATCACTTTTTCATCAATTCACACCTACGATTTTCCAAAAAAGAAAAAGGACAGCCGTTTCTAGTCTCTTAGTCTTCTTTCAAAGTTACCTACGTCACCAAATTTCGTCAAAAATCCAAAAAATTAAATATTTACGAAGAAACAATACTCACGCATTGGATATAAATAAGGTAACCAATTCAGGAGGAACGTAATCAAATAATGGATTGTAAACGTGAACTAACGTAGTCAGTACTCCTTCAGAGTACTTGAGGACTGGTTCAGGAGATAAAAATTGATTAAATTTGTCTTCGTGGGTACATAAATATTGCGAAGATAATTTATACAATCCAGCTAACACAATGACCTGACGAAAAGACACACAACAATGAGTAATATGAAGTAAATAAATTTTCCAATTACGTCATAATTTTCATTTACCGGAACGGAGTAGTATTTTGCAGCAAGAGCAACTGCATGAGAGCCACAGATCGCTCTTAGACCTCCATTTGCCATTACAGCTTGAGTACCGATAATGACTTTGTTAACACGAGACATTATTCCAAAAATAGACGAATCAGCGATTAAAGTTGTTTGGATTTTATTTTTGGATAAGTTGAGAGCCATGTCACGTCCCTAAGAATAGAGCAATTTGTGTTAAATGACAATAATCGGTGATTTAAATTAAACAACAAATACATACGTAGTTGTGAGGAGCACATTCGCAAACGATTACTTCAAACTTTCTATATCTAGCTGCTTCTTTGAGAAAAGATTCAACGATGGCAGATTTTCCTATGGTCAAGATTATTTCATTTGTATGTATATGCTTAATAGCTTCTTTAGTAATGTTTTCAGTACTGCAAATAGAGTTCGTTAATATCAGGACAAGTAAATCAAATTTTGATTATTTCGAATTTTTATAGAAGATATTACCTAGTTTCTAATTCAGTCTGAAATTCACTTATGTGATCTAAAATAGATTCTTTTAATTCTTTGATAGGTTTGCTATAATCGTCCACTTCTTCTTCAGATGTTACAATCTTGTGCAACGATTCCTGAACATCTAATTCTTCTTGCTAAAAAACAGTCATGAGAGAATTAATCAAAAGCGCCAAATTGGGTATAGAAAAAACTTGATAGGTAATGAGAGATGGATTACTTGATGACAAGCAGCTGTATATTCATCTCTGACAATTTTCAATAATCTTAGAACCATATTCTCTGCGGAAGTTTGTAAAGGTAGCTCTGCTACGAGCATCTTGCCACAAGTTTTCATTAAAGTGATCAAATCCCTGAAAATATAACATTGATTAGAAACGACGATTTGGATCGGCGGCGGTCATCATCTGATACAGACTTTGCTGTAGTCCATTCTTCTTGAGTAACTAAGGTTGTGAATAGTTCGACTACAGCATATGCGACGTTATAGCTGCCATTTGTTTTCCTGGAGACAGAAAAATCACGATTTTTATGGTAATGACAAGTTCGAGGTACGATTGATAGATGAAATGTGATAAAATGATTTCAACTTACCCAAGTTTGACGTTGCGAATGAACTCTTGGATAGTTTTGGTAAACGTTTCTGATACAGTAACCATTTTTTTTGATTTGTGGAATTAATAAAGCTATCATGAAACATAAATTTGCTCAGAATATCAAAAAATTATCACTTAATTTTTTTTTGAAAAAAATAAAATTAGTATGACTCCCGTAATATTTTATCAAACGGCCAGGTTATTTTACGAAGAATTTCACGATTTTCAAAAAAATCAACAGGCCGATTTCTTTATTTAGGTACTCCATTGAGCTAGAATTGCGGAAGCGGGGAGTATGATCCGGTAAATGGATTTCGGCGTGAAAATTGATAACCTCAAAATGTGATTCAAGAATTTCATTCATCTGTCTGAATTTTTTCAAGTTTGGCGTTGTTATTTTTACAAATTGCACTGTGATGCAATTTAATTCAAATTCGTATTGTTTTGTTTCTATATCTAGTATCGATGTTCCACTGTTCTTTCTAAATAGTTGAGAATACAGTGTGAATGTGTTCAGTGATAACGTTCCTTCATATACCTAGTTCATATTTTTAGTAAATCAAATTCGGATAGTTACTAATTAAAGATGAATCGATTGTCCAAGGTTTTTCGACCTTTTAACAAAGAATCAAAACCCATTTTCAATTTGGATATTCTGAAAAAGCCGAAGACAGAAGTCGATGGATTTAAGGTAAATTTCATCAGATTCAAAAATAGTACATTTTATCGAGTACTAATCCATTTTTTCGAAATAGCTGCTGACCAATTATGGATTAATTCGACCCAGTGCAAATGGACTGTTTTATTTGTTACCCATGGGCTATCGAGTTATACAGAAACTCAGTAAATTGATAGACCATCAGATGTCATTGATTGGTGCCCAGAAAATGCTATCACCTCTTCTGATCAAGGATTCGCTTTGGGATGATGCTGGTAAGTTTGATATTTCAGATCTTAGATTATTTAATTTTCATCTGAAATAATTGTGTTTTATTCCTTTTCCATCAGAAACGTTAATCGATGAAAAAGATGACTTGTTTGTGATAACAGATCGATCGAAAAAAAAATTCGTTCTCAGTCCTGTAGGTAATTACAACCATATTTTGATAAACTCATCTCTGCCTTTATTTGTAAAAAAAATTGGTGTTTCAGACACACGAAGAATCTTTTGCCGATTTATTATCTAACGAATTACTATCATATCGAAATTTCCCATTACTTCTGTACCAGATTACTCCTAAATTTCGCGACGAATTTAGGCCCAAGTTGGGATTACTACGAAGCAAAGAATTCATAATGAAGGATCTCTACTCATTCGATATAAACGAAGAAAACGCCCAAAAAACTTACGATAAAGTTACCACTACTTATAAAAAAATATTCAAAGCTTTGAAAGTTCCATATCAGATCAGTACGTATGATTTTTCAAACTACATTAATCATTTCAATGTTATTCTAAACTGGATATTCTGATTGTCAATTCTATTCTTGTAGACAGCTGTGAGAAAAATTCCAAAAGTATTGTATCTCACGAATACCACTACAAAAGCGAACACGGTGATGATAAATTATACTCTTGTGGAGTTTGCAATTCTATATGCAATAAATCTTCCTTGAAAGATCGAACGTCATGTCCTGGTTGTTCATTCCCCTTGAATGAAGAGTGGTACACTAATGGAATAGAAGTATGTTGAAAATTATATTAATGGAAATACTATCATTATGATTCTAATGAATCTTTTCCAGGTAGCTCATACATTCAATTTCGGCACCAAGTACTCTGATCGTTTAAAATCAGTGTATGTTGATAAAAGTGGTAAAAAGAAACCGCTGCATATGTGCAGTTATGGCATCGGTATATCTAGAATATTTTCAGCTGTGGTAGAATTATTATCGACACCTGAAGAATTGAGGTGGCCTCCTAGTATTGCTCCGTATACAGTTTGCGTTATACCTCCTAAAGTGAGTGAATCCTTAACAATAGAGAAGTGGAGTCAATTTTGGAACGGTGGCAGTGGCCCAACTCAAACTTGAATGCTGAAAAGTTGTTATATGTGATGCTCCAAATACCAGTAAAGCATTGGTTTCCTAAAAAATACCCTTTGAAAGGCGTTATGAGGTTTCTGAGTTGAAAATTTTTGAAAACTTTTTGGAATCACTGCTTGAATTTAAAAAAAAAGATTGGTAGGGAGTACACAGTCACCTAATACATACAATAATCAGTGAAAAACAATTTTTTCGGTTAATGATGATTTATGAACGAAATGAAAGGGGGGGGGGGGGAGGATATAATTTTTCAAAGATTATGCAAATTCTATTTTTTACGTTTTTTATCAATTCTTACTAGAAAGCTTTTCATGGTTTAATATTGTTTATAAGATCTCCGTTTTTTTAAAATTAAATTTTTGCTGGTATCGAAAAAATCTATTTTTAATTTTTTCCATTTTTGACATTTTAGGAATGTGAGCGTAAAACGTAATGTTTTCTAGTTTATAATAATAAGACTTCTGGACCGAAGAATCAGATTGAAGATTGAATTTTGATCTTTTTTTTCTCAGATTTTTTGGAAGGATATATTTGAGTGCTCCAAAAAAATTCAAAATCACATTTTGGGGATTAAGTTGTTAATTTTGGATAAATAGTATACCAATTAAGTCGATATTTTTATTAATTTTTATTTTCCCCTTTTTTTTATTTATTTATTGAATCCATCCATTAATGACCCAAGTATTTTATTGTAAACATCAGCAACACTTTTAAATGCAACAGTTTTTCTGTTGTTTGATTAATTTTTGGAACAAGTCATTTTTTCGTACTTTATTAAAAAACGAATTTAGCTTCATCTAGGGGGTCAACTTTTGCTATGCCTGTTGTTAAATTAATTCGAAAGAAGAAAAGGAAATATTCATTCAAAATTTGATTTTACATTACTCATCGGTTGTCGATGTGCTGCTAATTCAAAATTACCTATGTGTGTTTTTTTTTGGGGGGGGGGGACTCGAAGTGTGCTTCTGTGCACCCACCACAGTTTTTTTTATTGAAAGGTAGATCGAAATGAACTCATTCTGACTTTTTGACCCAAATGTCCAAATGCCTGATCATTTACACGGTGTAAATCGCACATTTCCAACTTTCAAGGGTTCTTAAAATGTCAAAAATTGAAATTGAGGCTTTCTGCATACCATTAAACCAAAAAATTTCTCGTGAGTTTTAATGAAAACGAAATATGTCTTAGAATGGAATTTACAAAATTTTGGAAAAATTCACCTTCCCCTCATTTCTTTTGTGAAGGGTTTATTTCCAAAAAAATGTTCCTCGTTTCATTCATTGAGTTACTTATTGTCCAAAAAAATGAAAAAAATCAAATCGTGGTTCCAAAAATTTTCAAAAATTTATTTTGGAGACTCATTACGCCCCCAGAAGGTTTTTTTTCGGAGCACCAATGCTCATTTTTTTTTAGACATCACGTACAACATTTATAGGAATTCAAATTTTGTTAGCCATCGGCCATAACAAAATCGCTCTTCTTTTTGATACAGATTTTGAGATTTGGAGAAAAATTAATATGTACTCTTTTTTTTTTGGTAGGATGGCAGTCGAGACGAAATACGAGTCGAAATGATCATGCCAGAGTTATACAGTTTATTAGAAAGTATTCCTAATTTTAAAGACGACGTTATCATCGACGACAGACCCGACAAATCAATCGGTAGACGTTTACAAGACGCCAAAGCATTCGGCTTTTCTTTCATCATCGTAGCTGGCAAAGATGCTACTAAAAACATACCACTTTTTGAACTCTACGATGTGTATAATGATAAAAAATTTCTGATGCCTAGAACAACTTTGCTACAATATTTGATCGATAATACTAAATATTTATCCGAAGAGAAGGTAAAAATCGGATACCTCAGTTAACCCTGTGACTGTGATGTAAATTTAAATGTTTTTCTATTTTAATCGTCAAAAATTATTATTTTTTGCACTGAGCTGTAAAACGTAGGCATCACAAAAAATGCTTTCGTATTTGTTTCAACTCATCTTGAGAAACATTCTGTTGATTTGAATCATGTTAGATTGTTTTACTTCAATTTATAATAATTTATTTCGTCCTGTCGTTGAAGACTGGATAAATTGGTCGTTTGTAGTAGAAAATATGTTCAATTCGAGTGAAATAAATGTATTGTTGACGAATTCTATTCAAAATCTATTGAATTTTAATGTTTTCAAATTTCATACAAGTATTTGCTTTTGAATTGGCTACAAAATTTGAAAATTGGAAATTGATTTTTTATAAAAATGACGATATATTTTTTCATTGCCTGAAATAAATGTTTGATTCGCAATAGAGGAGAGGGATGTTGAAATTATACAAATATGATGATGAAATATTGATGCATATTACAAGATGTGACATTTATTTGTAATAATTTAAAATTTAAAATTATTCATAAAAATTTGATGCAGTCATGAAATCATTACCAAAAAAGCAACTTTTTATTTTTAATTTTTTTCAAAAAGAAACTCCCACAAAATAAAAAAAATACTTCGAACACGAGATAGGCAACACATTCAACTTTCCTTTGTTGAAACAACCATCCTTCTCGAATAAGGAAACAATTATGTATCATTGTATCATTTTTACGATGAAGAAATGTTAATCAATTTTATTCTTCCGTTGAAAACCTTCGTCCCTAAAACGAATTTCTATACAGGTATTATTTTTCAGACCGCCCAACGAACCGTAATTAAAATTACAACCGGTAAACTATACGCATGCAAAACTCAATTAATTATCATTTTTGACATTTTTTTTTTTAATAATTCGCTACAAACATTATGACGTATGCGGTGTTATTGTTCTTATTTCACAAATGGTCATTTATTGTTTTGAAATGAAAAGACTACCGTTTAACAATGATTCTAAAACAAAGACCGAGTAACTCCCAACCAAGCGGTAGATATGTTTCTGAGATGACACTGGTTTTACATACGTGTCGTCGGTGGCGAGTTATTGTTATTTCAAAAGCAGGTATTTTTATTGTAACAGTGGACAGATTATGGTGATGAATAACAGATAGGTATGAATTTCATCGTCTCTGGGTGTCGTTTTGAGTCTAGATGTTGAGATTATATAGCATGTGTGGGTATTGGACAAAAAGCACGAAGGAATGTTCGCATTGTATAATACATAGTGAAGTGGCTCAAATTTGAAGTGCATGATTCAAACGAAATTCCAATATAAAAGAGGAAAGGAGGTAAGGAGATCAAAAATCCCCGGAAGCAGCTTTTAAGCTAATAAAAATGTATTTTTTGATTTTTATCAACTTTATTAAAAAAATTGGGAATTAATTTTTTTGAAAGACAATAGGCATTGTTTTGAAAATCAGTGAAAAAAAATTAAATTTAGGTACCTATTCCATTTAAAAATATTACCTTAAAGAATCCTGCAACAAAAATTTTGGCAATCCCAGTTAATTTTTCGTTTTTTGGTAAATTTTTGAAAATTCAAAAATTGTTGTCTTTCAATCAAAATGTTTTGTTTTTGATGCAAGTGGTTTTGTAAAAGCTAATTTAAAATAATTTCAATCTTTACCATCCGCCCTCAAGCTGAATTTTGGTAATTTCAGTATTCTCTTGTACCCCCCCCCCATTATGCTGAATTTTGGTAATTTCAAATTCCTGATGCACCTTTTACCATGTTGGATTCTGGCAATTTCAAATTTATCCTGTTCTCCTTTCGTGCTAAATTTTGGTGATAACGAATTTCTTCAGTGCCCTCTTTCAGGCTCAGGCTGAATTCCAGTAATTTTAAAATTGTCCCCGTCCCTTTCGGGTTGAAATGATCAAAATTCAGCCTGAGAAGGGGGTACAGCAGAAATTTGAAAGGAACGAAATTCAACCCGGGGGGGGGGGGGTACAGAAAAAAATTGTAACTAATAAAATTCAGTTCGCAGAGAGATATCGAAGAAATTTTAAATTAAGAAAATTCACCTTGAAGGGGGATGTTGCAGAAATTTTAATTTTAAAGTTAGGTACTCAAAGTTGAAATTATTCCTGTACTTCCATCCATGCTGCATTTCCGATACTTACCTCTAAAAGCCTAATTATGGTAGGTAATTTAAAATTTTTCCACTAGGTACTTTCCCTCCAAACTGAATCTTGGTAGGTACTTTCAAATCTTTCTTCCGTCTCTTGTACCCCCTTGACGCGAAATTTTAATAAATTTTTCCGTAAGTATCTTTTTTAAATTAAAATTTCTCCAAGTTCAAATTCTTGTAATTTTCAAAAATTTTTCAAGTTTGAATTTGAATGAAAAATTGTTTTGACAAGAATAAATTTTCGACTCTTTCATGCTGAGAAAAAGGTTTGCCGACGACTCGGAAAACATTTGAAATTGAAAATTTTCTCATAAAATTTTGAAATCACTTCAAATTTTTAAAATGAAATTTGGAAAAAATTTTGAGAGAATACGTTTTTTTATCAGAAGGCAAGCAAATTGATAAAATGTGGTATTACTAGGTATTACTTACACTAACACAGCAATAAATTTTTTCACAATAGGATAAAATACCTATACTTGTTATTTTGGAATAAAATATCATAGGTAATTATTATATGTACCTGTCTCTACGCAGACTACAGAGAAAGACCTGAAATTAAATTTTACTACCTATTTCCAATCATCGCAAGATCCCAAGTTTTTCGAGATTTTAAATTTTTTCATAAGTCATGGAAATTAATTTGGGTAGCCAAAAATCAAGTTCTTGTTTAAAAGGAAGCGATAGATCGTCAATTTTTCCTCTCTGAGTTGGTTTAGACGCCTTCTAGATAAAATAAAAAACATGAACACCGAAAAATCAAAATTTTTCCAGAAGCTCCAGAAGGGCTGCAAATGGTAAAACTCGATTTCAAGATATCTAGTTTATCTACATTTTTACCAGCATGAAAAAAGTACAATATCGATGATTTTTTATTCATTTTTGTGTCCAGTTATGGGTACGTTATCGGTCATTTTTGTCGTTTTTACATATTATGTAGATAATCAAAAAAATAAAAGTGTCCATACCGTCGAAAAAAACTTTTGGAAATATTGAAAAAAATATCGATATTTAGAGCTCATCCCGCTCATCCTTATTTCGAGAATCGACAAATATTGAAAAAATATCATTATTACTATTATCATCCGGATCAATTTCTGAAGGAGAAAGCATACCATCCTTATTTCGGTCCAAAGCATCCAAATCTGCTGTAATCTGATCTTCGGTCAGAATCGCTTGCAGAGTACGGCTGACGAGAACTACTGCTTCATGCTTGTCAAGCTCACCATTTTTATTTAGGTCAGCAAATTTTATCATTTCTTTAACATTACGTGGTGGAAAATCGTCATCTGCAGAGCAATCCATTTCAGAACAAGATCCATTCAGACAAGGGCCGTTACAGTTGCATCCCAACAAGTTACATGAGCCAGTTGAGCAAAAAGGAAGTCTATTTGAGCAATCTTCACATAGATGCACCACGGGCGGGCAATCATCTTTATCCTCATTCTTACATAAATCTGGTAAAAAATCACTACGGTAAATTAAAAAAGTACTTAAGAATGTGAAAAAGCTCACGTTATTAATTTAAATGATTCAATTTCAAGGTGAAAATAAGATCCGCCACACAGTAATCATGTAACATACTATAGGGTGTTCCATGAATCGTCTGCCAAACATATCTTTTTGGGAATAACCGGGGACCACTAGAAATAAACCTTGAGATGAACATTTTGCCTATTCTGAAAATTGAAGGGGCAAATGCCTGCTTCCAAAAAAATCACGTCAACAATTTTTTTCAACCATAGGAATGGAAAGTACTTTGAAACCCGAGAAAATTACACTTTATGACTTTTTGCCTGTCTTTAAAATTGAAGGGGCTACAAAAGAAATTGTTCAAAAAAAATTCTCAAAAAATTAACTGATCAAGAGGATGGAACATGGATAGTACATTGAAAACTGAAGAAATTTTGTTCTGTAGACTTTTTGCCTAATATCGAAAATAAAGGGGCTGTAGGTCACTCAAAATAAATGGGCTTCAAAAAATTGTCAAATTTTCTTAATTTTTAATGACCCTTAGCCTCTTCGTTTTCGATATTAGGCAAAAAGTCTCAAAGTGAAAATTTGCTCAGTTTTCAAAGTACTATCCATTCCCATGGTCGAAAAAATTTTTTAACGTGATTTTTCAGAAGTAGCATTCACCCCTTTAATTTTCAAAATAGACAACATGTTCATCTCAAGTTTTTTTTAGTGGTACCCGGTTAGGCGGTTATATCCAGAAAAACATGTTTGGGAGGATTCATGGAACACCCTGTATAGGAACGAAATTGATGTAAGTTTGAGTTTAAAAATCGAGCTGTTTTTTGATTCTTATCCTCGATCAGCTCCTCATCCACTTCCCCATCGTATTTTAATTTTTTCCATGTAATAAACTATTTTGGTAAATCACCAATTTTTGAGGAATTCTCAACTTCTGGGAAAATTTCCAAGTTCTAGGGGATTCCCAATTATATCAGAGAAATTCCCAAATTTCGAAAATCCTCAATTATTTCCCGGAATTTCCCAATGTATGGGATAGAAAATTCCCAATTTCTAGAAAAACTGAAAAATTCTCATAATTTTTGAGGGAATGCCAATTTCTTAGGGATTTTCAACTTTTTGTAAAAATAAGAAAAATAGTATATTACTATACAAGCAGCGGAAGTGAGTCATGAAAATGCTCACTACCGATACTTATATTGTAAGATATTTTTCATTTGTACTTCTCAAAATCATCAATTAGTACTTTTACGTAAAGCGTATGTGTTCGTGCGGTTCGTATACCGGGTCACGAAAGTTTACTTCGATTCCGCGTACTAGGACGCGGAAGTAAACACGAAAAATACTAAAAACCGTGTTGACAGCTCAACAATGAAAAGACGAACTTCCGATCCGCAAAATAGCAATGAAAAAACGTACTTTCGATACAGTACAAATGAAAAATACATTTCAATGAATTTACTTACCCATGTTATGAGAAATTATGAAGCATAAAACACCTTAGCAGAGAAATATAAATAGACGAACCTAGACTAAGGAGTCCGAGTAAGAATGAAAAAAAGGAAATAACTCCCTGATGATGAGATGATGTTCCTCTTGAAAAGCGCTTCGAAATAAAAGATTTGAATAAGGAGAGAGTTTTTTCTTTAATCCTAACCTGAGAAGAGCTTAGGTGATTAGTATTTGATGAAAAATTTGAAAATTTTTGAAAATAATTCATGTTGAAGATGGGACCGGTTAGTGGGTTGGGGAGGGGGATTTACTTCGTTGTCTGAAAGGAGATTTCCGTACCACAAGTTGTATGAAAATATAATTTAAGGCAGTAGGTAGCACAACCATAAATTTTCTTTGAAAAATATTATCGAAATTTATTCTTGATAGGTATCGAAAAATTTTCAGCTCGATTTTCCAGTGTTTTAGTCAACGATTTGAATTTAGTTAAACACCGGGTGATCGATTATTTCTGGCACCCCCCCCCCCCACACTACCACACTCGCCAGTTTGAATACAAATAGGAAATTGTATTTTTTCTTAATTTAATTTTTATAATTTTGTACATTTAATTTATTATGATACATAATATGTACTATTGTAAATAGAAATTAATTAAAATGCTATATTATGAAAAATAAATTGAGGGGAAACTAATTTCCTTTTTGCCTACAAACTGGGGAGGGAGGTGCCAGAATTAAGAGAGCACCTTGTTAAAGTCGAGAAACATTTTCGAGGTGATTTGCAGCTTTTCAAATCCTCTTGTAAATGTAGAATTCAGAAAATTATATTAAGATCCTGATTCCATTTCTCAGCCTGCTACCTCGACCCAGGGTAAATAAATGAACCAGGATGTTCCTGGTCCACTTTCTCTTCCTGGGTCAAATGAATGAACCAGGAAGTCCCTCGTCCCATTTCTCTTCCTGCAACCTCGACCCAGGACAAATAAAAGAACCAGGAAGTTCCTCATCCCATTTCTCGTCCTG